>CAJQUW010006316.1:0-568306 GCA_907163375.1 Prostheceraeus crozeri | reverse complement strand
TTCCAAAACTCTCGAAACCCATTTTTCAGGGCATATTGAGGTATGTATATATTCAATGCCGCTCCTCTGATTAATAAGGATTTACATTGTAAAACTAAAATCATGTTAAAGAAGAATGTGCAACGTTCAGATATTCGAGGGTTTATTGAAATAATTGTCCTTCTTTAGGTCAATTTTGAAGATAGTACCCCGGTCTTGGATGAACAAGACTTAGAATGAGTGAATATACTTCCCCCACTTCTATGCAAAATTGTTTATCCCATTCCCCTTGACTATCTTTATGTATAATAAGTGTGCAATGTTTTTCGATCAAAATTTGAAATTGATTTTCTGCATAATGCGCATAAAATGATTCAGAACCTAATGATGACCTTAGATATAAGGTCGTAATATATTACTAGCCTATATTTTTACTTACGATCACCGCACTTAGCTTTAACATAAATTTAAAATGCTTAGATTATTAGTGTGAAGGTGCCTACTGGAGGGAATTGTATGCTGAAGACGGGATTTCCGTTCATTCCCACTTTAATTGCCGGTTGGAACTAAACTGGCATTGCATACATAATTTCCGAACGTCTCGAGTGACAGCACTCCTCATCCAGGTTTGGCCCAAATTATTCAGGCCATTGCCCTGGATGAGGAGTGATGTCACTAGAAACGCTGATTTATTACGACCGGAATGAATCTCGATTAAGTTTTTTAAAAAATGGTCCATCCACATACGATACTCCAGTCGAATGTTGAAAACGTCAGAAATTTGAATATACTTATTGAAAGTGTACTGTCCTTTTGGTGAAAAGGGTCGTTAAAACAACACCTAGCGCTACCGAATAGGATAATTTTAGTTAGGAAATTGAAGTAGTGGAGTTGTTATTGTTAGGCTTATTTTTTTAATGCTGCTGCAATTCTGATTGCTCTTTCAAGCCAATTTATTTCAACAGACTAAGAGTCGTTATCGTCAGGGTACACATGTTTCCTGAGGGTGCACATAAAAGGAAATACGAACTTCAACAACACGAGCTCAAAATTTGAAAAAATGAAAATGCGATATTTGCAGTGGCAGTGGGAAATTCGAAGTTCTACGATTATACGACAATATTCATGGGAAGCAAAAAAAGTAAATGAGAAGACATTGAGTCGGATTTACCGCCGATTACAGCTATGGGACAGATAGGAACCGGTTACACGATAACGATTGCAAAAGGGTCATTCTACGAAAACATTGAAATTCATGTCCTTGAGTTCTAGACCACGCCAATCATCTGTGACATCGGATCTTTTGGTGTCATGGTAGATATTACGATCCATAGAACACATAACAATAAAAAATAAGTCGTAAATTTAGCATTACTTCGTGTCGCGAAATCAAATATCTGTAGAATGTCACTGGTGTTACCTGTCCCGGCTGCTTTTCGAATTAAAGATTAAGCTCTGATGACAAGTTTTTACTGTGAACTGTTCCGGAATTTAGGCATGTGTGAAGAGGATACATAAGTAAAAATGAAGCATTACTGTTTTTGAACAAAAGTTATATTTTCCAGCCTGAAATGTCTCAGAGTAGCGGTGTCCCTGGGTTTTGCGTCATTGGTGTTACACACAACATTTTCATTGTCTAGCTCACATTGAGAGAATTTAAAGTTCTGATTACTTACACTCAATGTATGGGCAAACGGAATGTATAGTGTGGAATAATGGTATTTTCAGATATGCACACTATAACTCGTTTGATTAGAATGAAAATCAAGATTATAAAATTCTTCGTCACTGGTGTTACACGACTGTCGCAGAGTCTAAATGAAAATTTTGACGAATTCCATGTTTTGCTATGTTGGTGATGCCTTTACTTCACACTCCAACAGTTTAAAAATGAAAATTCTCTTATTATCTCAGTTATTTAGATAACAAGACATTTTTGTCACTGGTGTTACCCATTTTTTTCGTAACACCAATGACATAAATTTACATATTCCCCTGATAATATAGAAAACTGCTAAGAAGACAGACACTATCATCCAAACTTAATTTATAGTTTTATATCGCATGAGACGAGATACATCATAAATGGATAGTCCGTAAAACAAAAGTACATTTCAAATGCAGTCAGAGAAACTTCATGTAAAATGGTCTACAGAAGTGATAATGTTGTTATGCAGCTTCGAGTTTTCCCATGACTACGTTTACCGAGCCATCCATCAGCATTGTTTTTGCTTACACCTGCCCGACTCACGCAGTCAGCTAGTTACTGTACAATAGGCCTACCCAATAGTTTGTCCATGACTCAAGTGCATCTTTAATGACGATCACACGTCACTGCGGGATTCATAAAAGCATAGTCTGAGATTATCGCCGATCAGATTCTGATCGGTGTCTCGCCGTCTAAGCAGCGCTGAGAAGCAACGTCTGCATCGCTTGAGGCGTGATTCAGAATCTGTAGCCATTTGGGCTCATTTTGATCCAGTTTTATGAGATATCTGAAGTAATTATCAAAACGTCAAGACTCTGCATGTTTTTAGTGATGATCCTGCTAACAATGTAAACAGATAGGCACCTTTTTTTGTCTGTCTACGGAGCTCTTTGACCTGGGATTTGAGGCCGTCTCTTGGAATTTTGTTTGAGGCAATTGCCATGGCAAAGGAGCTCCCAATGGCATAGGGGGTAGTCTGAAAAGGACAGAAGATCGACTGACACGTTTAGGAAGTGACATAACTACCGCTGATGGACTGTATCAAGAACCGAGTAATCGATCGAGCATAAAATTGCATCCTATTGAGCCAACAGAGACCGATGAGAAATCGATAAATTATCATAACTGATGAAAACTTTGAATACTCCTCCAGGAACGATGAAATTGCTTCTGATATAGTGTGCATACCTAGCTAGGGGGAAATTTCCTACCGGAATGTTAGCTGCTTGTTTAGATCTGGGGATTAAATTTTGAGCTGCTTCTCTCCCCTATCTTTCGAATTTTACGTGTCACGAAACAAGTCGATAACATTGATGATAATTCGCAAATTCCTGAAAGATATTGCGCTGTCATCTATGACGACAGGTTGTACCCAAAATTATGAAGCGCATCCATGAAGGATTGCATGAAGCCGGTTGGTAGAAATATATCTTCAATTGTTGGCCTGTGTAAAAGGATATCACCTGGTACCCAGAAGAAGCTGTCAAAAAGTTCGGAATCGATGCTCAATGGAGGTAGGCGTCCATACTTCGCAGTTGACAAAGAATTCTTTTCAAACAGAGATACGATTCCCGCAGTGCATTTTTTTAATTTAATCACAATTTTTGCAGTCGTCATCATGTAACCCCTCCCGTTCCTATCTATCTCATTATCTCATGACTATGATCAGCGGTGAATCCGACTATTTATTTAAATCCGACTCCGTGTCTTTATTTATAGCATTTATTTTACTTTTTTAATATTTCCAACCACCTCTACAGACATATAATTTGTATTTTCATTTTTTCAAATAAAAGCAATCAGAATTGCAACAACACAATAAAAAAACTCTATTGCTTCAATTTTCTAATTACTTGCCTACTCTTACTCCTTGTTTATTGTCTCTTCCCCAGATTTGAGGTTAGGACACTGGGGTTGTGTCGATTGTCGCTAGGATTGATGCAGCTTCTCCATTCCGCTCGATCTTGCGATAATTGGGGAACCAGATGCAAAAGATCAAGATGTCTATGAACTTTGTTCCACTATCTCTTTCCCTGGCCACCTCTGATGTTCGGTCCAGCCACTTCATAACTTAAGATGCTCTTTGGCCACTTCCAGTACGGCATCCGTTGCAGGTGACCAAACCAGCGCAAGCGATTTTGGCGTAGTACTAATTCTACGTCATGTAGATGGAGCATGCTTCTCAGTTCAATGATGGATCGGCGTTCACAAAGCTTGACGGAAAACATCAATCGGATCGGGGTTGCCACTTCCGAAAGACAAAAATACAGACTTGATGACTGGTTGTTATAGCAATCCGAAAACAAACCAAAAGCCTTCGGAAGTTTTACGATGAGCTCTGGTCGTTTCAGGGAAGATTGCCATGAGCATTTTCAACGAAGCATAGCGACAAAAAAAATTGAAGTGAGGAGCGGCCCGTTGACTATAAGACCAATTTAAATAAAACACTGTTCTCATCTTAATCTTCTTCACGTTCATGAACACTATTCAACGAACGTATTTGTTTTATTCTGAGCCCTTTTTGTAAAGCTTATACAAGCAAAAATTTGAACTTCAGTACAGCATATTTCGCCGGTCCAGACGCATTATAGTTTAGTTCTTGATTAGAACTTTATTTTGAATACTGCGCTGCATACTTTCTGGCTTTATAAATTGGAGGATTAGCTAATCTAATCATAGATATCTCATATACAAAAGGAAGCAGTGTGTCCAATGATCTACATTTTCTTCAAGCATGAACAAATTGAAGGACAAGACATAATTATTGACGCATATCTGATGTGAAATAGGCATCATTATAGATTTATGGTCGCAATAAGCAAGTAGGATCTATCTAATAGCCATCTAATTTCGAATTGATTATGCACCATGATCAACTTCCACGTTCACACTGCAAAAGCATCCACACGATTGAACTTAAATTCCCTATATGATACATAAATAATATTCCAATCCTCTAGCTAGAGATGAACAAAGATCGGCTCGGTTTAAAATCGCCAGACCAGTGGTCGGGCCTGAGATTTTTCCATTTTTCTCGCAGCTCTGCTAAATTTTCGCAGGCATACTAATAACAGCGAATTATGGTATCATATTTCATGATCAAACAGTGTGATCGCTACTCTTATTAGAACTTGACCTAGAACGCCTATCATCTTCTAGAGAAACAGCATATAACAGTCCTGTATGTTTTATGCAATTTCCGTAGATTTTGATGTAGCAACAGCGCACTGATTCAAGCGGAAACAAATCACTAGTAACAAGAAAGACTTTTCGAAAGCAGCTGCGCTTCGTCATTGATGACCCTCGAGAAGATTCTTTGGAAGAAACTGATTACATGAGCTTGCAATAGCCGCCATCAATCATTACTGATGAGAAGTCACTGTTGTTGATTTGTAAATTATTAAGCTGGCATATTGCTATCGAATCCATCTTTTCAACAATTACATGTCCTAGATGCAAAAGTCACTATCTTGCAACCAAATCAACTACAAAACCTTTGCAACAAAAATTCGTGTCACTAATTTAAGACAGGTGCTGTTCCAGTTGATATCAGGCGTCGACAAAAGGTCACAAGAAAAAGGAAAAACTAAGCAAGCAATAAATCGAAAGTAAAAGTTCTAATCAAAAGAGGAAAAAACAAATAATAAATGCCAACCAAAAGAGAAATGACGGATGTTGTACATGCAGAAATTCAGCAGTGTGGAAATCATATTATGCAAGGGTGTAACCCAGGGTGACCACTTCAGGAGGACCGAAAATCGGACCACAAGTCTGTCCCACAATGACGTCACATAAATTTTAAATTTTGATGAATTTGACTGGGCTTATTCCAAATGAAATGTATACAAAGAAAAACATACTTCTGACTTCTGAGTGAAAGTATAGGAAGTTCATTCACTTGGATTCAAAAGTCAATCAGTGATACCAAAGACAATCCTTGAGCGACATCCCAGCGAAAATCTCGCAATTTACCGATATGCAGAGATTACGACAAACGAAGTTTTCATATCAATAAAAGAAAATATGGCACTATAGAGCATCGCGCAATCTGTGAAGAAACGATCATGCGAAGCGATAATTGGCGTCATCTGACAGGAGAAACTTTCTGTTTTAAGCGCATATTTTAGCAATATCTACTTTCCGCTCATTTGATGAGCACACTGAATTTTTGTCGAAGTCCTGAAATTAATTGGATAAAACGAAAACTGAAATGAATTTATAAAATGGTATATATTATTCATTATACACATTCAACATCAGATTAAAATATTTCTGTTAATTACAGAATAAATTAATTCAATAAGCTGCTCAATTTTTATTTTAGGGTAAGTAGTAAGAAAAAACCCATGAATTAAATAATTGGCAATTTCGGACCTTCCCCCGAAATTCTGACCAAATCGGACCAATTCGGACTGGTCCGAAAATTCGGACCAAGTGGTCACCCTGGTGTAACCATACTTTTCACGATAACCTTGAAATGTATCTTAATATTATATTCTTCTTCACAGCAGTCTTGACTGGTTTTCCATCAGATTTTTTCTCCGATGTCTCGTTCTTTCGTCTCTCAATATTTCTGCACTTGACGAAAGCTCCACTAATGGTTTTCCATTCATTCGTGTGCTTCCTTTTCTCCGATGTCTCGTTCTTTCGTCTCATCAAAATATTTCGCACCTTAACGAAAGCTCCACTAATGGTTTTCCATTCATTCGTGTGCTTCCTTTTCTCCGATGTCTCGTTCTTTCGTCTCTCAATATATTCTCAAGCATCGGATTCATTTTCATCAAGTTATTTCCCACATCTTGCTGTAACTGTTTTTAAACCTTTCTGATTGTCAACTGTCAGTTCATTCCTCTTTCTTCAGCAACAAAACGACAGCAGACAAGCCTTGGAATGTTGCCTCGCCAACGACATATTTTCACGAAGACTGTCAGTGATTGCCAATGTGCGACAGAATCGATTGTGAAATTAAGGAAGCATGCAATAGTTGTTGATTCGGTCCCATTACATAATTTTGTCAAAAGCGAATCTCTACGAAGGGCCTTGACAAGAAACCATAACCTAACCATGAAGTGCCAGTCACAGGAAGCCATCATTCCTTAGGTACTGTTGTCATGGCGTGTGTCCACTGCGTATAATATCGTTTTCAATGTGCCTGTCCATCCTAGCACCTTAGTACATTCCATAAGTCGGAATTTCGATTTGCTGGACTATCGATGGCAGCCTCTTCGCAACTTTCCCATTGTCCATTGCCCTCGATATTAGGAAAGTTTTTGATACTTTGCATTACTTAAACTAAAATGTCCGCAACTAAAGTATATTTTCCAAACGTCAGATGAAGTTGATTTTTCTGCATATCTGGCATAAAATGTGCTCAATTTTTCGCAGCATCCACTACTACGAATGCTTTTTCAAATTTATTAAATGTCAGGTAAGAACCATTTGTAAAAAAAGTGTACATAAGAGGCTTCTTTTACAGATTCTAAAACATAGCTTTGAAAGGTTCGTACATGGTGATTTGACACAACCACTGATGCTTTCAACAGTATAAAACAACCAGCAAACCCAATACATGCTATGACATATTGCTGCAACTTTTGACTCACTGATAATGTGAAGAATAGTGCAAACATAGTAATTAGCTAATATTAGTTTGCAAAGTTTTTATCGTTTAAAGCAGCATTTGCTCCATTAAACAGCAAAGGTTCATTTAAATGCACAAATAAGAAATTTTCATTTTTTCGCAGGGAGTTCATTTTTATTAAGATTTTCGCAGCCGGCCCGACCACTGGCTCAGACATAGACAGCCGTTTAGAGCAACTTTCGCTCAGACAAATCCGTACTGTTGTTTCTGTCTGCGAATATATTATACAATGTGAATGAGTACAATTAATATCAGACCAGACAGGGATTTTTAAGGTCATTTTAGCCGGCGTAGCGCCGCATGAGAATTTTTCGTGCGCCTTATGAAATATTTTAAAGAATTTCTCTCGATTTGCAGAGTGACCAATTTATGGCTGTGGTAAATTCCAAGTAATTATGGCTTCAAATATTTACGAGTTATATACTTCTCAGATATGGGCCAATCAACTGCTAGATGAATTTAGTAGCACAGGGTTGCCATCTTTACAAGAATTCTAGAAGAAATCCGGGATTTGGAATTGGATGGCTTCCCTGCAGTGGCAGTTTCATGAATGCATAAGTCGATTTGTGAGACAAAGGCAAATCAAGCAATTGTTTTTCAAAGTTGACAGAATGATAAAGTAGGCTTATATGAAAGAAAGATGGACACTATGAAGACTACCGACTTCCTAGATTCTCAATGTGGTCAACGAGCGCCAAGTTGCACAACGTTGATGCCCTTCAAAATGAACAAAAATGAAGTGAGTGACTTGAGTGCTTCAGTTTAACTGAACGACACAGTGCAACATTCAAATTAACAGGCGTATCAATATATTGTTTTGGCCATTTTTCATGTTTTGAATGTAGTTGGAAAGAGCCAATATTGAAAGATGGTTTTATTTTCTTTTCTTTTTGTTATTTCTTACAATTAATTTCAGGTAACATCCGTTAACTATCTTCAGGTAAAAAGGAAGGAAATATGGTCTAGCATAAAAATTTAAAATTCATACCGACGTCTATGTCATAATAACATAATACTAAATACAAAAGGGATAGGGCTATGGAACAGGTAATATTGGTTTACATAGTACCAACAGCATCTTAATGTTTTCATATCTAGTCGGGTCATCATTAAGATGCTGTTGGTACTACGTAACCCAATATTACCTGTTCCATAGCCCTTTCCCTTTTGTATTCAGTATTATGTTATTATGACATAGACGTCGGTGTGAATTTTAAATTTTTATGCTAGACCATATTTCCTTCCTTTTTACCTGAAGATAGTTAACGGATGTTAACTGAAATTAATTGTAAGAAATAACAAAAAGAAAATAAAACCATCATCTTTCAATATTGGCTCTATCCAACTACATTCAAAATATCTTATAATTTAATCAACCTGGTACAATCAGTGTATTGGTCGTTCGCTGAAAATAAAACAGGACCAACAACTAAAGAAAACGAATAAGAAGCAGATAAAAAAACGACAATAACATCTTACGTTCCAAAAAGAAACAAGAGCGTTATTCTGATGTCTCCAACGCATCATAGTGACAACGTGGATTAGAAAACAGGCAAGCCTGATATCACTCTGTTTTACAATCAAACCAAAGGGGCAGTTGATGTTGTCGATCAGCTATGCAATTCATGCAGAGTGAAGCGAAAGACATTGGCCATTGGAATATTTTTTCAACTTGCTCAATCTGATAGGCATCAGCGCCTTCATTATCATCCGTGCTAACGCACTATGGAACGCTTCAAACTAAAATAGAGAGAAATTTCTTTCTGAACTGGGAATGAGTATGGTTGGACCATACATTACATGGAGCAGAGGACGCAGACTTTGACATGTGTTAAGCGTATTCAAAATGCAATCGCGATATTTGTCGATGGAGATGAATGCAGTAATGATGAAGCACCAACAACGGCCCAGAAATCGTCCTGGAAGAGATGCCATAAATGTGCGAAAGACAGAAAGGCCTCAAGAACTTGTGATCGATTCAAAAGAATGGTGTGCAATAAAAAAAAAAAAAAAAACTTCACAATAATAAAAACACAAAAAAAAGCAACAAAAAAAGAACTACACATAAAAACTAACAACCAACCCAGTGCAAACACTAAAAAAAAAAACAAAAACAAAAACACAAATGCAAAAAAACAAACACAACCGTGCAACAAAGAGATCACCAAAAAATGCAAACACAACACAAAAACATGCAAAAAACAAAATAACCAAAAAAAAAAACAACCCACCAAAGAAAAAAAAAAAACACAACAACCCCAAACAAAACATAAAAAAAACAAAAAACAAAACACCAACAAATAAACAACAAAAAACTCACAAAACAACAAAAAAAAATACAAAAAACCAACACAAAAATAAACAACAAAGTGCAACACACACCAAAAAAAAAAACTGCAAAAAAAAAACACGAGTATTCATTCAAGAAAGAAATAATTACTTGCAAGGCTGACTGTATGATGTACATTTCTGATTAGGTAGTATAAGCTGAATAGGGTATTCATGAAAAACATCGCAACATGAAAATTATCGTAAAGGAAAAACATCGTAGATGAAAAATATCGTAAATGTACTTGAAAAACATCGTATTGGTCTTACAAACGCATAGTCTCCTTCATGGCTCATGGCTCCTAGCAATCTGAAGCCTAGCGTCACTTCCAGCGGATATCTATTTAGGATTCTATGGATGGACATAAATTAGATATCTTTTCCATTTGATTACCGGATAGTTTGATTTTTATAACCAAAATCTTGGATTCCCATGTGTGGAAATTACTTGGGCAAGTCCCTGACTTGGGGATGCTGCCACAAATTATGAATTTTGAAAAGCATCTGGTATCTGCTGACAACTGATTTCTAAATCATTCAAAGATTTACATTGCAGCTCTAGGAAGAAGTGTTTACAATGGAACTGCGAATCTGAATTACAGCGTGACTAATAAATCAAAACGATGTTTGCTTATAAATGATGTGCAAATTCATTTCAAGATCGCAAAATTGGTGAATGGAGAAAACTGGAAATGTTGCAATTATCCAAAATGCAAAGCCAGGTTTCTCAATGGGTTATGGATGAACGTATGATAACCGAAAAAGAATCAAAACGCGCCATTAACATAACCACGAAGTAAACAAAACAGAAGCGTGTTTTTCCCAAAAGATTGACAGAAATTATCAAATCTTACCATTTCCGCAAAACCAGAGCAAATTATTTGTCGAAGCTGAGAGGAAGAATTAAGCGAAAACATTGAAATTCCTTCAGACAAATGCATTGAAGCAGAGAATACAATACAAAAAGAGGAAATTGTATCCACGGGAACCGAAAACAAACCGACGAAAATAGATTTGGATGATGTAACGAATTCAATTTTGTGGGAATGATAAAAAATCATTTTATTTGATAACAAAGAGATTTCGAACAGAATTGTTCTTTTTTGGAAATTCAATGCCCTGCATGCGACTAGCACGGCTGATAAATGTGGATGGGTGATGGTACGTTTAATGTAGTGCCACGTATTGTTTTGGAAGAGGGCAACTGTACACAATTTTAGGAAAAAAATACAAAAATGAATGGTGTCCCTTGATAATTGCTTTATAATCCGAAAGGCGCACACAAACCAAGATTATGTACGGATAATATGTTTGAATGGATCATATCAATAAGAGTAGAAAATGACATTGAATTTCCGAAGGATATGTCGATCATGTTGGATTTTGAACAACACCGGCAAATTGCATTTCTTTTGTACTTCCCGGAAGGAACCATTCACCGATGCCTTTTTCATCTCCTCTCAATCAAGTATATAGATAAAGTGCAAGAAAAATGGTTTAGCTATTCGGTATCGAGAAAGATTTCGAGCTTTCGGGACAATGTAAGAAATCCTGGTTGCAACGGCTTTCCTACCGATTGATGAAGTGCAGGAAGCAGTTTCCGATATGAAATCGAGTTTTGGAGGATGAGAACGAGAAGAGAATAAACAAATACGTCAATGACAATTACTGCATGGATGTCCCAAAGCAAGTCATTCGAAACAGAATAATTTACAAAACCACCATTATTTCCACCGAAAGAATGGAATTGTTCATACAAGTATTGCGAAAAGAGGATCGAACCCAACAATCATCTTGAGGGTTATCATAACAGACTGAGAGTAGTATCTGGGAAAAGTCATTGTCGTTTCTGGGAGTTGGTAGAAAAAAAAATATTACAAGTGAAATCACAAAAACTGAAATGGATGTATGCAAAAAAATCTAGAAAACGGGGCGCTGACGGAAGAAGAAAACAAAGAAACAAAGAGAAAGAGAAAGACAACTTTTTTCAAATTGGGTAACCAAATATGTGCTACTGCTGACATTGGAAGAGAACGATTTTTTGTAGGATGAGTTTTTCGAGAAACTTTATCGATGTAATGACTGGATTGTGTTACGTAAAATCATGTTGAATATAATGTTTAACGCTTTCTTCTCTGTTTATATTTCTGAATTACTTTTTATATTTAAAATAGTTATACCTGTAGACTAGTTCTAGTAACTTGTTTGCTCGTTCCAAAAGGCATTAGGTCAACACCTGATTTTTCTAATTACAGGTTTGGAAATCGAAGTCATAATAATCATTAAACATTCTAATTATTTAATAGCCATCAACGTTTTTTTAATTTTCATCTCTTATTCCCCAAAGTAATCAATAAAGTAATAATACAATTTCATTTAATTTGTTATTGTTTTATTTATAAATATATTTACTGCAATAAAATTATAGCGTGGATTATATTTCGGGTATTAAAATGATTGTATAATTAAAAAGGATACTTACATAACTTAATTAAGAGTCGAAGTTTAGGGGTGACAGATACTATGTTTTTTCAAGTGTAATATTATCATACTCTATTTTCTATATTTTTCATTTACGATGTTTTTAAATTACGATACTATTATTACGATGTTTTTAATGTTACGATGTTTTCATATACGATATTATCTGTTTACGATGTTTTTAAATACGATGTTTTTCATGTTACGATGTTTTCATATAGAACCGCTGAATAGTAGGGTGACAATAAAAATCAAAAGTTCGAGTTTTTTTAATTCGCATTTGCTCGATGCAGCGACATGTGAGAAAACGATGTACGTAAAATTTCAAGGATATTGAACCATTGTTTGAAATAACGGATCCTTATTCATTGCAATAATTTCTAGGGAGTCAGCAAAACAGATGTTCGTTTTTTCCGATCGTTGACAATAAACGATCGGAAAAAACGAACATATGTTTTGCGGACTCCCTAGAAATTATTGCGATATTGAACCATATTTAGAGGTGGCGCAGGCCACCTGACGTCTTCATCTTGGCAACATATAAGCCCATTGGTTAAAGCTGCATGTTGTAGCTCCACTCACGTGAACTTTACAATTGCTGATTGGATGTCCCAGGCTGAGAATACCGATGCTTTTTGACGACTTGAAGAAGGCATTGACGCTGATCGTCGCTTTTGATAATCATGTTATTGAGAGATTGAAGAAATGACTGATCCTCATGACCTCAAAAAAGTAATGGATACCTGAGATACCTCAGGCAACCTCAGTGATGGAATTGATGAAGTAGCAGGTGCAGCAGCGCGCGATGGGTAATCTTACGGTGCTTCTTTCTCACTGATGGCTCGAGCGATTTCCTTCTTTATTTCAACAGGAAGTTCGGAGTGGAACACTGAGAGACTCACTTAGATACCAGAGATGTCGACTGAAGACTCGAAGACACACAGTAAAAAGTTTGGAGTCGTGGTAAGCCGAAAAGTCCTTCTGGAGTTGGAGATCACTGACTGGAGCTGACTGGACGGTGTGGGAGCGAGGAAGCAAAACCTGACATAAATGTGGAGAGCAAGAAGGCGAAGCGTTTCAAAGCCGTCTGCTCTCACAAAGTCAATCCAGACTGAGGCAAAACCAGGATAATCTTCAACGAGTAAATGACTCTAGCCATCCAGCGACCTCGATGAAATGCTATTGGACTTCGAAAGCGGAAATGTGAAAGCTCACCTCCGAGAATCAAGGTGCCGAGTTCGAGAAGTACCCGATAGTCGTTACGAGGTTGCTGCTGCGTGAGTTGGAGACGCCAAGTTCCGATTAGTTTCTCCTTAGCTGCCTTCAAACTGGGAGGTATGTCTGAGTCCTTGAACGCGTGCTTGTTTGTTTGGTCGATGAAATCCCACCGTTCCCTGAGCCGGAAGAAAATGCCGATTTGTGGTCCAGATGATGGGCCCATAAATTCGCTAAGTGCCTTTTCAACCACAAGCTCTTGAATGTGATGACGACACGCTGGATGAAGAAGACGACCCAGCCTCTGCTCGATTATGGAGCATGCAACAGACAGGTGACCTGTGTTCACCGCGGTAGTGTCAAAGCCCATTGCTACTACGTTATCAGTCACGTTCCACTCTTGAAACGCGGCAGTAACAGCATCAGCGATGGCTCTTCCTGTCCCAAAGGCTAGATTTGGAACACACAAAAGCTCTTCAATTTCATTACCAATTACTAAAATGGCGTTCAGTGGTTCTTCCTTCATCATCTGGAAGCATTTTACTGCCCCAATGAGCTGTGAGCATACTGTTAGGTTTGAAACTCCATTTGATCTTCTTGGCCTCATCTTAACGGTGCTATTCACGAGATTTGCAAACAGATTCGCAGTTTAGGACAGGATTTTGAGCAGCACGACCAAGATTGGTGGCTGTAGCAGCTAATATTCGAAGCGCACAGCGATGACTAATTCCAGTACGGTTTAATACACTGGCCAATTCAGAAGTTACAGCTTGTTGTGAACCACAACGACGGCGTTTCAGTGATGTGGATGTCGGAACTGGCGAGTTTTCGGCTATTGACTAAGAATTGTCGGCCGAATACGATGCCGAGGATGCGTTCGAAGCTGACTCGACTACATCCTGTTCTGATGCCAGGTTGCACTGTTCACGACGTTGAAGATTCTGCTGGGAGTGCTGACGGCGTTTAATTTAACGCACTAACATTGCATCGAGATCGCCCATCGCTCTTTTCCTTCCTTTTTTTCTCTTTCGGTGGCCAGGAAGGCCCTGTCCTCTTCTATGGTCAAGAGTTTCATGGTATCCGAATGAGCAATGTCAAATAGATCTCGTAAACTGGCGCAAAAATCGCTTTCCTCCTCTTTTTGGATTGAGGAACTACGACCATGACTCTTCTGGAGAGCTTTCCACGCTGAAAAGAGCGCCTCGACCTGCCGATCAATGATCCCTTTGGATAAGGTCGGGATTCGTGCCTTCTCCCGGAATTCAATGACGGCGGTTGATACTGCCCCGGCTGCTTTGCTGACTGTCTTCTTTTCAACGTTGTGATGGTAGAAAAACAGAATGAGAGCGTCACCTTTGGAAGGGAGACGTGATCCTGTGATTTGTAGTTATGGTTGACCGATAAGCCAAACTTCAGTCTGTCGTCGTACTTGCAAACAGAAAATGGCAGCTGTGGTGTGAAGTTGCCGAATTTCATAGCAGTTCATAAAATGCAATGAACCAATGAGTTCTTGATCTCGTGAGTGATTCAGTTAAACGCATGATTAACTGGAAAACACAATGATTTCTAAGAAATCTCCTGGTCTGATTTCCTAGAAATCTATAGTCATTGTGAACCATGAAAGTCGGTTGTGAACTTGTTATACAATCAATAAAAAATGATGCCCGTTTATCACTCGAAAATCATTGATACCGCTTTGAGCTATCTATTTGCGTCGAATTATGCTATGACGCCAAACTCAAGTTCACTTGTGCCACCTCTAAATCTCATCAGATTTTAGCAAAATTTCGCATACGGTGTTCTCTCAATGCACTACAGTATTAGTCAAGTGCTCATTGTATTAATCTTAAATATTAAAATATACTTTATGTCTTATTCTCAGTCTACTGAATAGGCTAGATAAAACGTTTTTCCTAAAAGTGCAACATGATTCTACATTTTCAAATATATGTAGGCTATATACAAACGTGTCCCTACATGTCGTTCTTTTTTGAAACATAATGCGAAATCGGATGATTAAAACCTTTACTACTAAAACTCAGATGTTGATAAATTTTAGGCGAAAATTACTGGATATAGTAATATTTGATCGATCACAATACACGCTACATGCATTTTAAATTCCAAGAATACACACGTAGGCTTACTATTACAGCGATGTCATTGGGTTTCAGGAGAATATGTTATGAATACACAGTATTATTGTAATTATACAAATGCTGTACAATTATATGCGATTAAAACGAATTGATAGCTCATATCTGTAAATGTATATCATTTCATGCAGTAACGTCGGTAAAATATTTCATGCATATGAAGGTTGATCAGGTTGCGTTTATTTTCTCCCTCATTATGTCATCCTGATTAAATATATGACTCTGTTTCCTTTAAATGTCTTCCCAATTACGATTTTGTCCACAATGAGTTCTAGCACCTATGATTCTTTCAATCTTCTCAATGTAGTAAAGCTTATGTAGTTCCAATCGTATTCTGTGCATTCATTAAGATAAGCTGCGCTACATTGCTTTGCTAGCGCTTGTCTATTCTCAAATAGTCACTCAACTATCTATTAATATTAGCAAAAATCATTTGCAAAGGAAAAGAGAGGCGTAGGGAAAGCACTATATCCACAGTTCGCAGCAATGAACTCCGAGAATGAGATTGGACCAAAGTGAGTGAAGCTTCAATACTTCCGAACTTGTTTATCCAATATTTTTCCAAACATCCTAGACTTTCACCAGAGCACCATATTTTCCAGACTTCCCAGACATTTTCCTAAAAATTACAATTACCTACTTTCCAGCACCCTGAATTAACAAAACAACACAATTGCCAAATCACAATGACTTGACGATCCTTGAAAGTCATGATAAAAGGAAGAATTGGTGAAAAAAAACGTCTAAATTTGACACTAATAATCAAAAAACATGCAGAAGTCGGATGATTTTCATGTATTCCTGGAACAACATATCTTGATCTCCAACCGTATTCCTCCGAATGAATTCATGGAGGCACTTTTCAAAAAAGGGCTTCACTTGTGACAAGCTGCCTCCTCAGCTTTCTCTTTGCTCTCATCACAATATTTTCATTATTTCAATCTGAAAATGACAGCTTGGAAAGATTTGAATTAATTTTCGTAAAGCTAGACATAGGGTTTAGTGTGAATTAATCCACGTTAAGGTGGACATAGGATTTTCTAACTGAATTATATAATACACGTTAAGGTAGACTTTACCATTTCGTATATATGTGGTTACCCTGTGATACTGAGAATTTTAAGAATGCACTTCATATCTTTGAGACACACAATCCTCTTCTTAGGTGCGATCTGACGATTGACTACTATGTCATGAAACTTGAAATACGGTAGTAATCATTTTAGACAGCAAATTCGGAAGTTTTCAATCCTTTTTGGTTGGCCTACATATACATATATTATCATCTTCTATATTTCACGTGGGACAACCACCTAAAGCCCTCTCAATACAGACACTAGCACATGTTGATCAGATATGATCAGGTGTGCTAAAACTCTCTGAAATTAACTTCTATTGACTGAAAAGCTATTGAAATTCTTGAATCTAAAACAATATTTCATGACAATGTTGATGGCACTAGTAGCAGCTGCGAGTAATGCTCTTATTTTCCCGCCCTTTGAATATGTCACTTCTGACCAAGCTTCTCGCACCTCAAAAAGGACATAGTTCATGCACATGTAACATTATAAAACGTCTCTCGCCAAATCTCTCTGATCGCATTAATCTGGAAAATGTGTACAGTAGTGCAAATTTCAGCGGCAGATAGATGCTTGATATTGCCGCCATCAAATCTTCTTGAACTGATTAAGGAGCATTTTATTTATTCCTTACATCTTCAGCTGTTTTTCTGCAATGGACACAATGCATCTGACATGGCCAAAAAGGGACTACTCATAACACAAGAAATTTCGTGATTAAATAATATGTCACTAGATCGCAATTCAAAAGCTTAAGTGACTATACAATTACTGAGGCAGTATCTCTATAAAATATAATCTTCAGGTTATCGGCGATCCAGGAATCCTTTATTCCAAGAAGAGGTGAAATTGCGGGAAGTGGATTTAAAATTACGCGAATAGTTGACAGTCGCTTAAAACAACTATTGTTATGGAATAGCAATTTATTGCTAAAAATATTTTTAAAATTGTCAATAATTCAAAGTGATGATTACACGGAATATCTTCAAGTTGACAGCTTCTGTCATCAATTTCAATTGTGAATCTGAAGTCGTTTTCGCTGTAGCTCAAAATGTTCGAGAAAATACCAAATAATGTCGTAGAGCCACTACCACGTATCGCACTACAGTCACATGTTACTGATTTTTCAGATCCTATCCATGCTATATTCAGGTGCATCCATGTTAAAGTGAAAGTTCAACACGCACATGATTCATTTTAATATCTCCAAAAATTTTGACGATAGAGTGAAGAGAAAGAGAGTCATGCGTTTTTAGCGTTTGAGAACCTATTCTGAAGCTATATAGTGGAAATTAGTAGTAAGAGCGAGACAAATAAATGCCTGTATAAAGTGAAAATTTTTACATCAAAAAACTACTTTCATGCTGAGTTTGGTAAAAGACGAATCTTTATAGACTCCGCCCATAGCCAGAATCATAGACATCGGATAATGATAATGTTATCCGATGTCTATGGCCAGAATCTATAACACGAAGCAGTGATATTTAGCACATCATGTTTACATGTGATACTAAGCATGTAGTACACTTAGACGATGCCACCAAAGAATCACAACAGTGTATCCCATAGAAGAGAGGTCGAACTAGAGTTAGTCTATAGTATATGAGTTATATCTCTACTCAATGGGTAGAGCGCAGCAACAGCATCTATTAAAAATGCCCGATGTGCACACAATTTCGATTTTATTAAATGAACTCGAGGTGAATTGTTTCCAAATGAGATCGAGATAAGCAAATTTTTGCTTTTTTTGCGGAAATTACAACGGAATTGACTGATCATGATAGCAATGCAAGGAAATCATGTTATTTTATAGATCTTCCGTACGTTTCATGACGTCAGCCTTGGAGAGGCAATCTTTGTTTAACAAGATCGATGACCTACTAATCTGCTATTGCTTTCATGCTGAACTTCAAGAAAATCTTCTTAAGCGTGATCATATCATACGCAACCTGCCACTAGAGCAAAATAACAAAGTCAAGGATAATGAATTTCAGTCAACTTTGGAAGATGCAAATCGGTCCTCAATGGTATTCAGATTCAGGAGGTGAAACATGAATTTATAGTGAATCATAAAATCATGCTGGTGAGAGTTGAAATAAAAGTTGAAATTTCAGCCATGAAAGCATGAATAATATCGCGACTTTTCATGAAAACTTCCATTATAATGCGGCTCATGAAATTCTTTTGCAAATTAGCTTGATTTCTGCCATAGAGTATTTCCACTATGATTTCTGCTTAATTAGATCGATGCTTTAGCAATTATTCAGAGATATCCAACTTTTGTCATGCTAAAGGGGCTCCCATGTCGGTGGCATATAAATTTGCATATTTAATATCGATTTATTTAGCCTCTATAGCAGCTGTCTTGTGCCATTCATTTGCCTGCAAATTGGAATGGTCTGCCATCGCTAAAAGATTGTAGAACGATATATACCCTGTGGGAACGCATCTTGCTAATATCAACAGATTATCTGGCGAGGTAGCGATTTTGTGGATAATTTTTTTTAAAGGTTCATTTTCGTGTAAAAACTATCTCCGCATGTGAAAATGGTCATCATTTATCCAAAAACATGTGTAAAATTAAAAAACGACAGTTGGCGAAAAAGTTGCTATAATTAGTTGGTAGATATTTGTTTACTAATGCGAGCTGATTTTTCGCCAACCGGCGAAATCGTGGATATTGTAGCAACTAATTAGTGGTAAGTAGTAATGTTCGTATATTACCTTCACATGAAAATATAGGTATAACTCCTCTGAACTGATAAAAGGGATCTTTTTTTAATTCACGAAGCTTAAACTAAAAAATGTAGTTATCTTCCATAAAGATCCGCAGTAAATACTATGATAATTATTCATATATTTCATAGTTGAAATTATGGAATGTCCAAGAGATGTTATGAACTATTGATATAGGCGATTCTCTATAGCTTTATCATTATCAAAGAATGATAGTCTGCACTTATTTCGTAGATAGATTAGCCATATGGGAAATAGTGAGGAGGTGAGGGAGACAATAGAGCCTCGGCTGTAGAGGCGATTACTAAAGAAAATAAGAGAGGAAGTCAAAAGTAAAAGGTAAATATACAGGGTATATATGAAAACTGGTATATTTTTAACCAAAGAAACTTTTAGCAAGCGAAAATATGCTGACAGGTCTCATAGCCTGTATGACTGAGCAGCAGTCAAAGCCTACATGATTCCTATGACGATTATTCTCGAACAATTATTCGACTTCATTTATCAGTACTTATATGTTTACTTTCTACATTCAATGTGCATTTAGTTGCGTGAAGCGCTCAAATTAATGGTCTATCAAAACTTTTCAAAATTTTCCACGGAAATTTTGAGTCAAAATTTTCATACTACTTACCACTAATTAGTTGCTACAATATCCACGATTTCGCCGGTTGGCGAAAAATCAGCTCGCATTAGTAAACAAATATCTACCAATTCGCGTTTTTTTAATTTTTACACGTTTTTCGATAAATGATGACCATTTTCACATGCGGAGATAGTTTTTACACGAAAATGAAACTTTAAAAAAATTATCCACAAAATCGCTACCTCGCCAGATAATCTGTTGATATTAGCAAGATGCGTTCCCACAGGGTAGATATTGACCGTGAAGCACACTTTACTTCAGGTGTCATCGCAAATTTCTTAAAATTAGTTAATAGGTATTATTGCATTCTATCTACTTCGGTGCATATTCATGAAAAACATGCAGCATATCATTCAATAAGAATTATGTTTCGTCGATAGTGACATCCAATCACGGGTCGACCGTGCGGCGTGTACTCTAAATCTAAGCGGATAAGACTGTGCACGCAATAATCCTATCATCCATCCGTTTTATATTAAATGAAAACAAAGAACTTGTAGTGGCGGATATTTTCTGAGCACACCTGACATGTCTGATCACTTCATGAAAACATTCAAAATACTCGCGGATGAGAGCTTCAAAATATTCTAGTACATCTTCCCAGATAGTTGCAAATGGGCTTTAGCGCAGTCTAATTATCTTCCTCAACCCATTCCCACACATCCCTTGTTACAACGATGTCACCATTTTGACGCATGAAGATAGGAGGTCGTTCTCTTCGACGATGACCTTTGTCCAAGAAACAGTATTGTTTGTCTTCGTAATAGTCTTTCCTCCTAGGATCTGCCTTAAATCTGTTGACCTGAATGTCGGGATTATAGGCCAAGCAACGTATAGCACTAGCAGCTGCGAAGACAAGACCGGCTCCAACGACCCCGAACAACAGCGCTACCTGAAAAGCAAAAGCATCCCATTTTAGAAAAAATGCGGTAGTTGGTTGCGGATGGTGTTGTAGCTATGAATTGCAATACTGGGATCTCGTGGGTTTAGCAAATCCCTAATTCCGGGATTTTGCTCATGGGATCCAGGAATTAATTTTGTTGTCATTTTGGCAGTAAATGACAGATGCTTCAATAGTAATTTAGTGGTTTATGACTATTATGCCAGTGGAAACTGGATTCTCGAATATTCTCGATATTTTTCTTTGAATTACTAATTCAATACGAAGTATTACAGTTATATCGACTTGACTTGTGCGTTGTTATATATGGAGACTTGCCAGCGCAAAATTTGGCAACCACCTTGGAACAGCAGATGTATTTTCGTAGATCGGAATATCACGAGTGGGCATACAGAGCAGCGTATAAAACTACAAGTTGACTACATATCAATCTTAACTTGGTGGTCATTCCATGCTTCACGGAAATGCTATCGAAATGTGAGAGTAGCTGTGAGAAGTTCGTGTGCCAGAAATACTTTGATTGCATATTCAGCTGATTCTATTACTTGTCTTCAATTAATTATCTTCTGCTCTGACTTGAAGTCGCTCTGCCCTATGGGACCATGGAAATACGATACGTTGAACTTTCCCATACTAGGAAGCATCTCTGTGTAACATGCGCTATGATTTAAACATGTCGCCCCTTTTCCATGACTTTCTTTTCTGCAACCCTTATTTTCTGTGAATACGAGTAGTTTCGTGGAAATCACCCAAATTTTGAATATTGAATCTACTGAAACCATAACAAGTTGTAGAGTTAAATAAGACGGTTGTTTTATATAAACCTAAGGACACTGCACGGACGTGCGATACAGTGACCTTTTGACTTCCAACGTCGAAAGAGGGACTACTTTTAAATATTTGAAGTGATGAATATTTCAGACTGATCTGGCATAATGTGGTGCAATTTTTATGGAAATCGTCGCACTTCTTCACGGTGAGAAATGATAACTTTTGTGTCAAAGCGTCCGTGCGTCATTTATGGAATTGCTCACGAATTACGTTTTTGCACATTTGCTTAGTTCCAGCATGGGCCATCGTTCTGAATAAGTCTCAATTTCAAGTACACTGAAAGAGTCAAACAAAATAATTCTGTGATTGTCAATATCAACAGATGAATGTTCGATCGAAGAAGCAGAAGATTGTACTCCGCAAGTCGAGGACATGCGAACACATACGAAGAACTCTACATTGAAACATTCAAAATATTCGAGAGAAATACATGTTAATGAGTCCAACATTTCTCACAATCAGCAAGATATCCAAACTGCGTACGACTCAATCACACCAAGTCGACAATTTTGCAGTCTACCAAAGCTTGAACTTCATAAATTCTAAGATATAATAGCAATAATGGGAATTCTTTAATGGTCAATACAACAAGCGGTATATGAAAGGGCAAAAAATAGACATAACAGTAAACATCACGTACATCTAGAAAATTTTACAAAAGAGTTGCTGTACAAACAAAGTCTCCTTTTCTTTGATAGCAAAACACGCTGATGTATGACATCTGAACAATTTTCACGCCGAATAATGAAGAATTGAGACATTAACTCATATACATATACTCAACACGCTGCTTAAGGAGAGCTTTTTGATGTCTGGGGTCCAACGCCTAACAATACGGTCTAATTTTTCAAGTCTTTTAAACATGGTGCCGCCGATGTCGCAAATAACAGGCCACGCATACGCCATGTGACAGAAAACAAGACCCATATACGCTTGACAGATGATTGAGGAATGATTGATATTGTATTTTAGACGCTTGACGAAGGATACGAGCGATAGCATTTGTTGTACATATCGGTGAAGTGGACATTCCAATTCAAATCCCTAGAAAATGTCACACCTAAAATTTTCATGTGTTGAACTTCTTCAATGGGAAGGGTGTTGACGATGACAGTCGGACTACGATCAATGTGAGAGCTCCTACTGACAGCTATACTTTTCGTTTTTAGTCATTGATGGTCATTTTCTTATCTTCAGCACAAAGAACAAACTTGTCAACAAGATTCTGAGTACTCACTAAATCATCTTTGTCGTGAGGTGGACCATGGTGATATCATCAGCGTAGGCAAAACTATCAGTATTGCAAAAGTTGAGCAAATCATCAAGTAATAGAACAAAAAGAGTGCGCCCGAGAACAGATCCTTGCGGTACACCACTAGACACGGAGTTCCATGGTGTCATACAGTCGATAACAAAACCGATTGAATGCGATCATATAGGAAGCTTTTAATCAGTAGAACGATATGGGGATGACGATCACAATTCTGGCTAAGAGACTTTAAGATGAGATTGTGGCATAGACAATCGAAAGCCTTGCTGAAATCGAAGGCCAAAACTCGGGGGCAGTTGGCAGACTCGAGTGAAACATGTTGAGGGATAGACAAGCGAAAGGAGAGAAGAGCATTTGTACAGCCAACAAAGCCAGAAGAATTATAGCCAAATTGATTCAGGTTGAGAGTATGGCTTAACGAGGGGACTAAAATGTGATCACGTATGATTCGTTCAAAAACCTTGCTCAGAAAGAGAAGGATATAGATTGCACGATAGTCCTTATTTCCTTTCAGCATGGGGTGATAAAGGCTCTCTTCCACCTTTTAGGAAAATATGCAGACTTTAAGCAACGATTGTAAATTTCTGTGATAGGCGTTACAAAAGCAAAGGAAAAGTACCGATAGAAGAAACCAGGCATCTTGTCTGGGCCTGCGAAGTTGGTCTTGCATTTCAACAAGTTGTGAACTAGACTTTCATTTATGGTTTCTCCAGACCAGGTAGTACGCAAGCGATTATCATGAAACTGATGATAATATGGTGAATTCAAATGTGTAGCAGCGAAATTCAAGGAGTTAAGCAGACTGAAGAAATTCGACGTTTACGATGAAGCCGTTTTTGACAATCAGCTTTGTATCAGTACAACCTGGGTCTTGTTGAAAAGCCAGGTGGAGTAAAAGCGCGTCTTGTGGCTTCGAAGAAGATAGATGTAAATGTGGTGAAAGATTCTCATACAGCTGCTAGAAGCACTCAACGGATTCTGATAACTTTTAATAACAAGATTAAAGCCACTGACATCAGATCAGCATTTCTTCAAGAACCACGAGGGTATCACGAGACGTTTATGTAATGCCACCATTGGAAGTCGATGTGGAACATGGCGCTGTTTGGAAACTGTGAAAAAGCTTGGTGGATATTGCTAGGAAATTTTACAACGCTACCTCAGAGTTCTTGCTAATTGCTGTTATGTTGAAATCAGCGGAGGACCCCTCCCTTTTCTTTCTAAACGAAGCGGACGTCTTATCGGAGCCCTTATCACCAACATCGACGATTTTGTATATACCGGTGATGATGTTTTTATAGCAAAATGTGATGAAAGACTTGAGGCAGCGTTTTGTGGTAGGAAAAATTGAATGTGCTGACTTGATGTATGTTGGATTACGAATCATAGAGTGATAAAACTATATAATGCTCTCAAGATAATTTCACAGAATGACAGCAATCTAAAGCGTTGGAGACAGAACGAGTGAAACAATCGCAGGAAAAACTTATGGCAAATAAAGGACAATGTGTCGCAGTGTGGTTGGTCAAAGTAATTGGGCTGTGCAGGGAACACGTCCAGATTTGACCTTCGATGTAGTTGATCTTTCGTCCCGCTTTCAGCTTGCCACTGCATCAGAATTGATGGATGGTCAAAAGCTAATAAATAGGCTGAAGTCTTCAATATCTCATGTCTCAATGCCTCAGCTTACGGATTCATTACCACGACAGCTTGTTTTTCCAACGCTTTAACTGGGAAATTTATCAGATGGAATGTGCAGTGCCGCTGGATACGTTATTTTCATCATAGGTGAGAATGAGAATTGTTCGCCCTTCACTTGGTGTTCTTAGAAGATTCGTCGGGTTGTGCGCTCAACCTTGGCTGCAGAAATGCTTGCAATGGTTGCGGCTACAGATCACACAGTTTATCTTCGACATGTCCTTACTGAATTGACTGTGGTAGTGAAGCTGCTTCCTATTAACGTGATTGTGGATAACAAATCTACCGCTGATGCTGTGTATTCGACTCATTTACAGGAGACAGACGATTGCGAATTGACTTAGGATATATGAAGCAAATTCCTGAAAGACATGTCATTGAATCCGTTTTCTGGATTCCAGGCACTCGCATGATTGCTCATGTTCTAAATAGGAGTGGTGCACAAATCCTTTATATTCCTCAAACCGGAAAAATGAGATTAAACTTTGTTGATCTCAAACTGATCAGTGATTATTGTGTCATCTTTGCTGATACTTGCTCTTCCGCCTGGGTTATATAGCATTTTTTACTACGCTTCGATCTTTATAGTGATGTGTTTTAGTTCATACTTATTATATAAGTATTGGCGCAATTTCTTTTAGAATGTAGGATCATTCTAATTATGATTCTATGCTTACTTGAAAGAAAGAGAGAAAGTAGAGCTGTTCTATTGATAATTGTCATCTCTGCATGCTTTCTGCATGTCCCACCATTAATAAGTTGTCATCACCGGGATGTTTGTGCATGTCTCCTCCTATCATGTGGATGATTTTCTGTCTGCATGTTTGTGCATAACATGTCGCATACTTGCATGCATCAGATGCAAATCAGAAAAAAGAGTAGAGTTAAGAGCTATGTTATCATGCCTGTATGTTGCATATATTCACCTCGTCCAAATGTCTCAAGTTTGCAATCTGCATACGTCTGATCATATGTCGCTACTCAATTCTTGCATCGTTATCATCGTTTGTTCTGTTGTCTGCTATCATTATTTAACAAGAATCTATACTCTATGACATTAAAAACGATCCACTTGATATAGAAAATCTCAATGGAAGTGGACGACTTTTATTTTATACTGCACTGACCAGGATGTCTATGCATCAAATTTGTCATGCTAATATAAAGCAGCTGTCCATTGTCGATATCTTTGGCTTAGTTGATGCATTTCAAATTCGACCTTTTATCACTATCAAGCAATTCTTTCTGACTAAATTTTGAAGCAAAAATGTCGCAATCAGAGTTTGTAAAAGGAATGGCTGTTGGAATGCCACGATGTGGAAAGAGTTGTAGGTTTGTTGGACGGAAGATGAGTGTGTCACACTCCACTGTGAGCAGGTGGTGGAGTCGATGGAACAATGATGGAAATGTCAAAAGAAGGAAAGGATCAGGGAGACCGAGATTGACAAACAATGCTACCGATAGGAAGAAGTCGGTTATCTAAGCAAAGCGCAATCGCTTTAAGAGTGTTCCTCGACTGGCCATCAGCTGGAAAGCTGCAACAGGAATTGCATGCAGTATACTAACAGCATATCGCCGTCTAGCAGAAGCGGGCCTGACGTCATACCGACCTGCTGTAAGAATTCCTCTAAGTAAGTAATGCAAGAATTTCACACAATGACATTGTTTCACTGCCAATTGTTTTCTCCGCAGGTCTCGAACATAAGCGAAAGCGTGTGGAATGGTGTGAGGAGCATCTGTCGTGCAGAACAGAGGAATGGCGTCAAGTGATGTGGACGGATGAATCCCGTTTCAATTTGGATTTTCACGATGGTCGCATTAGAGTGCATCGAATAGTTGGTGAGAGGTATTCACCCTGCTGCATATCTGAGCACGACCGCTATGGTGGTGGTAGCGTGATGATCTGGGCCGGTATCTGGTACGGAGGTCAAACTGTCGCAGTCATTGTGAATGGGAACTTGAACAGAGAGCGATATTTATCGAATATCATATCTCCAATCGTCATCCCAACGGTAAATGAACTCAATCTCATATTCCAGGATGACAACGCTTGACCACAGAGAGTTCATTGTGTAACAACAGCGATAGTGAGATCTGAAATTCGCATCCTCCATTGGCCTTCACGCTCCCTCGACCTGTCTCCGATCGAGCATGCTTGGGATGAACTTGGTCGAAAAGTGAGAGATGCATATGATCATCCGCCATCAACACAGACAGCTCTTTCAGAGACTAATCGATCAATAGTCATTGCTGGATCAGGAACGGCTTGATCATCTTTGCGACTCGATGCCGATGAGACTTCAAAGCTGCATTTCAGTGCGGGGAGGACATACTCGGTACTAATGTCTCCCATTTTTTCAAATATAATGTTTTATATAAAATACAATTCATGAGTGTGAGTAGAACAAAGTTCATACATTTGAGTGGAGCATTTTTTATGTCAACCAGAATTTAACAGCCAGGCGTTGAAATGTGCCTCGAGATTGCGAGCTGAAGTAAAATTCACTTACTCAAGTGTCCGTCGACATTCGACTACCACCAAGGCGCATTGTTGCGCTCTTAATTGCAAGAATAGAGTGATAATGGCATTAATAATGCATGCTTCTATAACTTTCCATAAAACAAGAAAATGCGTAAACTATGAGAGTGATAATTGGAAGAGTCTAATTTACTCCGTCGATACATTCTCGGGCATGTTACATTCATTCCACTAAAAAAACTGAAAAATCTACGATGCGCTCTATTACCTCATTTGTACAATAGGAAACAACTCTCTTTCCATTCAAAAAGACAGTTGATCCTGCCTTGTATTTGGGAAAACAACAATTGCTTGGGAAATTTAAAAAACGGCGAAGCAAAGTTGCAGAGAAATTGAATGCCAACCGATCATACCCATCAATGTCTCTTTTTCGTCAGATGTTTCATTTGCTGGGAGAAGACCTGCAAGCCAAATTGCTATACCGGATGATGACACACCTGCGCCATTGAATCTAGAACCAATATTTGATATTCTGTGATTAAATTATCAAGTGATCGTGGTATTTTGCCGTCACTGTATTGGGAAGATTCATGTGTCATGAATCTTTCAATACCGAACACTTCTAATTGGCATTATGTGTCCAACATCTCTCGAATCACTCCACAACATTTCGTTGAAATATGCGGAAGTTAATTATCTATATCTTTTTCACAAAATGAGAGCTATGCTCCTTGAGGAAGTTCCTTGCATGATGCACGACAGGCACATGTGCCTATTATGAATATGTAGGCTATATACTTGCATTTACCATTAATTTCGCTGACATTTCAACATATCTACTCTATTTTTAAACGTTTATAGCGGGTGTTTCAATGTTTGAAAATGTGATATGTAATGAACAGACTTATTCATGAGTATCTTCATCTCAAAATCCCAATATATTTGATGAAAATTTACGTTATATCTTAAAACTGATAAACCACGAGTCTTTTTCACAGTTAAATTTCTCTGGTAGCTTAGATCTGTGTGGTTTATCAATTCACGTGTAATAAATGCAATGCTAAATACATGTACATAGGAAAAACTTCTCGTCCTTTTTATGTAAGATATAATGAACAGTACAATAGTATAATAAACGAAAATAGTGTAAGTGCTTTGTCAGATCACACCAAAATTTGTGACGTCAGTAGCATAGAAGATTTTAGCGTTGAATATTTTGAGATGTCTGAATGATTCATTTGAAACAAGTTTGGTGGAATCGCGACTTATCAATTTGCACAAGCCAAGCATGAACAGACGTCACGAAACAACAGGAGCTGTTCTGCTACAGGTGTAGAAGTTCAGAAGTCGTTCATTATTAAGTGTTCTGCCGTTGACAAAGGTTCTGGACCCGAAACGTCTGGCGATGTTTTTTATTCTTTATTCATTTTATTTGGCATTATACATATCGGGAGAGTATTGAATCAGTTTTACTTTCGCATTGAATGATTATGAAATTAAGAAAAATAATGATTGATACTACACGATTATAATTAATATTATTATGTATCGGTGTAATTGTACTGTTATTTAATTACAATATCATGATTCAATGCAGCCTGAAATGCACGGATCCTTAAGTAAAAAGACACCTGTCATTCATGGACAACACTTTCAATCACGGACTGAATCAGAGCTACCAACTTTTTCCGTTAAAATAGTGCCCTCAAAGATACATGCAATTGAAATGATCATTGAGAATCGAGAATTTATCTAATATGAGCAACTGTACAGTGATATGTAATGTTCTATTTATGTATATTATTTATTTACTCCTGTGACTCTCATCTTCAATAATTATAGCAAATAAACACATAGATTCCCTTCCGGTATTTAACAAGGAAAACCATGAGAAGGCTACAACAAAAATGCTTATTTTTGATAATAGGCCAGGAACTGTTGATTTTCTGGCTCAGATTTTAAATATAACCTAGGTTTTTTATGTTGCTGAAATCGTTTCTGTTACTCATATTCCAGTTTGTGGCACTCCCGTTGACAGTTTTATCTAAACTTACTTTTAGAACCAAATTGCAAAAAGACCATTTTGATCTGGAACTTTTGGTTCCGATTGGAAGAAGTTAACGTTTGAGCCACGCGCTTGTTCTCAGTGCCAACAATTTCTATTTTGTCCAGTAATGCTTGGTTTTGACCGTAAGATTCAAAATTTGACTATCGAAACGATCTCGGACAAAACACACTGAAATAAACTCATTTAACATTGACTTTAGATTTTAGCTTTCAGACATCTTCATCACAGATAATCCTCGTTCCACGTTCATGCTATGGGTCGCGACTAGCTGCGAAGACTCAACAAGTGTAATTGAATTAGAACTGAACACTGACTTTGTAAATAAGGAGGACAATGTATCTTCCGAACATTTTGTTTTGAGTTTCACTTAATTCATCACAGCAATACCAGGCAGATGAAAAGCTTTCAAAAGTTTCATGATTTTTTTCTTCCCCGATTTCTTGACATCTTTAAGCTTAGAAAACAAAATGCAACATTGGAATCGCCTTAAGAATATTTCATTTATTTCCTGATTGTACGAAAGCTTATTTCAAAAGCATTGGAAGAGTGGAATAAACATCTAAATCGGTCCCTTGAAACCCAGAGATCAAGTTGAACTTGAAGTAGCTTAAAATGTACAACAAATTGTAGATCCACTTCAACTCAATGGTTGGGAGACATTTTAAGAAAACAGAATAAATTTGAAAATTGCAGGAAACTGATCTTAATTTTCTAATACTATTCATATGTCAAGAAATCTGATAGGGCTGTAGGAGTACATGAACCTTGATCATGTAGTTGCGCAAGATTGCTTGAATATACTTTTGGCCTTCGGTGTTGAGCACAAAAAAATCGGAACACATTTCAAACGATCATTCACGAAGCTACGAACTAAAACATGCTACATAATCTCAGAGGGGCCCTGAACATTAATGAAATGGCTATCGAACTGCTGACTTTAAGGACCAACTGACCCTGTAAAGCAAATCGCTATTGAATGACTGCTTCAAGAGCCTCTAATTCAACATCATAACAACTCGTGAAAATCTGACATCATGGTTCAAGACATTTCTGTTGAAAAGCAATCAAAACTTATGAATGGCTCGCAGGCAACCTTTCCCCCGAATATTGAATATTTTTACAGCAGCACTTTGCAAACACATAGATAATAGCTTAAACAAAGCAGGTCACTGTAAGTAGTGACCTGCAACATTTTTGCTACCAGAGAGCTTTAGAGACCGATCACAAAAAATCAGCTGGGAGTCCTGGACTGAATAATTATTATAATGACCATTCAGTCAGCGGACCGTCAAATTCACAGGCAGACTCATTGAAGCCCCCTGTTCCTTAAAATTGATTACGTTAATATTCGGTGTCTGACAAGAAAGAACAAGACCAGCGCACTTTTGGCTTGCTATTACACAATTTCCCAGGGGCATGTGCATTGCCTACCATGGGGCAATCTATTGGCCCTGAATCATGAATACTTCGACAAAAGCTTCAAAAGAAATCTAACCAAGATTGTAATCGAAGAGCAGATTGTTGTAAGTTTTATGCCAAACTAGGGCTATTAAATAAACTGACTCGGCTTCCGGCGTTTCCGTGACAGTAAGGGAGACTTTCACAGTTTAGAATAAAAATATGAATATGAATATATTTTCAAGCTGACTACAGCAAAAGATGCCAATTACAGTCAACAGTCGAATAATACAGGAATGTTTTTACAGAATACAGAATAAATGCATTAAAAGAAAACTATACAAATTATTCAATATCGAAAAATCCACGTGAAATGGAACATTTCCTGAGTGATCTGTCGAAAAAATCAACGTCAGGTAAGCTATTAACAAAACCGACTGTACGAGGCATGAAATCCGAATTACGTAATTTGAGACGACACTTTTTGACAGCAAAGACCTTTGTGTGGCGAGTCCGCCTAGTCGGTAAATTAATTAAAATCAAAGATAAAAGGTAAGAACAGTTTACACGATTGTGAAGTATCTTATGAAATACTTACTTGAGGATGTTTCTTAAACAATCCTTTAGGAATGAGCTGCTGCCACAGAGTACCTCCCTGACTGTATTTGATCTTACGGTACTCATCTTCCATCATTCCGCGCCTCATTATTTTGCTGAGGAGCACCATTGTGAAAAATTTTACGTGACTACAATAGGCGAAAGTATTTCGAAAATTTTCAACTGGAGAGAGCAGTCGCTCAGAAGTCACTAAATTTAAAATTATGCTGCAAAACACAAGTCCTAATGCTAAATTTGTATGGTTCCCTGCTGATCTTAGAGGGGAGTAATCTCACTGAATCTGCGAGTGAAGGATCATCAGTTCATTTAGTGAAAATTGACAGAAATCGGGTGAGTGTGATATACGCCATATATTTCCAGTAATTATTGTGTCTATAAGCCTTAACTGGAAATTATGTTTAGCTGAAATCTGCACTCCTCTGAGTGTTTCATCAAAAAAATTGCCATTCAAAGATATTGTTTGGAAATTAAACGCGACTGCTTTAACTCAATCGATCATTTACCCCGGGTGAAGGTCAGTCCTCGAATGTCTCTGAAAATTTGCACTGAAAACCTTGCACTGAAAAGTTGCCGTGCATGCAAGCAACTAGCTAAATTAGAGGACAAAAGAACACAATCATTAGTACAATAGACTCTTTGGAACAAACACATCAAAACATAGTGAGCAAACATGAGGATATCTCTAAATAATTGATGTACGCCATGATGAGAGGCATAGTCTCAATGAGGTTAATTTCATGCTGATAATCAATTCGATTTCTGACTTTTGATAGGCAGATGTTCCCTTATAACAAGAAAATGCACTGATGAAATCGAGTTGTTGATCAAGCCTGAAACAATTGTCTGTTGCATTCACGTGCATGTCATCTCACCATGCATCTCACAGTTCAGCCATAACAAGCATCAAACGTATTTGAAGATCATTGAGTTGATAATTTTTCCCTCTTGCTTTCGAAAATATTCAGTGAGAAAAGATTCATCTACAAAGTCAAAGACTTTGGACACAGCATGCACCACCAGATTCTACGAGCTCGCTCACTGTAATGCTTCTTTGTATACGTTGGAATTAATAAGGATACTATATTGTGCGAAATGCATTTTCAAACAACCGCGAGTTCTATACTTGGTGTACTTTTTTTGCTAGGAATGCATTTGATGCATTGGAGGAACAGAATTTAGGACGTGTCTTCTCAATAGTGGATTCCATCCATTAACCGAAGGACTGCTGGATATGTTGATAAAAAATTGAATAATTTAACGAGCCGAATATTTATATAGTGACTATTATGACGGCTCAATTTTCTATTGATATTACCTGGAAATGGCGGGTGCAAAATATTTTTATATTTCTCAAATACAAGAGAGTGAAAATCACTCAATTTACAGAAAGAGATTTCAGAATGCGTCTTGACTCGTTGCTGTGTCTTCCTTCTTCATTGTTTTGTCTTACGCCATTTTTTTGGAGATTTACAATTCACCGAAAAACCCAGCAACTTGCCAATTCACAAAAATTGCATATTTTCTTCACTATCAAATCCCGTTCGCATAGAAAGGGTTTTTTTAAATGCTACTTGTCTGTATTACTTTTTAATCTGATGCAGTGTAGACATGTTCGTTTTGAGCTATCCTAACAACAAATTAATGATTGACAAACCAAAGCTTCTCATCTCTAAAATAGGCTGGTTACAAACAACAAGCAAAGTCAGAATGAAAAATTGATAAAGTAAAAGCATAGCCATAACTTCGGAAATACACAAGGTTATCAAACCAAACTTCACACACGATATAATCACAACTCAGGCAATAGCGCAATACCAGCTATAGACCAGCACTGCACCAAACACGTGCTCAGCAGAGCAAAACATTATAGCTCATCATTAACACTATTTCAACAACAAATCGCCCACCCAGCCAATCAATTCTCAAAGCATACCCATAGCGTCCCAAGGATATTCTCTCAATTAACGCAAACAATGGGTGGGCCACCACAAACTAATGATGACCCAAAGGATGCGCATTTTCAGTCCCCATCGTCCTGCCTTGCCCCTGACAACGGACACAGTAGGCTCTCATAAGTTGACCTAATTTCACGGATTTCCACGAAATGTCACCATCTCCTCTGTTAATTTCAAGCATAGCCATAGCGCCCAAGATATTCACTCAATTAACGCAAACAACACCACAAACTAATGTTGATGATCCCAAAGGATGCGCATTTCAGTCCCCATCGTCCTCCGTGCCCTGCAACGGACACAGCAGGCTCTCAAAGTTGACCTAATTTCACGGATTTCACGAAATTTCAACATCTCTGTTAATTTCAAGCATAGCCATAGCGCCCGAGATATTCTCTCAATTAGCGCAAACAACACCACAAACTAATGTTAATGATCCCAAAGGATGCGCAATTCAGTCCCCATCGTCCTGCCTGCCCTGCAACGGAGACCATCCTGACTTAATTTCACGGACTTCAAGAAATTTAATCGTCTCCTCTGCTAATTTCAAGCATAGCTTCAATTTGCTTATTACATGAATTATCCTCAATTTTACGGCTGATGGTCATTCTTAGTCATGTATTCGAAAATGTTCAGCGAAACAATCGTCATCACATTAACAAGAGTCTGTCTTTTCACTTATGTCATACCCATCAATTTTGGCATTTTTTAAACCCCCATTTAATGTTAGTCCTATAATTTTTGACAATTATACTTGTGAACTTAAGAATGATCCAGAAGCAATATTAACGATGTTTCTTCTCATAGTGACAACCGATTCAGCTTAATGGATAATCAACTCGAATAATTGATCTAAATCATTTTACGCATTTTTCCATGGCTTAAAGGCAATGATGTCAATGCAAAATTGGTTTAGTGCATATGAAATGTTGAGTAAGATGGAGTGTGTTACCATTACGAAATCTTTATAATCTGAGTAGTTGAGCGTCATAAACACGTAAATGCTGTCTGTGGACATGATCCGGTTGAGTTCATCTAACCAATCGAGATTTTCTAGCGCTAATTGCTATCGCTTGAGAAAATAAAAGGCTAGCTGAAGTTCTTCGATCGAAAGCACAAAATTGTAAACTAAAACAAAATTTGAAATATTCGGCGTGCCTGCATCTTCTCTGGTCGAAAGTTTATGTATATAATGGAGTATCCGAGAGTTATGCTAGAAGTCGTACGTCCGTGCATTCTATCTCCGGTCTTGATTAACTTAAAGATTCATATAGGCCTAGTCAGATATCGCCTCTAACTTTAACCTGCATCTGAAACCATTTTTACGGTATATGCCTTTTCATTTTACCGTGTATCGCATTATGTTTTTGACATATGGCCCATAGTTTAGAAGCGGTGGATTTTCTAAACCTCACTCTTCGAAGTTAGTGAATAGCGCTTGGCTTACCATTTTGAAATCTCATGTACGCAAGGCATATATAGTACTCATTGCATTGCATTTAATCGCGGTGAATCGAATCTACTTTCTCAACGTAGCTCTTTTTGTACAGAATCTATATTTGATAGTTCTATGATTCCCAAAACGGAAAAGTCGATCTGCATAGTATCACCGAAAGCATTAAACTTCTCGCTTAATCATTAATCGAAATTTGCCTTCGATATGTAAAAAGATTCCAATATATTATTGTACAAAACAAAACTGTTTCACAGATTAAATTCTAGCAGCATTAACACAGTTGACTTACTGTCCCACTTAACACGATACGTGCTTTTTGCATAGTATTTCAAGAAGAACAATTTTTTGTGCTTTAAATTTCTTTTCCACAGAGCCAAGAGGTCTTCGTATAATACTAAAAGAAGATGTTTTACAGAACAGTTTATAATTCTCAGAAGCATATCAGCGTCTGTATAATCAATCGTTTTTTTCATAAGTCAAGCTGCTATTGCCGATGAAAGCAATTATCTCTACTGGGTGCAAATTTTCGCCTAATCAGTCTCATTTGTGAGCAAATCCTTTAGTTCCTAAAAATTGATATCAGAAGCTTTTGAAAATGCATCATTTCCTCCTTACAAACTTATGAACATTTTCACTATGAAATTACTTTAAGAAACCTTCATAATACTTCAAAATTGATTGTTTAGATGACATGAATATTGAACAGGCCGTATTTCTTCGAATAAACGCCGCCCTCGAATAAACGCCGCAGCAAAATCAGGGTTGTTTCGAATAAACGCCGCCCTCGAATAGACGCCGCACCTAATTTATGCTTTTGTCTTTTACTTGAAGCCTCATCATCGTACTCAATGCTAGACACGCGTAAGTATAAATTTAGGGTCTATCGTTCTGCAAGAACATTGAGGTCTAGATTAACCCAGCTTGTACGGTTTTTTTCAATATTCACATTATTAACAAAAATTTCCTTTATTCGTAACAAACTTCAATTACCCTTGAATTACTTATGTGTACCTTAAAAAAACGAAAGTTATTTATGAAAGCCAATGTCGATGGACGATTCGGATTCACTAGAGGAGCCAGATTCACGTGATGAATCGTCGTCGCTGATAAAATTGACAAGTCAAATCCAAGTCCACAATCGTTGGCATCCAAATTCTGGATATATTCGCGGGATGCCTCCGCAACACCTCCTGACTTCGTACAGTGAATTACGTCCGGTCATTGCTCGTTATGCCACAAGCATTGAAGGACGTCGTAATTACATCCAGTGGAATCTGGGCCCATGCCTCCTTGATCCATTCAATCATCTTAATGCGACTCGGGGCCCGTGGGTTTCCGGCGGCTGTGACGTCTGAACCACGTGTTGGGTCCGCCAACCAAGCTTCATACAATTCGGTGTATAAGGCCTTGAATGGCTTATTCCAGCTGACATCGGCAGGTTGAAAAAGTATCGTGCAACCTCCTGGGATGACGCAGTTCGCAGTGTTCGTTGTCTTCAGCGTTTTCTTGACATCAGTCAAGTGTCCTCGGAAGGAATCCCACACCAGCATCCTTCGGGAGAAAGCGAACGTCCCCCAACACTTTCTGATCCACTCTATTGTCGATTCCAAATCCATTCAACCATTTTCGCTCATTGATACAACAACGCCACTGACGTGTTTCAGCTCCTGGGGAAGTCGCTTTCCCGAAAAAATGAATGGGAGAGGAGATACAAACTTGATTTAAATTTATAAGTTGGTCTTAGTGGCCTTACCTTTAAATAGTACCATCGGTGGTAATTTTCTTCCGTCTGCCATTGCAGCCAAACACACCGTTACTCGGGTCTTCTCATGACCTGTTGTTAACACGGGTACTGTTTTGACGCCTTTGGAATCAACAGTACGATTGCCTGTCATGTCAACCCAAACTGCTGTTTCATCCATATTTCCGATGTTAGAAAGCTCGAAATTGTATCTCGTTCGCATTTTCAAACAAAATTCAACGAAGCTAGAAACTTTGGTACACAGTTCTTTAGGAAGCCTTTGTCCTTAAGTAGTTTTGACGCGCACGGTAAAATCATTCGTTTGAGAAACTTGTCTACCCATCCTCTCGAGGCCTTGAATTCAGGATTGTTAGCCAACTCTGACGCCTTTCTAGCAATTTTCTTTCGGGTCACACGATGATAACTTTTCTCGTTCGGTAATAATCCAAGTAGACAGCAGTTGTTCAATTTCTGGTAGGAGCGGTTTCCTGCCACCAGCATGTACTCGCCGGCGATTAGAACTTGTCGTTGCAGAAATCTCATCAAATTTTACGTTTTGTGTCTTCCATTCTCTTATACGCCGTTCATCCACACGGAACTCCCGAGCTGCAGGCCGCGTACCAATTTGCAGACTTCTTTCAACCGCTTTTTTCTTGAAAGCAATCGAATATGACCTTTTTGGCATGACTAAGACTGATATGATAAGAGACGAGAAGAAGATCTCACGTAGAACGTAATACTAACTTTTTCTCTAAATCACCTGTGTACTATCCTGAAACGCAGTTAGCTAGAAATTTAACCAATCAGAACTTTGTGCTATGTCATCCTACGCAGTTAGATGGTTTCCAAGAAAAGCCACTCCTTTCAAAAATGTCGAGAACAAATTCTTTAATTGTATACCGCATCTGTCTCTAGTTGAATGTACGAAATACCAATAGGAAACTACAAAATGAAGAGTCTCAAGATCTCGAGTAATCTAGGCATAGAGATGGATTGTTAGCATCGCGCGCGTAGGTTACCGTGCGACCTGAGATCCATTTCTATGAATCCAGGCACACGGATAATATACCGTATTATCAGAATTCTACGCGCAATAAATTTTCGTGCATATTTAGACAATTTTGTGCTTTCGAAGACGACGCACATCTTCCTGGATTATGTATCATTGCATAATCACAATATACTCCGGTTATTAAATGTTCTTAAAAATAAAAAAATAAAAAGGTTTGATAGATTTTTAGCATGTTTCGAATAGACGCCGCCCTCGAATAAACGCCGCAGCAAAATCAGGGTTGTTTCGAATAAACGCCGCGGCGTTTATTCGAAGAAATACGGTAGTTATATCACGTCTGAAAATTTAGCCACTGCAAATATAAAAACGTTTAATCAGATAACAGTATTTAAACGAGGAAAAACTTTATGAAACATAGCCATAATATTTAATGAATGCCTGTCGAAATTTCACCCAACTTGACAATAGCAAATCTCAAATTTACCCGAGCATGGCTGCAACTTTCAATACATGGTTGTGTCGATGTTGAGAGATGTGAACTAGGCCTGCTGATGATTCCTAATATTGGATGAAGTAGCTGCTATTCAGGTCTGTTCCCATTTTTCAACTGAGGATACGACTCAATATTTAATTATTCTATATTTACACAAACGTAGCCATTCTTGAAACGAAAAGGCCCTCATAGAAATTCTTTACAAATGAATTCAGGATTTTCGGAATAGTGTTAATAACACTTTATGACTATGAACCATCTGGCTCAGAATAACATCGCTTCGAAGAGGCCCTTTGGCGTTTCTATACGTTCCACAACAAGAAGGGCAGGTAGGAACTCCGTTCACAAGCGTTCCCCCCTCCAACGAAAGCTCTGATTTGTACAGATAAAAGTGATTCCAAAATTCAGACTCCTTGAAATTTCAAAATGCAAATTTAAATTCTGAGATTTGGTGCAAGTATTGGTGCTACCTAGTTAGAGAGTTTGTACAGTAACTTCCAGCACTTTCTCCACACGAAAAACCAGTAAAATCGGGAAATACCGATTTCCTCGAAAAATGATGAGAGTTATCATAAAATGACTTGGCGCTACATGGATAATGAGTTTGCACAGTCCTCCAACCGGTGAAATAGTATTCTACTACTCATGTCTAAGTTTGAACACAAACTTCCCCAACATGTCGGTAGATACAGGTTATTATACAATAACTACAAGAATCCAGACAGAGATGTAGGAGTAAGTTAAGTCAGAGATGAACATGAATGCAAGGAAATATATCAAAATATGTCATCAATTTATCCAAAGCGAATAGAACATTGATCGGTGGACATAGCATTATTCTTGTCAAAATTACATAATTCCAGAGAGGATAGATCATTTTCTGCCTTGGTATGCTACAGAAAATCAATGCAAGAGTTGTCAAGCTATCCGGTGTCACATTTAACATTGGAGAAACTCACCCAAATGTTGACATAGAACACAGTTACGTGCTGCGACAATATCATTCGCAATTGCCATTTATTTTTCTAATTCTCCAATGAGACCATGAAATGCACCAGGCACAAACAATGTCAATGTATGAGTCCCATCTGTGACGGCATACCCCTTGATGACGAAAAGTAGATAGGCCTACATCAAAACTAACGTCACTTAGGTTGACTATGATCATGAACGACTATGTGTTTCAGTTATCATCACCTCGAAGAAATCAGTATAACGGTCAGGAGAGGGCGAAGGCATACTCCTCTACGTTCATCATGCATTAATAAATGCTTGGGGGAGGTGCCTTCGCTGAAAATTTCGGAGATAAATTTGAGAATATATGCATTTTAGAATCCTAAGGAACTGCTGAATATGAAAAAAACAATGTTTCTATTATTTTGAAGCACCTAGCAATGGCCGTCATTTTGGGAACAGCGGTTGATTTTTTATCACCAATACAAGTTGCATGATATCCTCGGAAATAATATTTGAAGTTGGAAGGAGCTTGAATTTTGAAATCACATATGTCTGTACAAACACTGTACCATTGGCAATACTATACCTTTTGCTACAGCTGTTGTCTCAACCAGCATAGCTGTTGACAGTCTTTGAATATCTTCTTTAAATCAACATATTGGGGTACCCCCAAGCCCAAGATTAATCTTGGGTACCCCAAGATTGGACCCAAGAGTGGCTATTTCTCTAATGAAGTGGAACAACAATTTCCAGAACACGTTCCGAATTTTGATTGAGATCTAAAATTGCATGAAGATATTTTGTACATATTATCTTCCCATACATATTTTATATTCTCATATTATTATATATATTTCATATATTATCTTCCCATCCATACATATGGTAATTTGTACATATTACCATATTGTACATATTACTACCCAATTAATATGTATCTAATGTTCATATTAATTAGTATTTATTACATGAATTTGTTATTGCGGAATTGAGGCCATATTGATATTCAGTTAAAAATTTTAAGTATCGGCATAGGTTATCTCTGGGCTTAATATCATCAACCCTGTTTACGTCTACAGTCTAATAATTTCCTAATTAGAACAACATGCATGACCAAGCTATATTCCTTACTACATGTCTAATCGAGAAACGAAACACACATAACATAGGCCTCGTATAAGATGAAAATGTAGATATAACGAAATTTTTACTAATCGTATGAAGCAATCATCAAAGAATGTCACTGCATTAAATGATACTGATATCTTTCTATTTCTAATACATGTAGTCTAATAGTAGAATAAACAATAGAGGCCGAAGTTTTTAACTTTCAAGGCAAGAGGCTATATGAAGCAAGTTATCTACGAATTGTTGTAGGCTGCCAATTTAACAGCATAAGCGTTATACAGGTATTGGTTTAATGCATTGAATTTTTTCATGTATTATTTGTTTTATTTCACGGAAAATGATTTATACAAAATTCTGTCTAACACAATATGCATTGCATCTAGCTTAATGGATTAAATTCACAAGGAAGCCATAGGTAATCAAAGCATAGCTTAAAAAGCTAATTAAACAAACTATCAGATAGACATTTACGGTATGTCTATATCAAAGTTGATGATAGCAAAGTTTTATCATAGAAAGACCAATCGTGTGGTTGAAGTAGGTTGCATATTTACATGTACATACATGTAAGCTTACATGTAGATGACTTGCTATGACATGATGTGGTCATATACTTTGGCAGAATTTTTCCATTCATGATCAATTTCTTCACTCTTGGGTCCGCACCCCAAGATTCATGGGTACCCCCCAAGACTACCCAAAACCCAAGAGTGAACCCAAGACCCAACCTTGCTCCAATACATGTTCAAGATTCGCCGTGCAATGACATCAAAACCATCCTAAGATGCGAAATCACCTCAGCGATTAGCAAAATGAGGAACGGGAAAAGTCCTGGCATTGGCAATATCTATTCTGAATTCCTATCAGCTGGCGGTGAACCAATGGTCAATGCCCTGCTACAGTTAATTCAATGCTATCCTCTCAACAGGCAAAGTGCCTTAAAGCTTCAAAGAGGCTCTCATAGTCGTCATTTACAAAAAGAACAGCAGACTAAACTGCAGCAATTATCGCCCTATAAGCCTTTTAAGACATGTACACAAGCGATACACATAAAATCGCATTTTTAGCAATGGAAATTATCTGTGAAAATGCCACAAAGTTCACCCAAGAAAGGATGATCACGATAAGTAAATTCGTTATCCTTAATGTAATAATTAACTTAACGTTCCAGCATTATAGAAAATCCATTGTCAAGCAAGCTCTAGCAAAAATAAGATGACCAACTCAATAGGAGAGCGCATTTAGATGCGTCAGTTTAAGTAACTAAGCAGGAAAACACTCAAAAGAAGCGAAGATTTCAACCTTGCTGCCATTTTCCCCGGCCCACTCCCAGCCCTGTTTTTCAGACGCACTCTTCTAATTTTTTTATAGTATAGGTTCACTGTCTCAGACATTCTCGATCATAGAGACGAATTTTCCATAGCGAATTATTCATTGATAACCGGTATTCTGGTTTTGCCAACAACTGCCAGTTTTCAAGGATTACAATTCTCTGCCTGTCAATTGAATGCCATGACCACGCTATGACGTGCAAATCTTTCCATTAGACATGAGAATGACGCAGTGATCACAGAGCTTGTAGAAATTTTGAATTGACAACAACTGTGGCGGTTGAGACAACAACAATAGCAAAATCTACAGCACATGCCAGTTTGGGGTGTTGGTTGCGGAGATTAGTAGAGGAAATGTTGAAATTTCGTGAAATCCGTGAAATTAGGTCAACTGTTAGAGCCTGCTGTGTCCATTGCAGGGCACGGAGGACGATGGGGACTGAAATGCGCATCCTTTGGGATCATCAACATTAGTTTGTGGTGTTGTTTGCGTTAATTGAGAGAATATCTTGGGCGCTATGGCTATGCTTGAAATTAACAGAGGAGATGGTGACATTTCGTGAAATCCGTGAAATTAGGTCAACTTTGAGAGCCTACTGTGTCCGTTGCAGGGCAGGCAGGACGATGGGGACTGAAATGCGCATCCTTTGGGGTCATCATTAGTTTGTGGTGTTGTTTGCGTTAATTGAGAGAATATCTTGGGCGCTATGGGTATGCTTGAAATTGATTGGCTGGTGGCGATTGTGTGAAATAGTGTTAATGATGAGCTATAATGTTTTGCTCTGCTGAGCACGTGTTTGGTGCAGTGCTGGTCTATAGCTGGTATTGCGCTATTGCCTGAGTTGTGGTTATGTCGTGTGTGAAGTTTGGTTTGATAACCTTGTGTATTTCCGAAGTTAGGGCTATGCTTGTACTTTATCAATTTTTCATTCTGACTTTGCTTGTTGTTTGTAACCAGCCCTAAAATATGGGTTAAGGAAGACTAAATGTTCAGCCAGGCTATCTCGTCGAGACCTCTAACCGAGAGCAGTAAAAAGAAAAGGAAAATCATTGCTTTGAATATTTCTGGCTGACAAAGTCCTTGCATTTGTCCTAGCAAGAGAAGAGGTTCATACAGCTCATGGAAATCCTGTAAAAGTTTTGGAATTCTTTGTTTCATTAGATGCAAGTCATGGAATGTGAATCAATTTTTTGTTATTTTGTGAATAACATTCATAGTTTTTTATTTGATCACTCACCGTATTGATTTTGAAATCCCTTACTACTATCTTCTACTTTTATGAGTACAATTTTAGGGATGTAGCTGCTTCATCGTCTTACTATAAAAAAGTGTAATTATCTTGGCTCACGGGTATACTCAGTCGTTGTGCATTCCTTGGTCGGTTTTGGAATTTCATTATCCGAGTCCTTGAAATCCTGGAAAAGTTTTGGAATTCTTTATTCAGACTTCTGTGTGAACACTGAGGGAGTTACAAAGTTGTTGGTGCATCTCTGCGAAAGGAATTGTGGTCTGCATTTGCTTGAAGGACTTTTCGATATGCTATCCGCTGAAGTGTATCTGTAATCGCTTCATCCCCCACACACCGTGCACTAGCAGAATGCATTTCCAATTTAACTAAGCTGGTGGCATTTCTCGTTGTTGGTCTGATGCGTCTCTTCAGGTTTTAATACATTCCTATGTGTTGCTCCATCATCTGTATTTGGATTAGTCGGGTGCAACAGAGTAATACCAATGGTAACTGACAGTCCTAATGAGAAGGATGGAACCAGGACATCTGCTGACTGATGATTGTCTCTTGCTAGACCTGCACCTTGTAGGTACTAGCTTTGAACTCAACATAGAAGTACCGGTACGACACTAATCCCTAATGAGATTGGATAATTTCATTGACGGAATAACAGGTCCTAACGTGAAGAGCAGGCAATTTTACGTAGACCTAATGCATGCGTTGTTTAGGTCGATCGATCAAATAATAAGATAGCGTTGACTTGTTTAGGAAGCTCAACTTGTTTATGACTTGCTTACGGCAACCCGAAATATCTAAAACCTTTTCGGAGCACATTGGGCATATGATATTATTTTCATTCAAAGGCAGGCCAAGCCTCATGTTCAGAAGACACTGAAACTCATTCGGTTCCAGTTTTTGTTCGAGACTAGAGCTTGGTGTGATTGTAGGCCAATCCGAACCTCGATTATTGCAATTTCGGATACTGCAATACAGTATATTTCCTCTATTAAGACGCTCCCTCCATTAAGACATCAATTAAAATTGGCAAAATCTATTAAGACATCCCTCTATTAAGGCATCTCATTTTTTAAGACATCTGTTTCTTTAAACGTTATTATATAGACCAAATATTCATACTACACAATGTGCACTGTCGAATTGGAAATCGCTACTTTCAGTATCACTCTATGCAAATATTGAATCTTTATTGTCGATCGATAGAATCGTCGATGCTGGTGCTACCCATCTCAATTGAATTTTCACTCTAGCTTTCGATCGGACTGAAGCACCTGTCGTTGCGACCAGAAGTACAGTTAGTCGCATCTTTTCATTGCCTGGCTGATTGATGGATATAGCTCGAGATCCTTTTACGGCGATTGTAGTGTTGGGTGTTTCACAAGGCCATGCAGCTACTTCATCACATGCCGCTATTTCTTGAGGCTCGTGCAACTGTCTGTCTCTAAGATCACGTAATCCAAAGAGCCAAGTTGCAATCCGATGAGCAGCATCCTCGGGCAATGTATGCGCGGTAGTAGTTCCTCGACGATGCGTTGGTTTATTGCGCTTCAAAAAACGGGAACACCAACCATACTATGCTATATAATTTATCTGCAGCACACATTTTCATTATCTTACTAAACGTCCATCATTATCACAATTATTGCTATAAATTTCTTAAGTATCATGTATAGTGTCACGCGGCAGAGTTGTCAAATGGTGCGCGATGAGAAAAAGTTTGAGAAACACTGGTCTACAGCTAGACAGAGAAATATTTGACTTGAAATGAAATCCATTAAGACATCTCCTTCTATTAAGACATCTCTCTCTCTCTCTCTATTAAGACAGTGTTTATTTGCGAAAAATTTCTATCAAGACAGTGTCTTAACAGAGGATATATATCGAGTTTGGTCATCGGTTGAAAAATCTTTTTCTGCACGTATGTGAACAGACGACAACGGCGAAAATGCATAGCTTTCGTAATCAATAAAGTAGCTTGGCTTATTGACATCTTTATTTACTTACAAGATATGCTGCTAAGGTAAAATGATGTTTCGAAGCGAAAATAGTTGCGGACTGATTTTGAAACTTTCTTTGATAGCCGTTCTGCAATGTATTTGTAGGATAGTTTGGGAAAATGAAAATGCCAGCTTGAATGAGAAAATGCGAGTTGATTTTCCAGTTTTTTGCTGTCTTGAAGTAGTGACATTCTGATGTGTCCTCCTAGCTCCCCTAGCATTAAATTATCATTGAGATTCATTATTTAAAATGTCAAAGTTATCACGCATCTTAAATTTTATAATAAACAGTTCTAATAATGAAAATAAATAGATGTTAGTAATGTCGATAAACAATATCAAATTGCGGCAATTTAGATTAGCAAGACAGACGAAGCTGATATCGCTTCACCTACTCATAAAAAGGAATATTTTTATCATTTGATATTTATGGCATAAAATCTACTATGGCCTGTATGTTTTGCATGCTATATAGGGCCTACATATATATCTTATCTGTATTTTCGCGAATTTCATTATCATGTCAACCAAGATATCTTCGTCTTAGTTACTCAGCTATCGATGGCATTTCTTTCAACAATGCTTTATGTATTGTCTGATGTCTTCATTCAAGTTCTCATTAAAGTTTTATCTGTTTGTAAGCCTTCATAAATATGATTTAGGATAGATACAAAATATGTACAAAATTTCCTATGGTTCGTGACATATGGCCAGTATAGGCTATACTGCAACTATGCAGGCAACCATATGGTATTTTGGGTCCATAATTTTTTTAACTCAAAATGATGTAGGCCTACATATGAGTTTGCGATAAGCTTTATACGTATCTAATTAATCTAAGTAAACACGATGTTGAAATATAAAATGCTTTATGGGGGTCATCTCCGAGTAGCCTATATAAATATTACTTCTAACTTTTACTTTTAGGCCTACCTTATTTGGGAATTTGTTCTTTGGTCGAAAAGAGCAAATCCTACATGAATGAACTTGGAAGATGCTCTGGCTAGTCATGATACAATATTTTTGAGTTGGCAAGAGTCAGGAATTTTTGAGATGTCAATTATTATTTTATGTTAAGATGTACAAAATTTTTCGATTACCATCCAGTAATCATCTTCAGGTACAAAAGACTAGTGTTAGTAGAAGTTTGAAGTACAAGGAATTTGAAAATATTATTATACATCGAATATTATAATTTCGGCAACCCTTTGCGTATAAATGGATATAACGAACAAATAATAAAATCCTCGAATACAGAAGTACAACAGCACAAGAAAACAACAGCGAAAAATAGATAACAATCAATGGATGAATAAAAATGTTCTATATATCCATTTCCAATACATTTCAAACAACACTGACTCACGGATAAAACGCGTTTTTCAAGGGCATAGACTTAATGTTCGACGAACAAGACGCAATAAAACACTTTGTCAACAACTGAAACAAAATGAAACAAGTAGAACACTATCATCTTGTCTTGCCAACTGCAAAATGAAATTGATGACATTTTGGCTCACGATCATGACAATGCAAATTCAAGACTACGTGAAGCATTCATTATTAATAAATAAAACCTAAAATATATAGTAGAGCAGAGCTTGAGAGCTACCGTGATTCCATTTTTTACTAATGATAACTTCTCATTTTCTCACTACCTCATCTACCATAATATTCATCAATACTGTCAGGTCAATTTTTGCTACTGATAAAGATATGTAGGCCTAATCCAGTACAACCTGTTCTTATCTACATCCTATCATATCATTTCATATCATTGTAAATTATCATCATCTCATTGTAAATTTCATTTTCAAATTCCCTATATTTCAAACTTCTACTAGCACTAGTCTTTTTTACCTGAAGATGATTACTGGACGGCAATCGAAAAATTTTGTACATCTTAACATAAAATATTAATTGACATATCAAAAATTCCTGACTCTTTCCAACTCAAAAATATTATTCCTATATGAATGAGTAATAGTCTGCGATGTGTTATTTATGTACGAGATGATGCTATCAACACGTTAAACTGCATCAACAGATGATTTGCAAATATATAAAATCTGATGTGACTTCAAGAAACGCATCTCAATGGAGACGAGTTAGCACAAAGAGAAAGTTGATGATTTCTTCAAAGCGACATGTGAGGATATTAAATTCTATGATTTAGTGACTGATGGAAAATCTCAATGCGCATCATAAGAGGTATGATAAATTCTGCATTGAACACTGCAAAAATCTTGGATTATCACTTCCTTGAGTGAACGCACGTTGCTGCTAGCAAAATTATGGCTCTAAAGATGAAGGGCATGACCTTTCAAAAAAATAAAATCGTCAAGTGATTATGCTGATGTGTACTCTCATCCGTTTCAAGATATCATTAAAGAAGTTCTCAATTCCATATAAAAATAACAATCCATTGCCTTAAGTGATTTTCCACTATTCCTTTTTCCAGATTGCATTATATTCAATCCTTTTCCATCTACTTTTTTCTTTATCCTTGATTGATGCCCAAGCCATCTCTAATGTGATTCCCTCGGCTTTTCTGATGCCACAGATCAATATATTCTTGATAGATATTCCGAGAGACCATCTGAACATGGGCATTTTGTTGGAATTTCTTTTTCTAGTTTTGGCGTTTGCCAACTACTTCAGATAGCATTTATTGCCGCTGATACTATAGCCTTATCCAATTGATTTCATAGTTATTCCATTTAATTTCGCCTTCTAACAAGCTATGTCATGCAAAGTCCAATAAAATTTGTCTCCACTATAAAGATCTCCAATTGATTTCGTCCTACCATGGATATCACCAAATACTGCTTAATTAATTCCAATTGAATTTGCTTGTTATGCAATTTCATTCCCTATTTTCTATTTACTAACTGGGCATTCTCTACCGGCATCAAGTGTGGTTTTTATTTTGATATCACAAACAAAAATTTTCATGTTATTAATCTCGTCGTATTTTGATATTTTAAGTTTTCCATTTCCTTATTCACATTTTGTATGATCAATTTATACACTGCTTCTGTGTTATATATGATGTTAATGTATTCATATCACATCTGATTAAATTAAATTGAATTTTAAGATCATAGATGTTCATTTCCCATATTTACCTAAAAATATTTACTATTCATGCTTCGCCAAATCAATCTCTTATTTTCGGGTCTTAGATTTTTTATTTCCTTCGAATTAGTCTCGCATTTAAAAAAAGCAAAATGTAGCCGTCATTTTGAAAGCGTATAATTCTTCAGTCTACACTGTCTTCCAAGCGGATACATGTGTTCATGCATTGCATGGATGCATGGTCCCACTGTCGACACTTGTATTCAGTTATTTCGCGCAGATTATTTTAGATTTTTTTGCTGCAACATCGTCAACCGATGCTCTTGTTGAGGAACACGGCGTTCTCTTGCAGCCTCCCTATTTGTGAACTCCATCTGCACTTCAGGATCGGTGATATCTCTCCTCAAGGCTGCCTTGAGACAAGAAGTGGCTCTGTCTGTGGGATTCAGGAAAAGGCAGCAAGGAGGCAGAGAAATGACTTCCCCGCTGCGCATAGATGGTGGATTTTGGTGAACAGTGGCATTGTCACAAACAGGCACGAAATCTTCAGTGACTAAAGCAGTAAGGTCATCCAGAGTACACCTTTAAGACATCTAGTATGTTTATGCTTTAAAAGTATACCTAAGTCTGCAGTGGAGGTTACCAGAAACTTTCGAACTGTGCCATCACAGCTGCATCTTGATTTGAACTAACATTCGCTTCGCACATCGGACTATACAATCGGTCCTAGGCAATCTACTGAAACTTTAGCATTTCACGCATTGGATCTCAGAAATCTTGACAGTTCATTCTTCTCCAAAGTTGACCCACGTTTCCTACGTATGCACCTTGTCCTGTCGTTTCATTTGTCTTCAAACTTCTTTTTTAAGGACTTTGCCGCTTTCCTACTTTCATAAACCTGTGAAATCTATGCAAATGAGAGCAGGAGCCTTTAGGACAGCGGCTCTTAACCTCTTTTAAACTCAATTCCTACTATATTAATGAATTCCCCTGTCATTTTTTTAGCGTGTTGAGTTCGATGTAATTATAAAATTTCATATGTATTTGATATGAAACTATAGTTAAAATGTCATTATTCATTATTGTAGTAGCGATGATTTTAAGCTTATATTGCAATGGAAATGAATGCAGCATGAAGTAAAGCAGTAGCACTACAAACCGTTTCATTATTCGTTGCACAACGTAAAACTTCAGATTTCTTTCGTCATTCAATCAAATGCAATTGCAAAGTCCACCAGCAGTTGCAACTTGCAAAGTACGTTAATGCAGTTGGTCTGCTTAGTTGGTTGCTCAATATCCGACAGCGCATGTGATAAATTAATCAATGTTATTTACAACACTAAGAATTTTGCTTGGGATATTCGTATCATATAAGTTGTTGCCTGTTTGATAGTATCGTTCCCCTCCTGTCAATCACATCATTTGTTGGGTATCCGATGACACCGCAGACCGAATCACACAATAGAATCCTGTCGCGAAGCCGTCTAGAGACATCGTGCGGTGTGACGAGTGTGTGCTTGATGCACATTTGAATATCTCGAACTCGAAACCAGAAAAAGAAGGATTGGCAAAGTGGTCAGTGCTGATTATTATGCTTGTAAGAACGGATGGGCCGATTTTTATAAAACTTTTCTTTAATACAATCTTGGAGTCGATGACATTAGCTTCCATTTAAGTCCATGCACGAAAATTCTATCGTAAGTAGAAGAATAGTTAAAAGGCTGCTGTGTTGAAACGGTTACATTGCTTTATCTCACATTGAAGAATATGGAAATTCGGAAGTTATAACTTGAATGAAAATGCTCTAAATTTTGTCATAATTCAAAAAAGTACTTCCTTTTTCTAAAAGTTTATTAAAAGCCTGATTCAATGCTCACAATCAAAAACTTGCATTTTGAGTAGTTCCTTTTGTGGACATCAGTAAATAAAATGACAAAATTTACATAATTCCAAAATCTACTGAACACAACTAGGCAGACATGACAGGTCTCCAAATAAACAAATAAGACATGATCTTTCACATGGTGTGAAGTTTATTGATGTTGTTCCTCTCTTTCAATGAATAAGGTGCTTTTAAAGTTTTTGAGCATTTGATGTTAATTCATGGTGCATCATTTTGTACATTCTCAAAATCTTGACCTCCATTCATGATGATGTAGACCTAACTGATGGATAGATCAAGCTGCCAGTCAATTTTTACTGAAAAAGTCATCTTCATGTTGAAATCCTGCGTTAAAGAAAACCTTCAGTTTTTGTTTGTAGGGCCTATTGACCACAACTGATCACTTGTGAAATTGAAATACATGCCAAAATATAATATGGAGCATGAGGTTTCATGTGGTATTGAACCACCTCTTCAATTCGAAAATTGCGTTAGAAAATGGGCTGACATTTTTGTGCAATTATTTATAAAGCGGTTTGTATGTTAGTATTATGATATCATGTAGTGTTAATAGGCCTTATTGCCAGTTAGTCACTATCTGAAAATTAAGACGTATGTGTGAGCAACACGTATGCGCCGTGTGGTTGCCGGCCTGAGAATAGTACAACCGACGCCATATACTAAAACGGCCATGTAGTAGACGAGTTGGACCACTGCCGGAGCCACACTTTGGGTAATCCTCCGGTCTCTCTCTTCATTTATTCCTCCTTTATTCTTCTCTTTTTAAGTCTTGCTGCGACAGAGTAAGGTGGCGTGAGGTTAGGCAAACTGGGAGCCGGTAGCTGGATCTCTGCACGTAAGCGGCTACAGTGTGATGGTCACACTACTTAATAGGGGATGTTCAGTAGTGAGGTCCTGCTGTAGTGACCAGGCGGCCCTGCTTAGGGATGCCCCACCTGCCGCTAGGGAAGAACCTGGAAACGGTGGTCTAAAAAAAGGCAATTTCCCATTTCACCTGACTGGCCAGCCGCAGTCGGCGGGCACCCATTCACTGCGGTCGACAGCTGATAGTGTTCAGTTTTGCAATATATACGTTGCCTTAGTGCCTACCTTAACTCAGCTCACCAGCTTCTGTAGACTCCTCGACCCAGTATTTTGGCACTCACATAAACCCACATTAGTGAGGCTCAGACGGTGAACCACTTGAACTGTTGTGGATGCATTCACAGTATGTTCCGCGTTAAAGCTGGGGTTTGTGTTTTTGTGAGCTCTGATCTGCAAGCACCTAGAGCTCCTACATTCGATGTCCATTGTGCCAACTAACAGATTTTGCGGCTTCGATCTAACATTGACGGTCGACATATCTTCATCGCAGCGTTGTGCATGTCCTCAAGCTGTAAAGATGATGAAGGCTTCTTTGTTCAACTTATTCTTCAGTTAAAAGTATCATTACCAGCTATTTCTCTTCAGAAGTTGTTTTACTGGATAATTTTACCGCCCACAATCCTAACTGGCTGACTTCTAATGATTGTGATTACACTGGCGTCGAGGTAGAAGCCTTTTCCATTACATGGAGCAATTAGTTCTCTCCCCAACCCGAGTTCCAGGTCGTCATGGAGATTGCCGGTGCATTTGACATTTTTCTTACAGCGAACCGAGACTACTAATAGTCCGGCAACCAGAACGAGTTTCTGCAGACTTTCACAGAATGATGTACACCTGTATGATGTCGGCACGTCTGCCGAGTTCTAGTGAGTTCCTCTTCTTGTCAAACAGGATCAAAGAAAAGCACATGTAAATCCAATAGGACGCAGATAGCAGTTTTTGGCTAACATGAAATTTTCAATGTTTTCTCTGATGAAACAAAAAGTACTAAGTCCAGAGTCATACTTTTTGGCAGGGAATGTCTTCAGGTAATTTCCTTTCATTTTCATGCACTCCTGTCTATATAGCTAAACGCATTTAGATTTGGCGAGCCTCTTAATGTCGGCAAACACAAACATTTTGAGCAACTTTATCCACATTCAACCACATTCTCACATACATTGCCGATTAGATGCATGATAACAAAACATGCACATCATAGGAAATGACCTGAAGACATTCCCTGCCAAAAATTATGACTCTGAGCTTAGTACTTTTCGTTTAATCAGAGAAAACATAGAAAATTTCATTTTAGCCAAAAATTGCAATCTGCGTCCCATTGGATTTACATGTGTCTTTCTTTGATCTTGTCTGACAAGAAGAGGAACTCACTAGAGCCCGGCAAACGTGCCGATTCGTAGTAGGCATAGGGTGTACACCATTCTGTAAAAGTCTCACTTTCGCCCTCGTTCCCTGCAGAAACTCGTTGTGGCTGCCGGACTACTATGTTGAACTTAATGTGTTGATGTTCAGATTGAAGCGCCTTTGAGCAGTTCTGAACACTGTTTGATCACCATAACGTCCACGCACGACTCTTGAGAGTGCTTCTGAATACCTCCAAGAAGACGTGCGCTTCAACCAAGCATTCTGGGATGATCTTAGTGATTTCCTTGGTCACTTTCCATGGAATGATGAGTTCAATTCGCACGGCAGCTGCGATTTGGATGACATTTGTTCTTCTGTCACTGTTACTTTGTTACTTCTGTTCTGCAGGTGCCCACGTGGCCCCTATTCCAATTAAGGGAGAAAGAAGTGATCCGTGCAATTATCGTTCTATTGCAATCACTTCTACTATAGGCAAGGTGTTCGAATCTTTGATGTCTGAAGCCTTGATTTCCCATCTACAGTCCCATGGTTTGTTAAGTGATCGTCAGTGCGGGTTTAGAAATGCTCGTTCCACAGGTGACCTTTTGCATATGTGTCTTGTGATTCATTGTTTTCTTTTTTTTGAAATCGGTCTTTCCATCCGCTTCTTATTCTGTACAAATTTATTTGACTCGAGATAAGGGACGAATTCTTGTCAGTACCACAAGCTATACCTCTTCGTAGCAAACGATTTTGAAATTTTGAGTTAGAGCATGCTAGATAAGTATCAAAAGTTAGAAAGGTTATCATGCTCGCATGTTTGGAAGGGCAGTATTAGTTTTCTATTCTTCTCTATGATGCGACACATAAAATTGAATAACTTGGTATGTTTGGCTTATTATGTTTTATGTTTGGCTTCAGCTTGAGCTTTCTCCACTGATTGTGGTAATTAAAATTTATATATTTCTGAAAAGATCTTTCAATCGCTAACATTGGTCATGATCACATATAAGCTAACAATTTTTCATACTCAATTAAATTGAATTAACTTAGTAATGTCAGCAATGTTTCAGTGTTTACGCCGGAAGGTGATTTCATTCACGCCTTGCATTTCAGATTGCGTGATATTGTTTGAAATGCCATTTTTTGAGCCTGGAGAGGTCCGTGTTGCTGACGACGAAGACTTCAAGTATTTCAAACATCTCTGCGAAGATCCTGAGGGATGGCACGAAGCATTTCACAAGCGGGAATTGACAGTTTGGATGCGCTCTACCGCTAATTCCAATTTCCACATGTTCAAAATCCGCACGACGTACAAGGATATCCCTGCTCCAGTTTTGTATGATGTTCTTCATGATCCCGAGTACAGGAAAGTGTGGGACAAAAGCATGATTGAAGGGCGTGAAATTTGCTTCCTCAACCCCAACAATGACATTGGTTACTTCGCACGTGAGTTTATATCTGTTCTTCATCGAAATTATTCAATGAGTGAATAAATGAACCTTGTTTATACTCGGAAGCACATTAAGCACAGAGCCTTCTTCCATGTGGCCGAGTTGTCATTTATCACACTCTCATTCTTTTTGTGCTGATTGCTTAGGTTTGACCCCACTTAGCTTTGAACCAAGGTCTCCCGGACGCAGAGCGAACACTCTACCACGAGGCCACAGCGCCGGTTTGAAGTTTCATGTGAGCTTGATAATATTACGTCTGCCGATGTAGTGTAGCGCTAGCGTTCTATGCATGTACATCAAACATCAATGTTAACATTGATATCTGATGCACATCCATAGAACTCTATCGCTAAAATAGTTCATCGTTGTATATCACCAGGGACCTGCAACGTCATGTGTCTCGTCATCATGTGACAATTTCTAATGTCTCTCCTCATTGTGTGTCATTTTCTCAAGGTCTCCCATAATTATGCAGCAATTTCTTGAAGTCTCTCAATTATGCGACAGTTTTTTTTGCTTTAGGTTTCATGGCAGGCACTGATGACTTCTTGTTACTTTGCTGCAAAAATTTTAAATGGTAATCTTAAATTATAAGCGATAAGGTTTTGACTTGAGATGCAAATTATCTTATCTTATTTAAAAACGTTGGTGAAGTTGTTTTCTAAGGAAGAACGCAGAAGAGGATCTGTTTAATTATTTTTGATTTTAAAGATCCTATAGCTTAACTTTGCAGCACGGACAATTGAAGTGGGAATTGCATTGTCGCCAACTCGGCATTCTTTGCAGATACCAAGCCCTTGTTAAATAGATCTTCTTAGAGCCCTCATAACGACTGCTTAAATTTTGACCCCTTTGAGAAGTGATAATCGTGAAGGATCGGTTCACATTACTTTACATTCAATTCACTTTACTTGATATGACTTCATCAAATCTGCACAGAATTATCAAGAAACATGACAAAATAAAGAACGGATGTTGCAAAACTGCAGTGGTCAAATGTCAAGCGTTCGCACAAATTGGTGAGCAAATTATCCCAATTTAGTAAATATTGAACACTTGCAATTTTGGATAATACAACATTCCTACGCTCAATTACAGTCATTAAACGCGAGTCAATGAAGTGGAATAGCATGAAAAGGCGGTAATTCTCTTCAAAATTGATGAATGACTGGGATGTAAAATAGACATTGAATGTATTCAGCTGATCATTGAAAGAGAAATCCTGACAGATTGTTTGATAGTTTTAATGCACACACACCGTAGTTGACGTCTATTCGAATTCTGTCTGAATCAGAACCTTGGAAGATCTGGATTTCGACATCGCTCATTATCATATGAATGTTTTGGAAGGAGTCAATTTTTGTGATATTATAAAATTTGATTATCTGCAACGATATATTTCGGCTGCCACCAACAGCTATCCTCATGCAAGTGTTGACGGAATATGCAAGTGCGGCAGCCAGCACGAGTTTCTGCAGGGAACGAGGCCGAGAATGAGACTTTCACAGAATGATGTACACCTCATAGTCCGGCAGCCAGCACGAGTTTGTGCAGGGAACGAGGCCGAGAATGAGACTTTCACAGAATGATGTACACCTCATAGTCGGGCAGCCAGCACGCGTTTCTGCAGGGAACGAGGCCGAGAATGACACTTTCACAGAATGATGTACACCTCATAGTCCGGCAGCCAGCACGAGTTTCTGCAGGGAACGAGGCCGAGAATGAGACTTTCACAGAATGATGTACACCTCATAGTCCGGCAGCCAGCACGAGTTTCTGCAGGGAACGAGGCCGAGAATGAGACTTCACAGAATGATGTACACCTCATAGTCGGGCAGCCAGCACGAGTTTCTGCAGGGAACGAGGCCGAGAATGAGACTTCACAGAATGATGTACACCTCATAGTTGGGCAGCCAGCACGAGTTTGTGCAGGGAACGAGGCCGAGAATGAGACTTTCACAGAATGATGTACACCTCATAGTCGGGCAGCCAGCACGAGTTTCTGCAGGGAACGAGACCGAGAATGAGACTTCACAGAATGATGTACACCTCATAGTCAGGCAGCCAGTACGAGTTTCTGCAGAGAACGAGGCCGAGAATGAGACTTTCACAGAATGATGTACACCTCATAGTCAGGCAGCCAGCACGAGTTTGTGCAGGGAACGAGGCCGAGAATGAGACTTTCACAGAATGATGTACACCTCATAGTCGGGCAGCCAGCACGAGTTTCTGCAGGGAACGAGGCCGAGAATGAGACTTTCACAGAATGATGTACACCTCATAGTCGGGCATCCAGTACGAGTTTGTGCAGGGAACGAGGCCGAGAATGAGACTTTCACAGAATGATGTACACCTCATAGTCGGGCAGCCAGCACGAGTTTCTGCAGGGAACGAGACCGAGAATGAGACTTCACAGAATGATGTACACCTCATAGTCAGGCAGCCAGCACGAGTTTGTGCAGGGAACGATGCCGAGAATGAGACTTTCACAGAATGATGTACACCTCATAGTCGGGCAGCCAGCACGAGTTTCTGCAGGGAACGAGGCCGAGAATGAGACTTTCACAGAATGATGTACACCTCATAGTCGGGCAGCCAGTACGAGTTTCTGCAGAGAACGAGGCCGAGAATGAGACTTTCACAGAATGATGCACACCTCATAGTCAGGCAGCCAGCACGAGTTTGTGCAGGGAACGAGGCCGAAAGTGAGACTTTCACAGAATGATATACATCTCATAGTCCGGCAGCCAGCACGAGTTTGTGCAGGGAACGAGGCCGACAATGAGACTTTCACAGAATGATGTACACCTCATAGTCGGTCAGCCAGTTCGTGTTTCTGGTGAGAACGTGGCCGAGAATGAGACTCACAGAATGATGTACACCTCATAGTCGGGCAGCCAGCACGAGTTTCTGCAGGGAACGAGGCCGAGAATGAGACTTCACAGAATGATGTACACCTCATAGTCAGGCAGCCAGCACGAGTTTGTGCAGGGAACGAGGCCGAGAATGAGACTTTCACAGAATGATGTACACCTCATAGTCGGGCAGCCAGCACGAGTTTCTGCAGGGAACGATGCCGAGAATGAGACTTTCACAGAATGATGTACACCTCATAGTCGGGCAGCCAGTACGAGTTTCTGCAGAGAACGAGGCCGAGAATGAGACTCACAGAATGATGTACACCTCATAGTCGGGCAGCCAGCACGAGTTTCTGCAGGGAACGAGGCCGAGAATGAGACTTCACAGAATGATGTACACCTCATAGTCAGGCAGCCAGCACGAGTTTGTGCAGGGAACGAGGCCGAGAATGAGACTTTCACAGAATGATGTACACCTCATAGTCGGGCAGCCAGCACGAGTTTGTGCAGGGAACGAGGCCGAGAATGACACTTTCACAGAATGATGTACACCTCATAGTCGGGCAGCCAGCACGAGTTTCTGCAGGGAACGAGGCCGAGAATGAGACTTCACAGAATGATGTACACCTCATAGTCGGGCAGCCAGCACGAGTTTCTGCAGGGAACGAGGCCGAGAATGAGACTTTCACAGAATGATGTACACCTCATAGTCGGGCAGCCAGTACGAGTTTCTGCAGAGAACGAGGCCGAGAATGAGACTTTCACAGAATGATGTACACCTCATAGTCAGGCAGCCAGCACGAGTTTGTGCAGGGAACGAGGCCGAGAATGAGACTTTCACAGAATGATGTACACCTCATAGTCAGGCAGCCAGCACGAGTTTCTGCAGGGAACGAGGCCGAGAATGAGACTTTCACAGAATGATGTACACCTCATAGTCGGGCAGCCAGCACGAGTTTGTGCAGGGAACGAGGCCGAGAATGAGACTTTCACAGAATGATGTACACCTCATAGTCGGGCAGCAAGCACGAGTTTGTGCAGGGAACGAGGCCGACAATGAGACTTTCACAGAATGATGTACACCTCATAGTCGGGCATCCAGTACGAGTTTGTGCAGGGAACGAGGCCGAGAATGAGACTTTCACAGAATGATGTACACCTCATAGTCGGGCAGCCAGCACGAGTTTCTGCAGAGAACGAGGCCGAGAATGAGACTTCACAGAATGATGTACACCTCATAGTCAGGCAGCCAGCACGAGTTTGTGCAGGGAACGATGCCGAGAATGAGACTTTCACAGAATGATGTACACCTCATAGTCGGGCAGCCAGCACGAGTTTCTGCAGGGAACGAGGCCGAGAATGAGACTTTCACAGAATGATGTACACCTCATAGTCGGGCAGCCAGCACGAGTTTCTGCAGGGAACGAGGCCGAAAATGAGACTTCCACAGAATGATGTACACCTCATAGTCGGCAGCCAGCACGAGTTTGTGCAGGGAACGAGGCCGAGAATGAGACTTTCACAGAATGATGTACACCTCATAGTCGGGCAGCCAGCACGAGTTTGTGCAGGGAACGAGGCCGAGAATGAGACTTTCACAGAATGATGTACACCTCATAGTCGGGCAGCCAGCACGAGTTTGTGCAGGGAACGATGCCGAGAATGAGACTTTCACAGAATGATGTACACCTCATAGTCGGGCAGCCAGTACGAGTTTCTGCAGGGAACGAGGCCGAGAATGAGACTTCACAGAATGATGTACACCTCATAGTCGGGCAGCCAGCACGAGTTTGTGCAGGGAACGAGGCCGAGAATGAGACTTTCACAGAATGATGTACACCTCATAGTCGGGCAGCCAGTACGAGTTTCTGCAGGGAACGAGGCCGAGAATGAGACTTCACAGAATGATGTACACCTCATAGTCGGGCAGCCAGCACGAGTTTGTGCAGAGAACGAGGCCGAGAATGAGACTTTCACAGAATGATGTACACCTCATAGTCGGGCAGCCAGCACGAGTTTCTGCAGGGAACGAGGCCGAGAATGAGACTTTCACAGAATGATGTACACCTCATAGTCGGGCAGCCAGCACGAGTTTCTGCAGGGAACGAGGCCGAGAATGAGACTTCACAGAATGATGTACACCTCATAGTCGGGCAGCCAGCACGAGTTTCTGCAGGGAACGAGGCCGAAAATGAGACTTCCACAGAATGATGTACATCCTATCCCTGCTACGAATCTGCACGCGTGCTGCGTGAGTTCTAGCTAGCTAGTTCCTCTTCTTGTCAGACAGGATCAAAGAAAAGCATCAAATAGGACGCAGATTGCAGTTTTTGTTAAAAATGAGATTTTCTCTGTCTTCTCTTATCTACTGAGAAGTACAAAGTCTGTAGCTATAATTTGTGACATTGAATGTCTTCAGGTCATTTCTTATCATGTTCATGAACATTTATCTATGAAGTTGGAAACACTCAGATTTGGCAAGCCTCCAACTGTTGGCAAACAATAACATGTTGGCCCACTGTTTCCATATTAAACCATATTCTCGCATACATCGCCGATCAGAAGTATGATAATATCACCTGCACACGGTAGGAAATGACCTTAAGAGATATCATGTCAAAAATCATGGCGCTAGACTTAGTACTTTTCAGTTGGTTAGAGTAAACATAGAGAATTTCATAATTAACTAAAAGCTTCAATCTGCGTCTCATTGGATTCACGTGTTTTTCTTTGATCCTTTGATAAGAAGAGGAATTATTCTGTGAAAGTCTCATTTTCGGCCTCGTTCTCTGCAGAAACCCGATCTGCTGCCGGACTAATAGCTGCTGGTGGCAGCTGAAATATATCACCAGCGATATTCAAATTTTGCAACATCACGAAAAAAATCGGCTCTTTCCAAAGTATTAACATTTCAAATGTCTTGCAAAAACCTGCTCAAATATTATTTATTGCTCTTTGTACTCTTTAAGACTGACTATTACTCGCAATTTATCACTTTGATTTGGACGACAAAAAATGAAGCTTTTACGTCACTACTCCCCATACTTGGGGCTTGGACGGTGCTGACATCGTCAGACTTATGGAGCGTTGTAGTACTTTTAGTTCGGATGCCCTTCCTAACACTTTCCAATGACACCTTCGGGACTCGACCTCTGGACCAAAAGATCGCTAGGCCAAGCACTTAACCACTGTGCCACGGAGACCACGAAAAGACACGAAAATATTTCTGCTTGTCTTCCAAATGCATCCTTATTATTGAACCCGCTCCACGATGGGGCAATAAAGTGCCCCTCTGGGCAAACTACAAAATTTGAATTATCGGAAACTGAGAGTTTTTCTGTTCTTGCAAGTAAGCAGCACAGCGTGCTAAATCCTATTACTTTTGCAATTGAGGGATTCAAAATTGATGCTATCACTACGAGTTGTTTCAAAAACTGCGAACCTCCCAAAATGTTTATTTACATAATTAACTGCTCAAGATCAATACGAATCAAAAGAATGATTGTGCCTACACTCAAAGAAGAGCACAAACAAACCAAAACATCTCACTGTTTTTTTCTAGCGTAATATTTTTCGGAGATAAGTAAAGTCAATAATCCTCAATCTGTTTTGGGTTGTAGATGTAATTTTCAGTTCTGACAGGTCTTTGGCGACCAGCGCCTTCTGTGGTTACTCTCAAAATAATTGTAGATCATCATTCCCATCAACTTCAGATCTACTTCAGACGTATTTTTGTCGATGGTCTTTAAGTAATCTGTATTTATCAAGATGCTGGATTTTGTGCTGACAAAAATGCTCGATTTTCAAAAAGTTTTGCAAAGTTTTAAAGAAATGTAGCATTTTTGTGAATTGGTTCTTTGCAGAGATGCATAAAACTAACAGTCTCAAGATATTGGATTTGTAGCTGTTATAGCTTTAAGCAATATCAAAATGTGTTGAAGGGGAGGAGAGGTACTCCAACCTATCGGTAAAATAGAGTTAACTTTGCATAGCACAGATATTCAATAGAGATTGAGAGTTTAAGTGACATGCAATCTCAAAGCAACCTACCGGTATGTAGAAATCGAAGTAGAGATTTCTCGTATTGAGCTGAAAGTGCAAAGTCGCTGTTGTAGGAACAAATGTGTGGGCTATGATAGTGATGAGATCTGAAGTGTTGTAAATATGCAGGACTTGAAATCATCTGTAAAGATGCACCCGGTTCATATTTGACAAGTGAATTGCAATAGGTTGAAGACTGCAAGGCATATGAAAATAATTCATTGCAAAATGAGACCTTCTACATCTGTGAACATGAAGGAAAGTTAAAAGAAAGAAAGAATTCAGTCGTTTACAAGTAGAGCAATAGAGAATGGAAGAATGACCGAAACGTGTGAGTTTGAACGGAAGACGATGAAGTGGGAGATGGGCAGGAGATTCACATTTCTCAAAGAATTTTCATATATCATTGACTATTGGATGTAATTTTGGCCGCATCCCTAATAAAAGCTTAAAATGAAATTTTAAAGTGCTCAATATCGATTTAATTGTTAGTGTATTTCAAATTAGTCCTCTTGAGCATGTAACTCCATTTTCTGTCTGTTGATGCTGACATTGACTGATGCCAGTCAGCCTTCCTCAAAATGTGTCACAATGTTGTACGTTAATGGTTATGATTGAAGTTGGATTATCATCGTCATAAACGCCACGTTTACAAAGATACGACCAAACTGCTGAAATTGACCGAATGCAACACGGTTTCTCCTTTCAATGCATTCATCATCGACTGTATCAAGAACCAACGAACTCTAATACTGAGACCACAGAAATATATTACATTGTCTGCGTATTTGGGTCTAGAGATGACATTAATCAGCACTGATGGTCACGGCCAGAGCTAGTCTCGAAGGGCAAGAACATCAATTTTCCATTAAACGTAGCGCAAATTCAAGTCTGAATTCTGCCGAATGATATTTCCATTTGATGAATTTATCGCGGAGAAAAATTGAGTTAAAGATATGCACGCACAGAATTAGATTGTTTAATCGTGTCATTTTGCTAGAAGTGCAAACTGATTCAAAACAATGGCACACGCAGGAACTTATTAAGAAGGCAAAAAGAAATTTTTAATACTTTACAGAGATAGGAAAAATAGTCGTGCGTCGCTTGCAGATTGCTCTGAATGCCTTCAAAATGCTCCGATCGTCACGATTCCTTCAGATTCGTAAAATTCAGATCATTGCGTAAAAGTTTTCTCGATAATGTTGGGCCCTCCGATTATTATTAAAAAAGTTAGCAGGCGCATGAAAAAACGTTCACAAACTTCTCTGTAGAACTTCACATCGACTGTGTCTCTTTGCTGTGTGATCCGGTTGATAACAGTCATTGAAACATCGCACAATCTGACGTGTATAATGTTGAACTGGTTGTTCGATTGCTATGGTATTATGTCAGCAGATTGTACCATTTCATTAACGTTACATGTTCCAATGCTTCCTTTCTATTCAAACTGAAGAAGAAGAGACGACCTGTCTAATTCTGTGTATGCACGTACCTTTCGCTTGACAGACCTGCATGCAATCTGAACGCTGACGTCTCTGTATTCGCTGATGCGAGCCACTTCTGCGATGCGCGCGCTTGGTCAATCACACAAGCTAAAGAGAGACCAATATCTATGTCAATTTCTATCGCTTGTTAACATTGCATACAATGGGGGCTTCATCAACTAAAATTCTGCCGGCTGAATATTAAACCGATTTAATTTTCTGCCGGTAAATAGTTTTGAACATAGAAATTGACAACAATAAAACCTCTAGAATGGAAATTAAGCTTCATGCAATGCACAATAACGGCACATAAATCGCACGCATTTTCACTTAGATGCACCTGCCAACGTCTGTATCATTGGGTTAGAATCAGTCACATGAGTAAATCGAAGCTTTTAATTGGTCATTCATGCCCCAACTTAGTTCCCCCGGATGTGCCGCGACCTTGAGTCAATTTCCATTCTAGCGAACTTCAGATAAACAGTATAATTCTATGGTTTTGAACGATAGTATAATAGTATAATATCGGAAGCCACTGAAAATTCTGCTGGTGGCATAAATCAGCAGAATTTTCAGTCGGTCTCGGTATCATACTGTAGTTCAAAAACTATTTACCGGCAGAAAATTAAATCGGTTTGACATTCAGCCGGCAGAATTTTAGTTGATGAACAGCCCAATGACTGGGATAGGATTATTCTCGCTCTAGACTAGCCAAAACGCAAATGAATCGATCTATATGACAGTGACGCAACCTGACGTCGAAATTTCCTTTATGTCCATTATCTTAACGAAATGCTCCCTTCACATTTTAGCTGCTATTAGTAAAGTTTTCCATCGACTGTATGTAGAAACTGCAGTTTACGTCATGTTGTATAGGATGTTCATCAGCGCCTTCCATCGGCACTGCATCTGTTGATTTAATCGGAGCAATAAGTCTTGGAGTGAATAAACAAGTTTACTTAATCAACGTTTCATGATCAACTTCAACTGGATTATTTCAATCAGTTTAATTCAGCTGATCGCGAATTTGTAAACTTGTTTATTCAGTCGAAGACTTATTACTCCGATCAGAATTGACAGACATTAATGTAGTAGGTTATTTTTTGTATCGTTTTTTCAGTGTTGGCGTAATCCAATCAACAATGGTTTGTTCACAATGCTTGCAATATCTGCTTCTGATTTCTGTTTCCAAAGTATGCATCGCTTATTCTTGTACAAAGAAACAGAATTTTTCATCTTCTCTGTAGCCGAATTTGCAAAGCTCTGCATCACTTGATGAACGTAAACAATATGAAGTCTTAGTTTTCCAGTTCTTTCATCAGAGATAGTGATTGAATTGATTTTTAAATGTTCTGAAGAACCTACAGCTCTTTTTTATGTAATATCGGGTCGTTGATTCAATTCAATTAGAACCCATTATGTGATAGAAATGGAGACGTTTCCTAGCTTACAAAGCATATTTCGTCTGGCGTCTTCTTGTGTAATATGAAAAACCATTTCACACAGCATTCACTTATAAAGATCATCGAGTTAATATTGCTAATTGCGGTCTAGATAGTTCGAGTTGAATTCTTCAATGAAGAAATCTTCAGCATGAAATGAATAACTCTTCAATGAATTTCCTGTGTTCATTTATTCTTAGTTGAGGAAATATGCCTTGACTGCACATGTAGTTGTTAAGAATTTTGTATTGAAAGAAAGTCAAGTTGTTTATTATAAAATCGTATAAAAAGTTGATCAATATATTTCGACTATTACACCATAGCCATTATCAAGAAAAGAATTCATGGTAAAAACAAAAGATTTAAAATTTGATGTAGAGAATCATAGAATTAACACTGTAAAGACTTATAAACATGAATGATATCTATTATGCGTAGAATGAAAAGATATCTGGCAGCAGAAATGTGCTGCTAACCTATCTCTCCCCAACCTCCCAACCAATTTTAACCACAAAATAACATACAAAAATAAAAAATTTAACATAAAGATATTAACAACAGCAGACGATGAACCAAATTTAAGACTCAAGGAATCCATCTTTATACGGAAGCTCAAGCCCTCGATTAATAGTCGAGCTGAATGTGAAGGGCTAGAAGAATTTTTGGTTGGGAGGTTGGGGAGAGATAGGTTAGCAGCACATTTCTGCTGCCAGATATCTTTCCATTCTACGCATAATAGATATCATTCATGTTTATAAGTCTTTACAGTGTTAATTCTATGATTCTCTACATCAAATTTTAAATCTTTTGTTTTTACCATGAATTCTTTTCTTGATAATGGCTATGGTGTAATAGTCGAAATATATTGTTCAACTTTTTTATAATAAACAACTTGACTTTCTTTCAATACAAAATTCTTAACAATTTATTCTTAGTGATGATCTTTTTTGAGTTTCTCCAATTTTCTCCTATGACAGCGTTAACTGGGAAATTTGTAGTAGTTATTTAAACAACAAGTGCGAAGTGTCCATCTCCATTGCATTTTTCGAGATCAACATGTCCATGCACGAGCCCGAAGGTTGAGGGCATAGTTTGTTGACCGAGAATAACTCAATTAAGATGGATACGTTGCACTTGCTGCGTAAGTAACTTCATATTTCACAGGATCCGCAGAATCTATGGACAACAAAATTCTACGGCTGTCAAAATCCACCTCTATTTGTTATGGCATTGTAGATATCAGTGGTATTTCTTGAGATTTCCATGTGGAATTTATCGTTTTTTCGGAATGAAAAACTTTCTATGTGAGAAAAGTGGAATAAAGACGGTCTATTCCAACCTCCACTTTGAAGGCATAACTTCTGTGTACTTACTTCCATTGCTAATTGTTTCCTTTTGAACAAGAAATTACGTGTTATAAAATGAAAAAAATTAAAGACGGTTTATTGTAAAGCATAAACTTCATTGTGCTTAATTTAGATGTGGCACAATGTGAAAAAAGGAGGGCAACAATGTATCCCGTAATGATGATGTCTGTTTCTCTGCATGTGAAAGATGGTTTTAGAAATCTCAGCGTATATCTACATGTGCATTCATAGTATTGCTGCCCGGTTTTTCCTACATTGTTGCCCAGATCATTTTAATTACGCACAATAGTATTATCATAGATTCTTTCGGGTAACAATGTAGGAACAAATCAGAGGACGACGATTTGTCCATTACTTACCGAGAAATTTCATGTGGTATTTCCATTGTCTACATCCATAGACTTCCTGTAACAGAACATTGTTACTGAGTAAGTAGGGTTGTCCGCCGATATTTCACATGTCATTTTTCTATGAAAGTCATTCATATATCTCCAAATCCAAATTAGACGGCCTTAATTGCATGATTAAGGCCGTCCAATTTGCTATGTAATAACATTGAGGTAGGAGCATCTCACCATCCACCTTCGCATTATCAGTGAAAATGACATTGAAGTGATTCCTATGGTTCACAATTTGGACTCGCACATGTCTCAAGCTTGACATACTTTGATGTTCTGAGCTGCATGGGCTGTGTAGAAAATTATCATAGATTTGAGTCTTTTGCAGATTAAAATGTTGGATTTTTGATGTCATAGATTTTAAGTTCAGTAACAATGCATATATTGCCTTTTAAATGATCAGCCTTAATCGTCTGGCGCTACGCGCCGACCATGCTGTCATTTGAAAGGTAATATATCTTCATTCTTCTGCAATTAAAAGTCTATGATCTTAGCAGTAACTTCCATGTTATAAGTATTGAAAAATGACGCCAGGGTAATGCCATTATTCCTATATCATTGCACCATGGATTTAGAAATATAAGTAGACAATGTAGTACATTTTCAGACGCCTACGCGCCGTCAAAAATCCATGTTAATGTTATATAATGGAAGCAATAATCATAGAGATTATTGCAATATGAAATATAAAGTACTTTGAAGATGAGAGCTGTGTAGAAATTTCACCCTTATAGGAAGGATGAACGCAGTGTTAAAAAAGTACTGGCACTTTTTCATATGTAATTTGAAATTGGAGGAATTTTCCTTCAAATCTCCTTCAATTTTGGAGCTGTCTCTTCAAATCTAAAAACGTTCATATAAATTTAAATGGCTTGCAGTTTCTTATGGGACGTGAAAGATTTTGTAACATAGACATCATTTTTGAATTGCGTTTATTAGTTTACATCGTGTAAAAACTGAAAAATTATTATAATTATCAAATTTTATTTTCAACAGCGCTTGTGAAAGTGAAAGCTAAATTCATCTTGCAACGAAAGTGTCATTTCTAATGACTTCTCGAGTTCAATTCATGCGTTGATTTTTGTCTGTGCCCTTGAGAATGCTCTATAGATATTGAGCGAAACGTTGAGAAAATTTTCGTTCTTATTTGTTTCAAAAATTTATGTTTTTTCATATTGATCGCTACGATATTTGTTGTCTGTCAGGAGAAAGTATCATGGCTGTTTTATTTTTCATATTCGACTTTGCAACCAGCTGTACTTTGCTCATTTCGTGCCGCGTCCTTGAGATACAAGCAGAGATATCACTGATATTGTTCATAATCAGCTTTGTGCCAGTGATTGCCTTCTGTTTTTGGATGATGTCAAGTTGTCAAGTGTAGATTACATTTGTGAACATGCATCTTGACAGAGAAATACCAAGTAAAATCTGATAGCACTCTCCCTGCATGGTATCGAACTGTCCGATATTTCCATCCTGTTGTTTCAAATGAAATATTTATCGTGAAACTTGATGAACTTTCTTCTGACAAGGGAGTCAATTTTCAATGCTGACATCAGATTTCCTTTCATGAATCTCATATGCCACCAATTTCCTTTAGACAAATAGATTGGAACTTGGTGAAGCACAGAAAATGGTTGCTCTCATGAAGGTTTTATTTAACTAGTTTCAATTGTGGAACGAAATGAATCTGATCCTGCTGATAATGATGTGTACGCACTTCTTGTTGTGGAAAGTGTAGGAGTTTGAATTTCGTTCAACTGCAAAGAGACATGGAAATCTATGATAAGTCCATGAAAAAGAGCACTCTTGTTAAGTTTGGAGGTCGAAGATATCTATGATCGGCACAAAAATATCTGTGGACCTTATAATTCAAACCTTTCAATATATTGAAATTGCCCAAGATCTTCATTGAGGTCAAATGAGCTGCTTCAAGAAAGTTTGACATGCAGAGAAATAAGAAAGCCATCCGTCTTTGTATTCCAGGAATTTTGCATTTATGTCATATAAAAGTGAATATTATTGTTATTCTAACCTATTGAAGATGGAATCTTTTGACGACTCTTAGAAACTGATAATTTGAAATGCTAATCTGGGTTGTAGACCTGGATATCCTGAAGATTTTTCAAAGATGAACCTGTTTAAAAGATGTTTGAGTTATTGATCCCATTAATCAATTACAATTGACATTGGAGTAGCCATGAGTGGGTGAATAGCCTATATTCTAATTGCGAATAAACTTGGTTTTGAAGGTGGAAAGTGCCCGAAATCGGATATTGCAGGAAGTCAAGTTGTCTGGTGAAGCTTGTTGGGTTTTTTTTAAAAGCTTTTGGTCCTTTTTTAAAGTGATCATCAGCGTGAAAAAGGGGAAATCATTTTTGTTATTCATTGTAGTAATGTTAGTTTGATATATAATTACATGCCTTGTCTAACCGGCTATTATTTTAGAAGACTCCTTTACAGTAGTTCAGTGTGAAAACGTAGCTATCTACTAGACTATGGCGTCACTTAGGCTTAGGGAAGCTTGGTTACTAAGTTTGTGCAAGCATTGCGCCTGTTATTATGTAGGAAATTTTATCAGAGTTAGAATCCGTTAATTTGTCCCTGTCGTCTACATGGAGGTGTTCCAATGTCTTAGAATGTTAAAAAATATTTCATTGGACCTCTGACAAAGGAAATAATCGAAAGATTGGAATAAGTAAAAGTTGCTTGTCAAATTCAAGAATCACAATTCATTTTTCTATTATACGTAAGTTGTTCAGAACTAAAAGAAGATTGAGTTGATTGAATTAATGATTTGAGCATGATATCGAATTGATTATATGGACTCCGATCTGTCCAATTGTTTGATCATAGGTGCAGATGTTTTCATGTTTTCTACCTCTTGTGGTTGCAGTTGGAAGACAAAGCGCTGGCTCAAGGCTAAAGAATTGTAGCTGTAATTTATCCAAATCGTGGACAAATGACGATGAATCGTAGGATTAAATCAGTCATTAATTTGCTTACAAGCATGTGTCACCCTACATGATTCTAGGGATCACCGCTTGAGATCCTTTCGTCTCCGATTTTGTTCTGAACTGCAGAATTGATGTCCACATCAGAGACGGTTTCTTTGTCCATTTATTATTAAAATTCCCTGGCGGCGTTGGTAAATACGTAAATGGTAGAGATGATATTATTCTGATTTCTATAATCTGCACTGCTTGCCATGAATGTAGAGACATCTCTGACTCATGCGAAAGTGAAATCAGGAACTCAATTTAATTACTTCTAAATAATTCATCAAAGAATACATGGGATTTCGAAGATTCTTCCAATTCCTTGTAGAATTCGCACTTATCAAAGTTTCTCATCATGTGCTCAGGAAAATATCGAAACCTTGAAATGTTAATGAGAAACTTCTGAAAGAACGAAGTTCTGATATCGTAGCTCTGATAACGAAATTTGATTAAAAGTTGAAACTGCATGAATCCCAAATGTTAGTGTCATATTCTGTTTATAGAAATAATTAGGCATGTGAATATTCTCTATGGTCATTGGGAAAACTCCATTTTGGGACAGTTACTGAGAAAGTTGAGCTGTTCTATTTCTAGCTAATTGCTCAGAGTTTTTATAGAGATATTTGCCATCAAAAATTTCCAACTGGCTCAGTTGTTCGGAAACAGATAATAATGACTAGTAATTAACTTTATAAACAGCACTTTCTTTTGTGTGATGAATGTATTAATGAAAATATAGCCTTCCTGTTGAAATAAGTATAAATTTATCCAAATTTTCACCGGTATGACGAACTGTTCATAAAATTCTGTGAAATTCTCTGACCAAATTTATGTGGATATCATCCTTGAACTGCCATCAGAGGTATTGCAGTTCAAGAAACATAGATACACGAATGGGGTAGATGAATGTCTGGTCGCCTCAATCAAGGAGGTCTAGATATCTACAAATGCTGACGTCCCTCAGCCTCATAGCATATTGCGGTTCAAAATCTTGATCGGCAATATTACATTGTAGTGCCAGCAATTTTGAAGAAATTCATTCAAAAAAAGTCTCCACGATATCCATGGATATTTCTTAAATTTCCATTTCCATCCATGGATATCGATATGCATGGCATGCCTGCAAGTGTGCAGACTAATGACATTTTGGTTTGAAGGTCAAGTCCCGAAAGTGTTAAAAGACGTCCATAGGATGGGCATTCGGGTTAAAAGTATCACAGCATTGCGGAAAAAAGGTCGGACTTTGTCATCATCGTTCAAGCCCCGTCCAAGTGGTGGAAGAGTGATGGTAAAAACTTCTTCATTCAGTTTCCTCTCAATCTGCATTAGAATCGGAAAGAGAAGGAATGAATTTAGGATTTGATTAGAATTAAAATGATTTTCTTTGAAGGTTTCAGTTTTTAATGAGAGTTTTAATGGAGGAATAGAAGATCGGATGTTACGGATAATAAACTTGGAAATGAGGATGTATAAGTATTAACCTACCAGACAATTGTACTTTTGCCTGTTACAATTTCAATCTGAAATTTACTCCTCCGCGTCGCTGTCTTATCTTAGTTCTGAGCAGAGGAAACTTTAGAGTAATCAGACTTCAGTAGCAGTAGACCTCACGTCCCTTCATCGTCTATCTCCCTCTGCTACCGAAGTCTGGAAAAATTCACGAAACTTCTGAGAGTTTGATCATACAAAAGATAACCTGGCAAACTCAAGCGTAACATCAAATCAGACTTAAGACGCTTCAGCCAGCCCATTCACGTTCGATAGTTCTTTCCACTTGCTCTTTCTTCATGTTTTCTTCTCTTCTCCTTCTAGATACAAACCTTACCTGAGGATGTAACAAGTTTCGTACAATGACAGCTATAACTAGAGGATGAGAAAACCTTCGTACACAGACACTCCCTCTTCGTCGATTTCTTTGATCAAAAAATCTCTTCTGCACTGCTGATCTGATTTTAGGACATTAACATGCTTCTATGACATCTTGTCGACATGTTTATCGTCTGCTGCTGTTCGAAAACGTGTAGCGAGTGAGTTGAATGCAAATGATGTGCAAACACGTGCAAGTCCTTCTGTAAGCGTCATTTGATCTTCATTCTGTAACATGCACGTGCAAATATGCGAGGAGGCAAATCAAGATTTACTTATCGATGAGTTCATTTGTTTAGGAAGATTTGAAGTCAGCCAGTGTTCTTTTCAGTGGCCTTTTGAAGAGGATCATGATAGTTATAGCAATGTGCTCTAAAATGGTCTCCGTTGCAGAATGGTATTGGCTTTACTTACCGGTCTTAAGCTCCTGAAAATGTTCATTATTTATTGCATTTAATTGGTCACGCCCATATTGACATGTGTTGTATGCTAGTTTCACATCTTTCATTCGGAGCCTTCTCAGATGATTGAGTACAGCTGAGTTTGAGTATTGTTTAGGAATACATGACTGGTGTTTGTTGTTCCGCTAAAAATCACTTCCTGAATGCACTTTTTATTCTGCAAATTTCAACCGGCCGTCGTCAGGCAAAACCAGGAACCGCATATTGAATAAATTTCTTGAATTGCTGCTGCAGAAGCAGAGTGTCCAGTATCTACTTCCTGTACTTATAGTACTTCCCTCTGAAGTCTGTACTTATAAATGTACTTATTGTACTGTCTTCGAAGGCAATTTGGTTCCTGAATTTATTGTCTTCTGCATTTATACATTTAACTTTTTTCATGAAGAATGCGCTCTTCCAATAATACGTAACTTTTGATGCAGTATTTTTACCATTTATATTGGGTCGACTGTCTACTTGTTGTGGGTAATTTAGGTATGGCATAATATGGAAAATAGAAGACAACAAAGTATCGCGTGATGATAATGTCTGTATCTGTGCACGTGAAAGATGTTTTGGAAGTCTCAGTTAGCGTATATCTGCAGATGAATTCGTAGCATTGCTGCACGCTTCTTTCCTACATTGCTGCCCAGTCAATTCATTTACGCACAATAGTACTAACATAGATTTGTTCGGGCAACAATGTAGGACATTATCAAGCGCCTACACGCCCTCACAAATCCATGTTATAGCTATTTTCTTGAGAGAAGAAATATCAACTTTTTCTCCCGCAGCTATGTTGTACAGCCCGAGTGCAGCGAGGGATAGACAGATAGCTAAGGAAGGAAGCTGATATTTCCTCTCGAAAGAATGTAGCTTTTCATTTTGTGACTTGTAGATGTCTATTGTTCATTATGAAATTAATGACTATACCGCGAAATCTATGAATGAGCTAATCCAGGGACTGTGTCGATATCTTGGTAGTCTCTGGCTAATCATATCTTGTTTACAGACTTCTATTGATTTTTCTACAGCGGAGCTTACACAGGAAAAGTTAATTGCGGGTGGAGAAGTTAGCTTTGTAATCCCGGGGACTGGATTTTACCTCGCGGCAGTTTACATAGAGGAGAGATCTTTCACTCCCACACAAAATGTTGATGTTATATTGTCATGTTGAGAGTTTTCAAGACGTAAATTTCGCGGCGAATTCGTATTCAATAACATCTTAATAATTTTGAAAGAATTTTCCCATTCAATATCATGAAGACAACAAAACTCTCAAATTGTTATAATATTTACATTTCTTCAAACTCGTGGATTTTCCTCCGTTATTTCATTGTCTTGCAGTTCGGTCTCCTCCTCCATTCTCGAATCGGGACTTCGTGACGCAGCGGTCCTGGCTCGGAACTCCTGAAGAATACATCATCTTCAATCATTCAGTCTTTCACTCCGTGAGTTCATTATTCATTGCTAATACCGTCCTCTGTAAGACACTGACCGTCTCTCTGGTGGCTGATAAATATCACAGTGACCTTACTGCGGTGTCTGCCAACCTGCAAGTCGATATTCTCATTCAGATTTGAGCAGCAAGAACAATTCTCCGTCATCTTCCACTCTCAATTGTTATGATTCCAATATTAACACGTGGAAAGTTGCTCTCACGTGATTCTAGGAAATAGATTCTCATGGAGGGGTTTTGTGCAAATGAGCTGCACACGTAGAAGAGAAGAATCAATCTAGTCCAAGATAAATATGATGTTCTTTTCAATTTCACAAATTTTCCTTGGCACAGTGGTAACACGCTTGGCCTAGCGATCCTTTGCTCAAGAGGTCGAGCCCTGAGAGTGTCATTGGAAGTCGGCAGGAAGGGCATCGCAGTGCTTCTGCTGAAGTCTGACTACATGCACGTCAGCAGTGCCGTGCAAAGCCCCATTGGAGGAGAAGCGATATTAAACGAGGATTTACAGTAAGCTCTCCATCCAAAGTTGTAGATCGCGATGAAGGATAACTTTCTCCCTGAAAGTTGCACCGAAGTCTCAGTAATCTTTCTGCCATGAGCTAGTTATTAATGACCGCTGTATATAAACGAGTGGTTTCCGCATCACTAAATAGATGTGGCCCAAAATAAATTATACATTTTCTTCTTTGTATACGAAAACCGCATTCATTTCGTTAAATTTCCTTGTTTTTAACAACCTGTGCATTCGAACGAGGCCATCTTTTCATTTTGTTCAGTTGGTCGTTCATCTTAATTTTGAGCAAAGCCGTTCAGTTCATTGAAAAATGTCAGTCCACTCAGTTTTCCGTTCATTTGGCAAGACGGCATATTTATGGTAATGTGCTGGACGAATTTTCGGTCGATAAAGTAATTGTTCTTTGCGACCGATTTATTATCCCATTAAAAATCCTATACTTCACACTATCAATCACTATAGTGTATTATTCTGTCTTTTTCTAAACAGCCTTTGTTTATTATTTAACTATCCGTATTTACAATCGTAGAAATGTTAAGCTGATATAAAGTAGGCGAAGCAGACTGTCTATTTAAGACATATTTAACTTGTATTTGAAACCTTATTCAATATGAATTGCTCTCGTATCGTCATCATTGCATGCAGGTCTATATTGTTTTGTCAGAAGACAACATGATAAATTAATGTCAAATTGACCGCGGAAGTCATCAAATTGCTAACTATTTTTGCAAATTTTGAAAACTAGATCTAAGCGTTCTCACCACTAAATTGATCAATCGATGAATTGTGAATGTCAATTGTTGTCGACTTTTCACAACCTTTCAAGGCATATAAACTTCGGTCATTTTTGAAAGGAGGTGTTTCTTCTGATTCGAAAAATGAGAGATACAATGTGATGTAGCCTACTGCAATTTTTACTTTCTATTGTATGCCCTACTCATGGACTTCCTGATATGTCAATGGGATCGAGAAGTGTATCGTGTTTGGTAGGAAACATAAGATAATCATCGAAATTGAAACATAAATATGCACTTTTCTAAATGAAAGTTATCGACTTTGTGAACTTGCAAGAAAACATGTGTCATTAACTTAATGAGAATATCCAAATTTGAAAATATATCAACACGCAACCGAAATTGTAACAAAACTTTTGTCAACTTGAGCAGGCGTGATAAATATTAATGGAACAAATGACTTACACAACATGTATGCACAATTCTTTCCATGAATAAAATAACGACCAATCCCTCGTACCAACTTTAGCATGACGGAGACCACTACTTGGAACTGTGGCCTCGATCTCATTCGATCTCAAAAGACATGACAGACCAGGAGGAATATAACAGTGGGACCTGTGTATCAGCTGGGAGAAGAAGTCTCTGGAACTCATGACGGATAATGCCTTAATGAGCAGAAATGCGACACAAACACGTCATCAGAACGCAGCGGTCAATCCATGACATAAGTCATAAGTGGTTTATTGCCAAAACATGGACCAACATTCGATAAACATAACATATAAGCATCATAGTAACATGTGAAGAGAAAAAAAATCAAAAATTGATTCACTACCTTTTTATGTCACGTGGTTTTATTCCGTTTAAAAGTAAAATAGCCCGACGTCTTACAGACTGCTTCAAATGTATACTGGCAGGGCTACATGACGAGCGCTATATACTTTGGTTTCGGATTCGACATCTCCTCGCACTAGCTCATGACGTATATTCATCGAATTAGACATTTCGACGCAATCCAGCGAGATTTAGCCGTCTTAGTAGATATCGCCGATTTGTTTATCCAAAATGCTACAGTTGAACTGATTAATGTCCATCATTTCAGCGGTATGGTGTTTTAGATGATGATCACTCAGGGCACTTTTCTTGTCTCTATTTCTGACACTATGTACGTGTTCGTTACATCGTGATCGGAAAGGTCGAATACCTTGGCCAAGTACTACTTTGGCCTAATGCGATACAGACAAAAGTAGGAGGAAAAACTTTCAGACATTTAATTCGCAGTGTCAAGGACTGGGCGCCTGTTGTGATTGAGGAGTGGATTGCAATGTGACAAGCATGCGTGGGCAGACTCATTCGATCCATGTGTCCATGCTATGAGCGTCATTACAGCAGATGGTGCTTCTTCTTGTTATTGGCTTTATCCTTATCTCAGCTGTTATTGCGCTGATATTTTTAGAGAGAATTGGTTGATTTATTACACCACATGTCTATGATAATGTGTCAGCTGAATAACGTAGATGTAATCATCTTAGATACATCATAGATGTCTGATTGACAACACAGGTCTGTCGCAGTTCATTAACAGCTGTCATTCTCTTTAGATATTCCATGAACTACGACAGACCTTTGTTGACAATCTACACTGTGACGTAGTCGTATGACATGCTGATATGCTGTCTCGCTACAATGTGAACGCTGGTAGGGTTATGTCAATAATAATAGGACAATAAGCTGTCAATATCACTTGGAGATGACTTCTGCCTTCACTCGCATTCTTTTTGAACCGTCAGCGTGGCCTAGTGAAGAACATAGAAATCGACAACAAGAAAACCTCTAGAATGGAAATTAAGCTTCATGCAATGCACAATAACGGCACATAAATCGCACGCATTTTCACTTAGATGCACGTGCCAACGTCTGTATCATTGGGTTAGAATCAGTCACATGAGTAAATCGAAGCTTTTAATTGGTTCTTCATGCCCCAACTTAGTTCCCCCGGATGTGCCGCGACCTTGAGTCAATTTCCATTCTAGCGAACTTCAGATAAGCAATCTATTTCTATGGTGAAGAAGGTGCGAGCTCGTCTCCACCGCGGACTTCGATTCGATTCCTAGGTCGGGCGAGTGCGGTCGGGGAATCAAGGATGTTGGTGTCTTGTATTGACTTAATAGTTGTCATTCTCTTTAGATATTCATCCTAGATGTCTGTAGTTTCTATTGGACAATGGCCATGTGCTTGGCCTTGTGATCATCTGGTCCAGAGGTCGAGTCCCGAAAATAACACTGGAAATCGGGAAGAGAGGCATCCTGTCTAAAAGTACCAACACGATCCAATAATGTGTACGTCATGTCAGCACTGTCCCAGCCCTCCCATGTCAACAGTGTCCAAGCCCTCCTCACCTCACGTCAACACTGTGCAGGTCCCCATTCACGTCAGGGCTGTCCAAGCCCTCCTCACGTCAGCACTGTGAAGGGCCCCTTCACGTCAGCACTGTCAAAGCCCCCTCACGTCAGCACTGTCAAGCGGTATCGAGATACCTGTGTTAGGTGAAACAAGACAGGATCTCTTATTGCGTCATCACGCAATAAAAGTTCGAACTAATATTAGGACTAACAGGATTCGGCGAAACGAGACTTATCCGAGAGCCTCCTTCATGTGCTTCAGAAATGAATATTTATGAAGAAGAGACCTTCAAGTGGCGGATATCTTGTTGACTGGACACCGACATTTTAGGTTTTTTTAGGTGAATCAAAAATCTATAGAAATATCTAGATCAATGGTGTTTTTTGTTTATTTTCATGAATTGTGCTTTTTTGGCATCTAATTTGTAAACAAATACCGCGACAATAATCTACGTGTAAATCTAAAAAAGAATCAGGCAAAAGAAAATGACTACAAAGTGTATTGACAATTCAATTGTACAACAATTGTGCATGTGTCAAACAGATCAAAATTACCCGTATTTCAAATGCAGTATTAACTCTATAAAACTCTGTAAATGTATATAAAATAATCAGAAACTATGACCAGAAACATGTGGCACTGCCCAGAATCACTCATCAATGTCTTCATTATTCCGATTATAAAAGTAATTCTTTACCACGATTTTCCCGATGTTTTCCAATGTGAGTAGATGAGTTAATCAGATAGCAAGTTTTTGTCGCAATGACAATATTTAAGTGATTTAGGTTTTTTACAGCATATCCGGAATTTAGGTAAAAAGTTTATTTTATGTGATTCACCTAGATTGTCGCTGTCTAGTAATGACGATGAATTCTTCAGAGTTCCGATAACCTCTTTTGTTTGATTGCTTCATTCATCGATAGATTCTGTTTTTTACTGGCGCTGGCAAAACAATGGTGGTCACATAAATATATTCAATTAATTTTCACATTATTGTTAACAAGAATTCAGTCTCTCTTGAACTTCAGTTGCCGATCATAAATACTCCGGAGAAATAACTGTGGTTTCATCACAGCAATAAATGAAACTTCTATCAAGTTAGTAACAGCACATCACTGCTTTCAATGCGCATTTCAACACAGTAAGTCAAACACAAAAGCACCGCTAAAGCAAGTCTCAAGTGATGCCTCCAACTGTAAGTGCAAGAGTTGATTACATTAATGACTGTCGGAATTTCCTCTTATTCAAAGCAAATAATGAAACCGACAGTTATATTGCTTCCAATATGCTTATGATGCTTAACACAAATGCGCAAGCTGCTATTATTTGGGAAATAGATTATTCAAGGCATATATTCCCCAAATTTACATATTTCCACGTCTGCTAGTTGCTGTCGTGTTGAAGTAAGGATGACGTTGTGCATTCTCAGTATTCTCTCACTTATTCTCTTTACCGTTTAATTACCTGCAGAACATTACAAATAACCCAAATTCCACTCTGTCACTGATAACTCCTCACGCATTCCTTTCTTTTCCACTCAGGATGTGTAGATCAGGACAGAGTGACATTGAGCTCATCTAATGCGTCTTACTGAGAACCCTATCTTGGAGTCGCTCCAAAAGAGTCATATTTAATGAAAGCAAGACTCAGTCAATTCGTTTTCTGTATAGTCTTATTCAAGACCGAACCATCATTGCCAATACTTGTCATTCCCTTCCACTGGAAATCAGCGCTTCTTTGCTTGGTGTGACACTCTGAATCTTCAAGCTTGTCAGTCCACTTCAGAGAAACTGTTTCTACAGATAATTTTAGTTGCATTCAATTCTCTCCGTCTGTACTCCTTAGACAAGCACGCCACACTGTAACAAATTGTACCAATTCCTCAATATTTAGCACCGAAAGTAACTGATCGAGTGATAATCGAAGGATAATGAGCAAAAGCAATTTTGAATACTTCTTCTGTCAGCTCTGATCTATAAGTATATGTTCAGGTGTGAATCAAAGGTTAAACGAATGAAAAAATAAGCTGTGGTAAATCAGAAAACTTCTTCTGATTTGCACATTTTTTGATTTTTCTGTGCAAAGTCTGGACGGGTTCTAGTTCAATTCATTTTTGAGTTCGTTACAAAATTTGATGACATTTCTATGAGTCCAGTGTGCTCTAGACGATGACTTAAAATCAAAAATTAACCGATCGATTTTTATCCCAGCGTGGTCATCAAACACTTGACCGAAAGATGAGTGACACAATTTTTGGATCTTCAGTTTTGAGATAACGTTTGTAGAATTGAAGCCATCATTTTAATTCTCTTTTGACAAGAAGATGTAGAATTAACAAAATTGAAGTTACTGAAAATTTGGAATTTAGTGCCTCCTTCGTTCAGAAATTATTCAAATAATCAGTCCAAGTGGGGCGAAGGACCTTGTCGACATCATTGACGAATGACTCAGAGACTTGGGACTTGAAGCAAACACTGAAATTGATAATCATCTGTTTGCGAAAATGAAATTAATAATCACAAAACTTGACTCTCTCAAGGACGTCTCATACTGTTCCATTTCGGGAATCGATGGCTGCAGAATTGTCGGAGGATAGAACCAATTGTATAAAGTCGAACAAGTTCTCATGCAGTTGCTCGCTCGATAAAGCCATTGAAAAACATTCGATCTGTGAAATATGCCAGCCATCGATCACCGAATTCAATTTTCTAAAAGCTTGTTTGTTTTTCACTTGGCGATATGAGTGAGATAAGAGCATTCGTGTAAGATATTGGATCTATGCTCTCGACTATCTGTCGGAAACAAAATCCAAATGTATCTGAAGTTCTCAGCTGAAACTCCCGTCTGATTGACTAGGACGGTATTATAGACGGCATGGATTCGTTGCTTCCCTGTTCGGTCTTCATCAACAGACGCCAGCTGTCTAGATTTCGTGGGGCAGTGGCTATGTTCCTCACATACGATCCTATGGTTGTGAGTTCGAGTCCTTGTGTTTGTTAGTATTTTACAATTAATTCATGAAATAGGAACTCGATATTTAGAAGTCAAATTCTTTGATTTTTCAGGCAGTATCATTAATTTGAACTTAAGAATGAAAGTATTCTTTCATTTGTGTGCTATAGGGAAGTGTCGCAAATAGTGCATGCTCAACGTACCTTGTTACACTATCAGGAGAAGATTGACTACCTTTTCAGTAATGGGGAAGTTTTCATCCTTGTCGATCGTTGCCGAGCATAGAAATTGACAACAATAAAACCTCTAGAATGGAAATTAAGCTTCATGCAATACACAATAACGGCACATAAATCGCACGCATTTTCACTTAGATGCACCTGCCAACGTCGGCATCATTGGGTTAGAATCAGTCACATGTGTAAATCGAAGCTTTTAATTGGTGCTTCATGCCCCAACTTAGTTCCCTCGGATGTGCCGTGACCTTGAGTCAATTTCCATTCTAGCGAACTTCAGATAAACAGTTTATTTCCATGTTGCCGAGTGTGAGACATTGCACTGTCTACTTGTACCTGCTGTGAATGAGTTGTATTTTTCACCTCGCCAAATACCTTCAATCACAGGAATGTTGGACTAACAACCACTATCCATGTTCTTGAGTATCCTTTTGTTCTCTTGTATTAGGTTTTAGTTTGGAGAGACATTCTTCATCGTTAATTCGATATGGTTGGCCTGGCCGCGTCATGTGGTACAGGTTGGAGGTTAGGGGCCGAAACCTTGCTTTATGCAGGCACACGGTTCCTCTCTGATGACTCTGTACATAGCCATCTTATTTTGGTTTCTTGATTTTCATCATTTATAAATTTGTTTAGCTTCTCGTCATGTAATGAACTCTGTATTTTAAATATTAATTTGTATTCATACGCTCATGACTTAAAGTAACCTAATTTATTACACGATTTTCCACTAGGGTAGTTGCTTCTTTCGTTTCCTGGATTCTTCGATTTTTTACGCTGCCGTGATTTAATTCAATAAATGTAAAGTAAAATAAAGTAAGCGCATATTTAGAATGACTGAAAATCATGATGATATAGGACAAGTAAGAATATGTCAAAGTAAGGATATGCAAGCAAAAAAAGCAACTGCACAAACGTTACACGAAGTCGAGTTCATAATTATGCAAAGTCATAAACATAATGAAAGATGAATTTCGACGCGAAGTACAGCAGTGAGGAAGGATAAAACTACCGGGACGCACGCTTCTTGGTGGCAGAAATGGATGCAGTGGGTGATCGTCCAGCAAAGTTCATTTTTCAAATAGTGAAAGGGCACTTTTCGTTCTTCTATCACTCAATGATTCAAGACGGTTTGATAAGCAGTCACTTCCACAAATCATTCTGTGTGCGCGTCGCTGTTGTTTTTCAAGTTGTTCGGTGATCACTGATGGTACACAGATAAATAGTGGAGAGCATTACTCTAAAATTGGTTGCAAAACTCCCTTATAGACAGTTATTAGGGATCTGTCTAAAAATTTCATGACAGCATTTTTTCTGAATAAATTCTTTTTGACATCAGATGGAATTTAATCCAACATTTTGATGGTCCCGTTCATAGATGCAATTTATTTATCCGTGTAAACAGGTGAATAAAATTCACTTCGTCTGTAAAATCGGATGTTTTGATCTGACTATTCTTATAGGGCGTGCATTGACAACTTGCTTTCAGAAAGCCCCTATCATATTGATCATCACAGAGATCAAGGAAGTCTCAAGGTTAAAGCCAAGAATGAATAGAAAGAAGGAAGAGTTTTGGAATGTTTCGATAGACCGATAGTATTATCTTGATTGCCGAGACTGAAGCTGTGTTGATTGTATCTTGAAAATGGCAATTGATTTGACCAAAATACTTCTCATCACACAGAAAAGGAAATCTCACTTGCATGTTTTATGTATATTTTTCACCCACGGTTGTCCTACGACGACTCATTCAATCGATGAACCGAACTGGTTCCTGATTCCTGATAGAAAAGGTGTTACACCCACAGAATTAGATTCGTCTGCGCGCGCGGCTTCGGTTTCTAGAATGAAGGTATCGTATCTTTCCTGAACATCGAAATGAACATCACAAAATTAGACAACTTGCTCCTTCTCGAATGGATCATTTGTGTATCACTTTCTATTGGAAATGGCAAACAGGAAGCTGTCAGCCGGTTTTGTTTTGAACACCAGAGCCAATGAGTGGCGTGCGTGCTGTGATATCACTTCGGACACACCAAAACAAACATCATCTAGCTAACATTCGATTCAATGTATGCACTATACAGTGTGGAATGCCGAGGAGAGGATGTGAAATCATCAAGTGAACCAATTTTCATGCGCCTGCTATCTTCTTTAATAATGAACAGATCGACCAACATTGTGGATTAAACTTGTGCGCAAAGATCTGAATTCTTCGAATCTGAAGGAATCGTGACAATCGAAGCACTTTGATGGAACTCACATTAATCCGCAAGCGACGCACGACTTTTTTTCCTATCTCTGTAAGGTATTAGGAATTCCTTTTTGCCCACTTAACTAAGATCCAGCATGCGCCATCGTTTTGAATAAGTCTTTACTTCTAGTAAACTGAAAGAGAAACAATCTAATTCTGTGGGTAGACCTGGGGCCTATTTCAATTTAAGGTACCTAAGCCTTAAGGTACCTTAAAACAGCCTTATTATGTTTCAGTTTTAAGGTGTAGGTACCTTAAGGAAGTGCGTCATTTTGTAGGTGCCTTAAGGCGCCTCTACCTTAAGGAAGACACGTTAAATTGCTTTAAGGTACCTAAGCCACCTTCAAGGGACGTTTCAATTCAAGGTGAGGTAGCCTTACCTAGATGCTTTTTTTAAGTATTTAAGATAGCTACCTTTTTGGATTGTATTACCACCCAAATAGATAGAAAAGATTGCTACTTTAAGGGTAATAATTACTTCTTTGTTATGAAAGGATACATTGAGTTTATAATTTCTAGGATTTAACCTATGTATTAATAGAGTTGCCTGACATTTAATTTAGGACTATTCAGTCAGTCACTTATTCGGTTTGTTTAACGTAATGAATACACTAGGCTAATATCTAATCAATTTAGGTTTAAAGTACACGAAATATACACTTGTTATCTGAATTTAATTCTCGCTCATAGATGTTACCGAGGTCTAATTAAAAATAATTTATCCAATGAATTCATTGCACAATATTGTTGCTTGATAGTAGAGTAGATTATGTTGCGTTATTTCATAAATAAATAATAATACATGAATCCAAGATAATAATTTATTTCATAGAAATCAATGACATAACGTTCGTCAATCATAAATGGTTCATTAACCTAGCGGTCTTTTCCACGTAATACTCGCGCTTCGCATGAAGTAGTTCCATTCGGATCTCGTGCTCTTTAAGATTTTGAAGAATGTCTTCTTCCAATCTCTTGCACGCTAGTTTTGCCACGTCAGATGAGGAGAAATGATTACTCGATGAGTTTATCTGTTCACTGCATGCGACAAAAGTATCGTGTGTCCTGAGTTAACGTCGCATTCTCATCGCCGTAACCACAGTTTTTTTTATCTTCCTCCACAGGTACATTTGAACTTGTTGCCCTTTTGATCTGTACAAGGGATGGGTTATCCCGTCCCATGATATCCCAGAAAAGTTCCATTACTGGGTCTGTAGCCATAGGAGGTCTACCACCCGTTACTGATCGGCTTCGGCTAATCTTCGTGAGATACTGCCGCAACTTTGATTTTAATGTCCCATTTTTTTAGTATCTTCTCTACGGTAACACCATCCATTTTAGTTATATCAATGAAATCATCACACAATTGTTTCCAGCTTGTGGACTTATTATTCACAGTAAGTTTATTATCAATTTTACAAAATAAAGAATCACGTCTTTCTTGAATAAGGGATAGCATCGACAGGATTTGTTCATTTGAAAATAGGATGTTTGGCATGTTGGCAGATATCGCAGTTGTATCGGAACTTGTATCGACCATTCGACTGTTAGGTATGACGCTCACAAGATACTATATTAGAAGAATACCGCGTGTGATGACGCAGCCAAGTTCCCTAGCCCTCGAAAATGTAGGCTATTGTCTTTCCAAGTTCTTATTGTCACCCTTCCGATGTCAGTCTCTTTAGCAGGTGATATGACGTAGCCATAGAAATAAATTGTTTATCTGCGCTGCTGAATCATTATTTTGCCTGAATTTCATTCTTTAGGAGCTCAAACTAAAATGCTATGGACAAAACTATTTTGATCGAGTCAATCGAGTCTGCGGAAAAAAATCGAAAGATCTTTTAACGTGCTCTAACGCCTGCCTCGATATATCAGTGATCCGTGTAATCCATTTGAACGATATAATGACGCTTTATTTTTCCAACATTTTCGATTTACTAAAGAATTAGCAAAAGTTGTCATCGAAAAGCTTATACCTTTCTTATCGGAGAAGAACTGTTATTGTAATAGTATTCCTTCATTTATGAGAATACTATACACACTGCACTATTTGGGCACCGGAAACTGTTTTTGGAATATTGGTAATGAACAATCTGTTTCTACAACCACTGCGTGGCGTAGTATTTATGACGGCATTAATGCCGTCTGTAGAAATGAGGTAGTACGACAATGGATTCCATGGTTTAACTTCGACAGTGCTCAAACAACTGACGATACTCGCTTTCAACAGAAATACCATTTAAGACGAGTGATAGCCGCGATAGATGGCACACACTGTCCTCTTCTACAACCATCAGTGCACGAAGCAGCATATATCAATCGCAAAGGATGGGCAAGTATCAATGTCATGGTTGTATGTGATATTGACTATGTTATTCGGTATTTTGATTGCTCTTGGCCTGGATCAACTCACGACACAAGAGTCTTGTCTGAATCAAGCCTCCCTGGATTAATGCAAGAACTAAATGGGTTTTCACTGATTGGAGACTCTGGATATCCGTGTCGGAATTGGTGCCTAACGCCTTTCCCAGCTAATATTCTTCTTGATTCAAATCAATTACGTTACCAGCAGCGTTTGTGTGCAGCAAGAGTTCATGTGGAGCAAACAATTGGCATATTAAAAAACCGATGCAGAATTCTACAACGACCGTATCGTTCCATAGTTGATAAATTTGGCTTGGTATTCAAAGCCTCTTGTGTGATGAATAATATGGCCAGAAAATTCAACTTAAATGAACCCTCTGAAATGGAAAGTGAAACTTCTCTCGAGCAGCCGTCCGATAGCTTCTCAAGCAACACAGGAATCGGAAATGTTATACGAAACTCTTATGTAAATAGCTATTGTCGATCATAATTGTATTGTACTCGTAAGGCTAATATAAATCATGTTAAGAAATTGAAGAGATATTTCTGAAAATAGGCTTTCGTAATTAGTATATTAAATACATTGTAACGGTAATGTTTGTTCAACTGATATTTCATTACATTTTCTACTAAAACATCGACAACGTTCATACCAATCATATCGTCGTGAAGCCGTTTCAATTTCTTTTTCTATTTTTATTTTTTCTATTTATATTTTTTTCGATTTCAATTCCAAGGTCTGAGATTCAGAAGGACTAAGGAAAAGCCCCGTTGTGATACAAATTGCTGGACGTGCAAGACCAGGGAAGGCATTGAACAGTGCTACAGTAAATTTGTTATTTATAAGATTACGTGTTTGATTTGTAAGAATTGTTATATAGGTGAAACATCTCGCGCCATTAAGGCAAGACTCAATGAGCATACAACCTCAAGTTCATCAAAATTCTTTCAGCATGCTGAAGAACACAACACCAATATCCGAAATAGTTTATCTTGGAAGATCCTAAATTGTGAACGCAACAATGCCAAGAGAAAATCCTGAGAGGCCATTTTCATACATAATGAGAATAATTTGATTAATGGTTGCTGCGGCGAGACATTATTACCTTTTTTGAGATAAATTCATTTTTGTATTTCCTTTTATATAAGCTTTTAATACTTTTCTAATATTTTTGTGAATTATGCTTTCTTGTATTCCACAAATTGATACAGTGTTTACTATATATATAGTTGTTTGTTAATTTTTAAGCCGCTGGTCGGCCTTCAATTGTCTTACTATAGTTAGCTTTGTATCTTCATTTCATAGTTCATGCATGTTTTTCTAATCTTTGTCTGTAGTTGATGAGCTGTTTGAAATATTTAAGTAATAATTTTGAATATTGATTTACGGCTGTAAAACATCTGTGCATTCTATTGAATACCCTGTTGAAGGAATACGAAAGCTTGGTATATTAGAATTTTTGTTTTTTTTTATTCCTGAGGCTATTTTTGACATAGCGTTTCAATTTCGTTTAAATAATATCAGTGACAAAAATTGTGATAGATTTTGCAAATTGAAGAATCAGATTTTTCTTGTAACCGGAGTTACTTGAATAATGTCATAATTTGTTTTTACGTAAAACAAGTGAAGCAATGTATCAAGTGATCTGCACTTCAAGCATTATAAGTGACGAATCTTTCTCTGTTGTTAATATTATAAAAGAGATTTCACTTGACTGAGTATAATAGCGAGATCATGCACGTAGATACCATATCTAATTCACAGCGCGTTCGGATTTCCCTTTCATTTTATCTCTCTGCACTTAGTGTGAAGCTTTCATGCCTGCCTCACACGCCCCTCGCGTCTCAACAATACCACCGCTTTGACATTATAACGTGACTCATTCATCACCTTAAGGTACTTAGGCTCCTTGAGGTACCTTAAGGAAGTGTTGTCTTTTACCACCTTAAAACTGAACAGACTTAACCACCTATGAAGCAGATCCTTTTGCTACCTTACCTTAAGGCACTTAAGGTAGTGCACCTTAAATTGAAATAGGCCCCTGAAGCCATTGCAACGTCTTCAGTCTTCAGTTTCAGAATCAGTCATTTTGGAAATGCAGACTGCATCCAAATCTTCAAGACCTATCTTTATACTTTCATTTTGAAGGTCCGTCCCCACACTGCATCATTAGCCAGACGGATTCTATTCTCTGCTAATTAGTTATCACTGCATTATCCGGAAATTAGGGCAGACATCGGAAGAGTGGCGAAGCAAGCTGGAATGTCATGGCAGAAATGTTGAGTAACAACGTTGACTGAGTCTCTGAGAATTGCTTGACGGAATGAAAAAATGCACCCAAACCCAGCGCGGTCGTTTTAATAGTCTCAACACACCTCGAAGTAGAAAGGTTGTTATTTCGTCTTGTATTTTCGTTTGGATACACGGCTGTTGTTCTGTCACAGATCCTCATAGCTGCACTCACTGCTCTTGCATTCTCACTCGGAAAGATGATCAGTTTCGATGGACAGAACTACACGGCTATTTGCAATTGGCATTCCGTAATTGGCAATTTGCTCATTAACTAAGGATCGACGTGATAGTCTGTCATTTGATCATCCGCTAACAAGCGCAATCATGTGGGAACACAGGTTAAAAAATGCATCTTTCACATGAGGAAGCATCGTCCTTGCAAACAGTGAAACGCCGATCGTCTGCTGTCACTTAATGGGCAGCGTAGACGAAGTTCTATTGTTCTTGTAACAGATTTATCAATATTTTTAAAGTTTTTGTCGCTCGTCGAAGGCATTAAAAAGATGAAAATCATCCCAGCGTGTTGTGTACAACTTGAATATCTGAAGGAATCGGAGGTTGTGATCGTATTCGGGCTTGGTCCTACTGCATGTAGATATCAACGTAATTCATGCGATGATACACAGTGCCAGATAGCCGTACAGTGTGTAGATCTGCAGATAGCGATGAATTAGTTGTCTTCTGAAGAAAAGAAAAACAATCCAGAGATATCCAGAAACAGCCGAAGGTGCGGATTGGGACTCAGAGCAGCGAAAGTGCAGTTAAATCTACCAAATACTAGCCTACCAGCAGCCGCGCACCATGCAAGGATATTCCATTAAGCCGCTCTTGTGTGTAGGTCTCTGCTATGCTCCGCAACCCCTGTTCGACTCCACCCATGTCACGCTAACTTCGAACGTTACTATGAATAAGCATATCATCTCCCAGCAGCAGACCTTTTCTCGTGATGCCAAATTTAGTTGTCACAAATTGAATTTAAATGTCACTGCCTGCAAGTGAGCTGCCTTTGTAATGAAAAATAAGTCAGACATCAAACAAGCCTGATTAGACCAATAATAAGTAGGCTTCGCTTCGGATATAATGACGTGCTGGGGTGGGCCCGCCACGGGCATCTCGATTTTTGCGGGCAGCGGGCATGTACAGTAACGGCTTAATCTGCGAATTCATACTCGGTCAGTGGATATGCATGTAGGGATTCATGGCGGCATGCATGACGCAGGCATAATGTAGGGTAAGTTTGTTATATAATTGAATCTCGTCACTATCGAATTCGTTCTTTAGTCAATATTTATGAAGGCTAGACCTAGGCCTATGTTAGTATTCTGCCTTATTATCATGTTGTGAACGATGATATTTTTAGAATTTCGCTGCACAATGAATAGGCCTATCTTCCTCATAGACATATTCACACGTGTAATAGAAAAGTTTTTAGGCTAGATAACGCGAACAGATTACATTAGATTAAGACAATTCGGTAGGATCACGCCTATGTTCAATCTGTGAGGCCGTCGCACTAATGCGTTAATGTAGGAGAAAACGCTATTCTATGAGAAGGAATAGATAATTTGCATCTTACATTGTCAGCTTCCACGTTCCACAGGAAAACCAATGTTAGCTAGAAACTTGACATACAAACCTCAGGAGCGTTACCATCTGCAGCAATGCGGTCAACGATGACGGCACGGCCAAGCTTGCGGACATTCACGCTCGGGTTCGGGCACCACCCCAGATGAATTGGGCTGGGTTCGGTTTGGAATGATCAGACCCTTCTCAACACTGAATCACAGCCCCTGTAGGACTATCCTAGGTTTCCTACGGTCATAATGGTCGATAAGTTTTGATCCCCTTTCAACAATGATCATCTCATACCATAGACCGCTGATTTGGCAGAGTCATGTGAATTGACTGTTTTTCGTCTGCTTTAAACCGCCATCTTTTATTCATCATTTGTTCTCAAACTTCCAAAGTCTAGTAAAGAAAATTAATCTTCGGAGGACAGCTAATGGCATCGCTGTGAACTGAAATGAACTTAACGAGGTTGCTCTCACTGTCCCTGTCATTGTCCAAAGGACAATTCGTATCCTTTGCAAGTGTCGAGTAGTTTCGGTATGTAGCGATCACGCGGCCTCATTTGGGATGCGCTAACCTCATTACTGTGTAGTACTAGGAGAAGCTTTCATCGCAAGCACGGAATTCTCACTGCTTTTTAATCAGTGGTGATCGATGGGAATTCCTATCTGCGGGATCCACGCGGGGAAATAAAAATTCCATTCCGCCGCGCGCGAGCCTTCTTTCTGAGTTCGGAATAAAATGGAATCCCTTTCTAACTAATTATTCACCGATTCTTGATTAACCGTTGATGAAGAAATGGAAGGTCAGCTCCATTCCTGACTTGCTGTATAATAGCTTGTGATTGCGACGAGTAGAGAATAGAAATGCTAAAATGATTGTAAATGTCACGCTATGAGTACAGTAAATGATGAACTTTTTGTATTGTCGAAATCGAAGCTTAATATCACTGCAACGCGAACATTGATGATCAAAGTCTCAAGCTTGTGAACTTGGAATCTATCCACTGCACCTCGGAGACCACTGATGATCAAGGTCTCGAGCTTGTGACCTTGGAATCTATCCACTGCACCTCGGAGACCACTGATGATCAAAGTCTCGAGCTTGTGACCTTGGAATCTGTCCACTGCTCTGTGGAGACCACTGATGATCAAGGTCTCGAGCTTGTGACCTTGGAATCTGTCCACTGCACCTCGGAGACCACTGATGATCAAGGTCTCGAGCTTGTGACCTTGGAATCTGTCCACTGCACCTCGGAGACCACTGATGATCAAAGTCTGACCTTGGAATCTATCCACTGCTCTGTGGCGACCACTGATGATTAAAGTCTCGAGCTTGTGACCTTGGAATCTATCCACTGCTCTGTGGAGACCACTGATGATCAAGGTCTGACCTTGGAATCTATCCACTGCTCTGTGGCGACCACTGATGATTAAAGTCTCGAGCTTGTGACCTTGGAATCTGTCCACTGCTCTGTGGAGACCCTGATGATCAAGGTCTCAAGCTTGTGACCTTGGAATCTGTCCACTGCTCTGTGGAGACCACTGATGATCAAGGTCTCGAGCTTGTGACCTTGGAATCTATCCACTGCTCTGTGGAGACCACTGATGATCAAAGTCTCGAGCTTGTGACCTTGGAATCTGTCCACTGCACCTCGGAGACCACTGATGATCAAAGTCTCAAGCTTGTGACCTTGGAATCTATCCACTGCTCTGTGGAGACCACTGATGATCAAAGTCTCAAGCTTGTGACCTTGGAATCTATCCACTGCTCTGTGGAGACCACTGATGATCAAGGTCTCGGTGACCTTGGAATCTATCCACTGCACATCGGAGACCAGTGATGATCAAGGTCTTGGTGACCTTGGAATCTATCCACTGCACATCGGAGACCAGTGATCACCAAAGATTGCAGCTTGTGACCTTGGAATCTATCCACTGCTCTGTGGAGACCACTGATGATCAAGGTCTCGAGCTTGTGACCTTGGGATCATGCGACAATTCATCTATCCAGTGCTCCGTACTCCGTGGTGATAATTGGGAATATGCTTCCCCTCGTTAAATGCACTGATTTCACATGCTTCTCAAAAGAAACAATGGGTGACGACAATCCACAATCACACAGTTCACGTAACACTTATTTATTGTGTTGGAAACCCGCCAGCGTTTTCTTTGTATTTTCATTAGTTAAGTCTAAGACCGTTGATTCTTTTATCATGAAAATATTGTCCGGCAAAATAATCAGATAAAGCTGCGTCATTGGCTTGTGTTTGTACTTTTCCTCTTTGTCATTAGAACAACAGCTCTCACTGAATATCATTCTTCTTCAGTGTGTGTTGGTAAGCAGAACTGTAATGCAACTCAGTTATTATTCAGAATAAGGAAAACAAGCAAGGATGGTGGCAGTCCTGAATTGTCATTGTCAGACGCGCAGTCGTTCTATAGACAGGTAAATAGACAACGAGATTGAAGGAAAATAATATCAGCTGTGACAATCATTTTACCATCGCAAGTGACGAATCCAAGTTCCGGATCAAAATTCTGAACCTCATGCATTTAATTGTTTTACATAAGAAAGATGCGGAAGTCTTAATGAAGTGTTGTGAGACGAAAATTTATTTTTAGACACAGAACATCAAAATGAGAATATACGATGAATTCATGGAACTAAATTGTTTATCTGAAGTTGGTTAGAATAGAGTCAAGGTCGCGGCACTTCCGGGGAACTAAGTTGGGGCATGAACTACCAATGAAATGCTTGGAATTGTACATGTGACTGATTCTAACCCAATGATAAAGACGTTGACAAGTGTATCTAAGTGAAAATGCGTGCGATTTTTGTGTCAATATTGCATCAAGCTTCACTTCCATTCTAGAGGTTTTGTTACAAATTTCTATGGATGAATTTGACGTTTATTGTGTGTGATGTGAATGATAGAACGTCACAACTCTCCCTTGCTGGGGACTCTGTCGGTGCTGACATAGTCAGACCTTAATGTCCTTAATGTGGAGCGCTGTGATCTTTTAGTCCGGATGCCCTTCCTGTTCGACCTCTGGAGCGAAAGATCGCTAGGCCAAGCACTTGACCACTGTGCCACGGAGACCACCACGGCTTATTGAGAAACAAAATTGAAGATGTCCAATGCGCCAAATTAGTTTCAATATCGAATTATTTGCGGAGAAGAGTTTGTGTAGTCTTTTCTAAATTGGGAATGGCTATTCGAAGGACTCTGTTGGAATAATAAGAGTCGACAATCAATTTGTCGAGTCACAGAGATATTCAGAATTATTAATAAGTATATATTTTAACATTTTTTGATTTCCTTAAGCAAAAGGTACAGTAGAAAAAATGCAAATGTTTTGTGTTATCTTTTGAATTTTTGTTTATCAACTTCTAATGATGCTAATCTGCTGGGAAGTGTGGTATTTCTTGGTTGACCAACCTAGGAAATTTAATTCTGGAGGAGAATGCCATCCCTAGCGACTGGACGTTGAGCTCCCTGGTTCCCATTTTTAAGGGCAAAGGTGATCCCCTCAAATGCGGTTCTTACAGGGCGATCAAACTGTTAGAACATGCAATGAAGATTCATGAAAGAGTGCTTGAGAAGAGAATCAGAGATCGTGTCGATTTGAGCAACCTGCATTTTGGTTTCATGCCTGGCAGAAGCACGATTGATGCAATATTCATCTTAAGACAGCTGCAAGAAAGATTCCTTGCCTACGACAAAGACCTCTTCTATGGATTCATAGATCTAGAGAAGGCATTTGATCGTGTACCTCGTAGCGTGGTTCAATGGGCCCTTCGAAGAGCAGGTGTCGACGAATGGATTGTGTCAGCGGTAATGATGCTGTACGCGTGTGCGAAGACAGTTGTGAGAACGGATGCAGGTTTGACTGATGACTTTTCGGTCAATGTTGGTTTGCATTAAGGCTCCGTTCTCAGTCTGTTGTTGTTCGTGCTGGTGATGGACACCATCTCAAAAGACACAAGTGCTGCATTGCCTTTGGATGTGCTATATACTGACGACATCGCCATTGTGGCAGAGAGTGAAGAAAGACTGCAGCAAAAGATTTCAGAATGGAAACACGGACTCGCAGAGAAAGGACTGAAAGTTAATGCGTCCAAATCAAAAGTGCTCATTTCGTCAGTGGGTGGTAGTGAGGCAGAGCCATCAAGAAAGTTCCCGTGTGCGATATGTAAGCAAGGAGTTGGCCAAAATTCAATAAGATGCATTCAATGTGCTCTCTGGGTCCACTGTAAATGTAGTGGCATCAACGGCAGCCTACGACTACAGCAAATGAGTTCCACGTTTAAGTGTAAGCGATGCAGAGGCCAAGTGATGGAACGTCCTCAGCCTGCCAACCTGTTGGTCGACGGTGACGAGCTTGAGATAGTTTCACACTTCTCCTATCTTGGCGACGAACTAGAGGCAAGTGGTGGAGTAGATGCTGCTGTCAATAGAAGAATTCGATGCGGCTGGGCAATCTTCAAGGCGTTGATGCCGTTCCTCACCTCACGTGCTCCGTCCTCCACATGAAAGGAAGAGTATATGATGCCTGTTTCCGGAAGGTTATGATATACGGAAGCGAGACATGGGCTCTGAAAGTAGACAGTCAACAACGTCAAGAGAGGGTGGAAATGCGCATGGTAAGGTGGATGTGTGGCACGAAGCTAAGTGACAGAAAGCGAAGTGACGACTTGAGGCATATGCTTAACATCGAAGCAATATCCGATGTTATCGTACGAAACCGACTCAGATGGTTTGGCCACGTGATGCGAAAAGGCCCCGAAGACTACGTCCGCCAAGTTGTGACATGGAAAATAGAGGGAAGAAGAAGAAAAGGCCGACCTCGGAAGACATGGAGTGACTCTGTTGCCGCTGATCTCAAGCAGAATGGTCTCAAAACGGATGACGCCAACGATCGTCAATGCTGGCGCTCTGCGATTCAGAGCATTGGGAAGAATCGTCCAACCCTACGAAGTCGGAGAAAACGGACGTTAAACGCATAAGTATAAGTATAAGTAATGAGCTAGTCTGCATTTCAATGAGCTTGCTTTATATTGGTTAGGGAAACCCAAATAAGAAGAACACAAAATCATAAAATCTTAACAACAATGAATGTCATGGTTTATGGAATCATATTTAATATTTTGCATCAATGAAGGCAAACTGAATAATAATCTCAATCCAGTAAATGTACATGTACACATAGTCGTCTAGACAAGCGTCTGAAAACTGCAATGAATTTTTCCTGACATCAGAAATTGGACAACAGGCATGTCACCAAAACTGGTTTCATATCAAGTCATTTGGTGAAGAAGACGACTTTCACAATTTCCTAAGTCATAAGTATTCCTTATAAATGTATAAATGAATTTGGATTGTTGTACACGTTATCAACAAGGTTATTCTGCCATTGATCAGACGGTAGCATCTCTATCCCTCTTCTCAAATGTCAAGCGACTCTGCACAACATAATCACCGCTGAAATGTGTTCACTCCTTTGGCTTCTTGTCTCTCCGCTACTGTCGAAGGAGTGTCTGCAGTCTGCTTCAGATAACTATTTTGGGATTATTATCCTCATAAATGATACGGTTGGATATTTAGCATCCGAATTGTGACACTTTCATTACATATGACCTACTCCGGCTCAATTAGCGGCATCAAATTGAATAGAAATTTATGGACTTCTATTTCGGACTGTTCTGATATTAAGAGTTTGATTCAGCTTTCGTAACTGTTTACAATCTCAATGGAGAGATGATTATCTGACTTGAAACTGTAGCTCAAGTATAGAGAATCGGTAAATATTTCCTCAATTTCAATTTATTGTTAATGGAAGGACATTAATACAAAGCATCGCCTAGCGCTCTAATGAATACTGTTTTCATAAATTACACTTTCTCACGTTATCATAAAAATAGGATATTTGAGAACGACTTGATTGAAATCTTGAGCTTCACAGCACTCGAGGCTATTACTAAACCATTTTCACCGTGAAATTGTAGATTTTACTGCCGGTGAGGGACTCGAGCGTTCTTACAAGAGAGAAGATGAGGTGATGGAATCACGGACTGTTCAGACGACTTGAGCGTTCATTCTGCTCTGTCTCCGTGCATCTAGTGTTGTCCCACTAATTTCAAAGGACTAATGGTCAGAATCTGTCGTTAATGACAGATCTCAAGGAAGGAGTGGAAAATAGTTATTTACGCAACTAGTGCATTATTACTTCTTTAAAGCATGTTTCATTCTTATTGTGAGACTCCATTTTTCAAAATAGTGCTTTTGTTATATCCAAAATTATTGGATTCATCATAGAAATTAGTGGTAATGCTTGAAATATATCTAGGAGTGTGACATTTGAGTTGCCGTAATTTACAGATAAATGTCATATATCTAGGATAACTTAATACAAAATTATGGACATATATAGGAGAACTGAACTTCATTTTCCTTACCGATGCTTCATTTTTCAAGAGAAAATATAACACTGCCGTCAAATGGCAAACATGCTTTAAATCAGATAGAGTACTTCATACTTTAAGAAAATAACGCACGGTCTGAGTTCTTTATCCTCCTAAAGTATTCGAAATACGTACTCTATCTATTACTTATAGCCATAGAAGTAGATAATAGTACACTAGAATGGAAGTGTGATGTCTTGCCTATGCACAATGATGGCACATGGAAAAATCTATGCTTTGTAGATCAGATTCGATCTAAAACATCATATCATAGTCAAACTAATCGCCAAGTTGGTTGTGGAAGTTGTTGACACCTAATTACAGGATTTTCATGAAGAGAATTGCAAGTGAGATGGCGGCATTGTTTCATGTGAAATAGCCTACTATTCCATGGATTAATATAGTGTGTCTATTTGTAGCAGTCACTGACAACTATTTTCCAATTTTTCAATATTGGAATGCGAATTAAAAATTGGTTCACAAAGTCATAATTGAAAGTGTTCGGTGTACTGGTTGTAAGAACATCTGAAGAATTCAAAGATAGAAAGTCTAATTATTGGATAATTTCTTCTTCAGGCGGCTAAGAAACCTGGCTCTTTTCTGGAATAAACACATTAAAAGTTTCAAACATAGGGAATTTATTTGTAATTATATAGAGTGGAAGCTTTCCCAAGTCAGATAGAAGACAAGAACAAAAAAAAAGTCTTCGATCTTAGTTGGTAAAGCTTCCACTCTATATAACATTAAAAGTTCCTTTAACGACAATCATTTCTCAAATAAATGAAATGTCGCTGGAACTTTTCAATTAATCATTGAATGACACGTGATATTTTGGAAGCTGATATTCGAATGCATGTTGGGATTTTGAAAATCATTCAAATTTGGTGTACAGGTGAGCTCATTAAAGTAAAATGAATACTCTAAGATTTCTTGGCCTCTGATTTCAAGCTGGAGTTATGCATGTTTTGTAATTGACATTACAAGTTGCATAAGAGTCTGATTATATTATTGATAGATTAATTATCGGAGCGATACTTCAAAATGATGAACGTACAGAGCGTTTAAAAGGATTTCCTTCTTCGTCATCTTGTCGGCGCAGCATTTTGTAAATTCACTATTGCTTTTGAATACATGGTCTTTGGACAAGAGCCAACAATCCAGATCAAGAATTGGCCTGATAAGTATAAATGCCAATCAAAAAACATGGAAGACAGATCGCACAAGTTGCATTTTGCCCCAACTAAGTTCCCCCGGCGTGTGCCATAATTTTCATGCAATTTCCATTCTAGGACTTTCTATGGTATTGTTAATTTCTATGCTTGCAGCATTCCACGAATTAGATATCTTTAATCCCCGAACCCGTTGGGTGAGGCATGGGTGAGGCATGGATTTCTATAATATAGCATCTGGACAGAAATCTGAACAGATATCATTGACCCTTCTGTACGAAATGAGGCTGACTATTTGAATCGATGTCATTCATACAGAAGTTATGTGCATTGTATTCTTGTTATCCTTGCTCTGCGGGCGTTGTTAATTAGTGTTTTTCAAATCATCAGCGATGTTTGTGGAGAAAGGAAAATGCTGAGCACATGCTCTGTGTTTGTGTACCGGTATAAGAATGACAGTAAATTTAAAGACTCTCCACCTACATTTCATTGCTTATCTTTGAAAATAAGCCATAGAATCTATCGATAAAGAACAATGCGATTTACGCCGACGATCAAGCCAAAATTACTCTTCTTTGGTGGCAAATACATTCTCACAATTGTCTTCCTCAGGAAGAAGAAGAAGAAATTTCAGTCGATATGGAAGCATAGCCCTCAAATGTGAAATGAAAACTGACTTCGTTCGTCGCCTCAAATTAAAGTGGAAAAAATGTGTGAATGCGAGTAAGACTATACTCGTACTTTATGAATTTCGGAGCGACAGAAATCTGATTGCAAGGTTACAGACGAGTATATTCTCCTGAACTCATCCTTGCAACGATCGAAGAATTCAACACAATAAAGATCATGAACTTTTTTATCTTATTTTACACAGTGATTTTAGACCCTATATGGATAATGCATATCTCATAGGATGGATCATGAAATTTCATTAAGTGATGCAAAAATAATACAAGTTTACAGTGCTATTGCATTATCTTCTATCACACAATCGAAATGAGCCTCCTGCATGGATATGGCTATTTCTGAATAATATTTATAAAATAAAGAGCTCGATTCTATCCTGGTGAATGTTGCATCAATATTCTATGCGTCACTGTGGCATTAAAAGCAGAGAAACAAACAGATGTAGTGTTTTCTTTGGTGTTGGTTCTTCGAAAGTTCCCGAATGAATAAAGTCATTTCAGGAAGTAAAACCAAAATCAATAACCAATCCACGAATCAACGTAACACTTTGTGTTATTTGATGTGCTTCTTCACTTGGAAAAGGGAAGATATGACCTAATATTTGTAAAATGATGTGAACCTGAAATGCCAGTTTGTTTCCAAAGAATTAATTATTTGACTTTGATTATTGATTAACTCTCCTTTAAAATCTTGCGTGTTCGTAAATAATTTCTGTAAATAGCACTCCCATGTTTTATTTAATTGAAAAAATAGTAGCCGGCAGATCTATGTGAATGACATTGATTGATACATGAATAAGTTTCCTCAGATAACTCATTTGCCAATGTGCAAAAGGCGACTGAAAATTCTGATCAGTCTCACCAATGGCAAAGTCAGACTAAAAAGAGACTATAGGAATTATACTTCAAAATTGATGTAAATCGGCATTATCTTCTAGATATAGTTACACATTATCACGAAAATTAATCAACCGATACATGCTTAAATGCAGCCTCATTTCGTATACGTGCTATTTTAGATATCTGTCCAGATATATATAGAAGTCCATGGGTGAGGGCTATTTAAATCTAACGAGTTCGAATACTATGAAGCAATCTCATGCACTAGTTGCGTAGAAAATTTTATTTGACGACGTGCCATGATGATCAAGGACAGATTGTGATTGATATGTCTCTGATTATCAAGAGTATTTGAATAGAAATTTAGCTTCATCAATCTTGAAAATATCTATTCGCAGATCTAGTCCATACTAGAGCAGGACAAGAGCACTCATAATTGGCATAGATTGCGCTCCTTCTCGTGCATTGGAGTAAATATCATTTCTCGTACGGGCAATAATCTGCTTTATAGGTCAAATAAAGCGCCAGGATATCCACAATACATGCACGGAGACAAATATAACATGGGTGCCTAGTAGGCCAACATGTCCATGAAGACTTCTGAAAATAAAGTCAGTGTAAAATTCTGTTGATAAATTTGCAGCTTGAAAATCCAATCATTTTTGTAATCATAAATGGATAAACAGAAATTCTTCATAGAAAGTGCATCGGATTGTAAACTCATTGTCCTCCGTTAAATCAATTCAAATTAGCGGAATCAGTTTGTCTTTTGATTTTTATTCTTATTCGAATGATTCAAACAGATGAATGAAAGATATATTTGCAATTTCATGTCTCATGGCTGGAGAGTATGTGGCTCTTCTTGTGACCGATTGCTGTCTCCAATTCTCTGATTTCGCCCAGGTCCTTAAGGCTTACAGAGAAGAAGCTCCACTGCGCCAACTGTTTCTTCCAAAGCAAAAATTACCTTTGAACGAATTATTCAGACTCATTTGAAAGAACATCAGTACGAAGAGCATATGAGCTTTTTACTGTATCATGCTTTGCGCATGACATTATACATTCAGGTGTATTTATCTGTATGCATTATACATTATTACAGTGTCAGGCTATGTCGACAAGTAAGAGTTTTGATTAGCGAAATAGTGCTGCTTGCTAAGCAGCCATTTTATAGCTATGAAACTGATGTGGCATCCGTCCACATAATTATTTCAAAATTCTATTGACTGACATTGATGTATTAGCCGAATTCTACTGTAAACGGAAATAAGTCCTGGAGAGATTCTGAAAATAGGATGAATCTAATAGGTATGAAGGCTTTGCTATGGCCGCAACATGAGACGAAAAATAATTTCAGTGTTTGCTTGCGTGTAGAAGTATCAGAAAAGCGAATCTGTTGCTCTGTGGTCTCAAACATTTCTGTTATAAAATATGTAGTTATTGACCCCATTGTTCTGTCATGAGTAATTATTGAACTGGAAGTAGCCGCCAGCCAGCTACTTTATAGGATTCACCAGTTCTTAACATTTTTATTGTTTCCTACGTCATTAATATCAAAATTAACCGCTTCAAGTTTCCGTTTCATTTATAATCATAATTTCTTTCATTATTTTTTCATAATTCAATAACAGAAGCAATGATAATTGGGCTGATGATAACAAGAAATTCGATAAGATTGCAAAATGAATTAGTAACAGATGAATTATGGATTTGTCTGGTACGTGGTACATCGTTCGTCTGAGTACGGTCGCGGCTAAGCACTCAATCCACCGGGGAATCCTTTATCCATTCCCCCATTTCATCCACAAGCATTAAAGTGAAGTGTCATAAATCTAGATTCTAGATACGAATGTCTTCTTTAAGTGGTTCTCCCCATTTGAGGACATGATCATCACGGAAAACTTCGGATGCTGTCACAGTTTGTTCTCGACAATATGAAATTTCCGCTTTTGACTTTTACCTGAATTCGAATTTCTCACCTTCACATTATAGCTCGAATGTAACCGAGCCTGATCAATTTGTGATTTTCTGTGAAGATACAGAGGAGAAATAGAGTCAAATGAACAGCGCTTATCTGCTGACATGTTTAAGTTCGTTCATCTTAATGTATATAAATACGCAATACCAGGACTTGCACAAAACGACCTGGAAAACTTGGGGAAATTCTAGAATCCATAGTTGAAGGATAACATTCTTGTAGCAAATCCATGATATTTATAAGTTGAAAAATGAATATGCCATTTCATGCATTTTTGAAATAAAGTTCTTAGTCTACGTTTTTTCCTTTTAAAAAATGAGATGGATTGTCAATATGTTGCTGATTTTAGCAAAACTGCGAATGGGGACTTACGCTGCTTGATCTGTTGAAAGCTTCATAATGGCATGCCATTTCATGTCAAGACATCTTGAATCGTATCCTCTGTGCTGAAATCCAAAGCAATTGTCATGGTGATGATTGACATTCGCGTATTTTCTTTTCAGTCTTGTCCTCCAAAGAAGAACTTCATTCGCGCTGTTTCCTATATCACTGGCTACCTCATTCGTCCCCTTACTCCGGACTCGTGTATCGTCACCTACGTCTCTCAGAGCGATCCCCGAGGTGAGTCAGTGAGAGATTCGTCACATGCCGCTTATTCTTCCTTGCTTTGGAAATTTCTCCATTTTTCTGCTGAGAGTGCTTTTGTAGCGAAGTAGGAAATAGATAATTATGTTTAGAAAAATATGCCAAATACTAGCCATGTCTTCTTTTTCCTTGTTTTTTTCAAAGTTGACCTTCCTTAGGTTTTCGTGGAATATTGAGAAACAAAAAAAGTCTAGATACTAGATTTCTGTGTGTGAGGTTCTTCATGATCAAGCGCTACATGTCAGAGAGATCATTCAGTCGATATTAAAGGGATATAGAAATTATCCACTGAGTGTCTGAATGATGAAGACCTAATTTCAGCATAATTGCGGACATATAGAGAAACTTCTTAAAATCAAAAACAATTTGTTGGAATTGGAATTTGAGTCTATCATCAGTTAATTGATAATGGAATCACTAAGCAATCAATTGATTGAAATTCAATGATTATGATGATCCTTAGTCGAAACAACCCTTCCCTTGTTTTCGTATTTTTATAACTTTGCCACCACAATTAGTGCTTTCTGTTTTTCATATCCTAACAGGCCGAGCTGAAATATCGCATTAAATGAATTCATTCATTGAAGGCGATCTCGGTCATACAGTAGCTAGTTCTGTGAATCAGGTTCACTGATACGCTGTACTTTCAGCCATTTGAGTATCAAAATCCACAACGAGAATTTGTGCGCTCGAAAACATTCGTTTTAATTGAAATTTCCTATTGGTATAACGAAATACTGTTTCTATAGTTCATCGGAGGCACGCAGGGCTGTTGCAGTAGCATGGCTGTGTAAAATATGACTGATTTAAATGATCTTTCGGTGATTTAAGTGTTTGGAAAGTGAAAACAATTATGGAAGATACTCCACATTTCATGACTTCGTCGAAGAAGGTCGAGAATTTGGATTTACGGTTCAAAACCATAAAATTTCAAGGTCTGATGAAGCATTAACTACAACTTTAGCTCGCCACAACTTCACTGTCCAATATTTCAATACACCGTGAAGGTCAAATGAAAGGGCAAAGGTCAAAAAGATGATTTTTTTTCTATGGTCATTATTTCTTGCCCAATCTCAAACCATTTTGAATTCAAAACGTCGAAGTTTGAATAGAATCTACAAGGGAATTATCATTTTCTGTTCAAATTGACACGAGAACACTTTCTTTTATGAATTCGAATAGTTTTAATATTAATAAGGACACCTGAAAACATTCACAGCGAAAATAGTCCGAAATTCGACAATTCAAATTTTCGAAATCTCATGTGACGAAAGTATTCAAAGCCGATGTTATTCAAAATTTGTGGAAAGCTGTAGAATACGGAGAAAATAAGCTATCTAAAATTTGGAGTCCCATCTTCCTTCGTTGAGGAGTTTCATCAAATCTTCGGTAGGGTTGGCGCTCAGCCCCCTCCTTGTGGGGCGAAGGTTAATCCTCTTGTTTTACATGTCACTGTATGTTGAGGTCTGTGGTGATAACTCTGCGATTCTGATCAAACTTTTGTCTTCTGTGAGAAGTTGCGAATAGTCTGGAAGAATTTCCATGGCAGAGAAAGGCATTGAAGCGTCAACTTCTAATGGCTTTTGGTACAATCCTGCGTGTCATTGTGTAAGGCTCTTACTGTAGCTGTGCAGACAATGCTGTTTGGCGTTGCTACGTGATAAATCAGAGATACTGTAACTTCAGCTTAACACACCTAAGTTTGGTGATGACGACAGCAGCACGGCCGTTCTTATGGTCCGATGGTTGTCTGGACAACGAATGGGTTAATATGAGGATTTGTCAGCACGTGACGATCTCTTCGTTCTTCAACAGGCCGCGTATGAAGAGACTTGGCAGAACGTCTCTGCAAGTCGAATCTGAACCGAGCAAATGACAAGATATGACGTGAAATGCCAATGAATTAAAGGCAGGGGAGCACAATGTCATTCTGTTTGTGTATAAAATTGGCGGGCACATTGATTTTTCACATTAGATTTATGCAGTTTTTCATGTATTATTTTCACATTACAATGCTGTAGTCGCAACTCTCATCTTCAATGTTTGCAATGATGTAAGTTCAGGACAACACAGTGACAAGAAAACAGCGTGAAGAATCCACGGTTGCATATATGTAGGTCTATCCAGCACAACATAAACTTTATCACTGTCGTGGCCAAAATTGATCGCACAGTGATCAGATTATAGACCATTTTCTTTACAAGTTCAATGATCTGATATATACATGCCACATTAATATAGTTTGTGGTGCTGTCTTTGTTGCAAGTCTTTTGTGTGTTTTTTCCGAGCATGTTTCAGTTTCACACTCTGTTTAAAATGCTATTCTCTAAAGTGAAACTGAATTGCTAACTGTTTGCATTGTGGACCAACTTGAACTGCATGCATCAATGATAGCTTTCTGTTGCATCAAACAAAGGATATTTTGACCTGGTAAAGTGACTTTAAGGATATCAGTTCAATCTATGTTCAATCTGTTGTGCTGGAACGGCGTCTGGATATTCGCATGCATGGGTTGAGTGAATTTATTGGTCCAAAATATGTTTATGCCTCTTGCGTAGCGCGCTCTTGAGAAAGGTGTTGTTGAACCTCTAGTCCAATTTGATGAAAGACTGCATTTGTCAAGTGATGAAAAACATTAACTTAAACGCTGGACAGAGAAAATTGCGTTTATTTAGAGTGTAGCCAAGAATGATTACAAGACCTGAACTTTGAAAAAGGCAGTAGCGATACAGATGTGAATTATGATTTTATGTTGTAAGCTGCTGATTGTTGAATTGTTGAATATGATGTTTGATAGAATTATTTTATTTAATTTGTTTTTTACACAATATTTCGGAGTTATGAATCCGTTCTCAAGTTATACTGAATAATTTTATATCCTTTATAACTTGAAAATGGAATCATAACTCCGAAGCTTGTTTAAAAACTAATAAAATCGTAATGTTTAAAATTACTGACATGTCCTAATATATGTAACGATACACGGTGGGGTGACGAGTCGCAAGACATATCGGGAGTTGGACGAAAAGGTTAGATATACCAGTACACATTATTTTATGACTTAATGTAGAATCAAGGCCTGTAAGTGTATTTAATGCATTATACACTGTGCATGTATATTTACCTATGTCAGGCCTACTACACGAAACATGTTATACATTAGTCTATCTACATTGATGTTGGCCTATGTCTCAAATATAATTAAGCCTATTCTGCGTCGAGCAATTTTTTACGACCTGTAATTAAAGTAGCTTAAATATTTAATAGGATGCTCTACCCTAGTCAAAACTGGTCAAGAAATTGGGCAATTTTCGACAACACTTGTTCTGCTTACACAAGAAGCAGAGATTAATAGCTATTCAGATCTCATCATCTCAAGGTCAAGGTGAAAACAAATCACCGTGAAGCATAGACATGGATTATATTACTGGCAAAAGCAAACGCACGGACACTCAGCTGAAATTACCTTAACGACGTACAGCTAGCAGTGTCTATGATTGGATGCAACCCACATTCTTTGCAGAAACAATCTCTCGCTGGCTTGACGGAAGATTTACAAGTGGAGCTGCGGGCTCACTGAATCGCTCTGTTCTCCCAACCCTGCTCACACGTGTATTAAGTTCACAACATTTTCATAGAAATTTCTGCAATTATTTGCAATTTCCTCCCGTGGTAAGATGTACAATGCTGTCAGAAAGTTTCAGATACGATCTCGTTCTCTGCAGGACTTCATGCTTGCTGCCGGACCAGAACTGATGAGCAATAGTCAACGTGAGTGTATGCAACCGAACATCATCCTTATAACATTTCGACGTGCTATCTTACCATTGTCGCAAGCACAGAATTAGACAGGTCGTCTCTTCTTCTGTTTGACAAGAAAGGAAGCATTGGAACAAGAATGGTGCAATCTCCTGACTAAATACCACAGGAATCGAACAATGAGCAGCCAGTTAATCATAAAGCACGCCAAATTGTGCGAAGTTTAAGTGACTGTTATCTATCGGATCATACAACAAAGAGACACAGACGATGTCAAGTTCTACAGAGAAGTTTGTGAACGTTTTTTCGTGCGCCTGCTATCTTGTTTGATAATGATCGGAAGGACCAACATTATCGAGAAAATGTTTGCGCAATCATCTGAATTCTTCGAATCTGCAGGAATCATGGCGATCGGAGCATTTTGAGGGAATTCATAGCGACGTACGACGATTTTTCCTATCTCTGTAAGGCATTAAAAATTTCTCTTTGTCCACTTAAGTAAGTTCCTGCATTTGCCATCTGTTTGAATCAGTTTGCACTTCCAGCAAAGTGATACAGTTAAACAATCTAATTCTGTGGTTGCAAGGAATAAGACTCCCATCCATAAGAATGTGAATTGTTTCAGATGCAGGTTGTGGAGATGTTGAAAATATATAAATTCTGATGGAAAATGATGATAGGAAATCAAATATGAAAATCACTGCGATGTGAAATTCGTTGTACCGAATTCTCGTGTGAGTTCATCTCTTCTATGTCCAGGATGTTGTACCCATGAAGCTGATGAATTATTCACTCAAGTTGTCGTCCATTGACTTCCTTCGAATCTTTCTCTAATTAGTGGAGCGATGCAAAAGTTGTCCGAGGTGAGAATATTTATCTTTTCTCTTCGCTCGAACGGATAAGTGAGGGGAAAATGGAAATCGTTGTCACGAGTTGGAGAGGGAAGAAATGTCTTGACTTTGATGACACTAATGAAATGCGGAGGACACTAATCCAATGATAAATAGCATTTTCAGAGCGTGATGTAAGTGTCGAATGGGATCGTAATCGGTGAAGGTTGATGATTGTATTTCAAATCTTTGTGGCAAGTCAGTTCCATGGCTCTTCCTTCATTGATAATTCCACAGAGCAGATAAAGTTCACTACCATTTCCCTTGTAATCGAAAAGAGGGAAACACCATTGAGTAGCAGACTCAATATCACATCAAAAATGATATCTAGTGATTCAAATACGTGTAATCAGTGATCTTATCTGTTATCTCTGCCGAGTAATTTTAATGCCAGCAAGAACAGTAGTTACATGCCTCGAGAAAGGATCAGGACACAAAGCGTCGGTTGTGTATTTATTTTGTTTTATTAATTGTTTAACTACTATTTCTGCTGGTAGCATTAAAATTGCTCGGGAGAGAAAACGGGTATTTTTTCTGATTCATTGTAGTCTTCCCACCACCAGCCAATTCATACTGATTCAAATTATGTCAGCTAAGACATGGTGTTATGACCATTTCCCTTGCGATCCTTGTCGATCACTCAAATAGCTAATGATTAGAATCCAATCAACGAAGAAATCCAACGTCTTGAAACCAGTCTTCATGATTAAAACTCGATCTGATTCAACTTCGGATATCAATGCATGATTTTTGATGAAATATCTGTGATCTCAGATTCATTAGTTCTTGGACTCATAGTAGTAGTATCAATGGTTCTACATGTTCATAATACACATCAAGAGTAAAATAACATGCATGAAAGGCGCCATCGCAGATATGAAAACTCTATACGTGAAGAAAGAGCTGTTTTTCTGAGTCCAGAATGTTTTCATTCTAGCTTTGTGGTATTCTTTCCTACATCTCTTGTTTGTACATCACAAGGATTGACTGCATTTTACCAGAACTGGTCTTCTCACAGTAAAACCTGCGTCACAAATCACTGACATGAACAAGCTAGCTCACACGGAGAGTTGTCTGTTATTTGCCAATGGAGTCTGCATTTGAATGTCATCTGTTTTCTACATGTTTTGAAGAGAGATGGGAACTCATATTCGAGATGTTACAATTTTCATTACGTAGACCTTCAAGAAGGCTCACCGTCATCAGCAATTTGAAGGTAAATCAACATTTCAAGCATCAACTAACCTTGCCTCACATGTTATCTCGATTTTCCACCAGCTGATGCAAGTACGAAGGTGTGATCGGCCTATATCTTGGTCTCTGCCTGCCTCTTGAGTGCATTGATATCTAGGTCAGATATTTACACTAACAAACCGATAATGGTTACAATCAGATAATGGGATCATCAGAGAGACAATAGAGACAGTCACTGATAACGACGATTCAGCGACCAAGGAAGAGGATTGTTTTACTCCGTCAACAATGCAGTAGATGTTATCGTTGAGTGCTTCAACATTGTTGACTCATGAAGACGTATAAATTCAGGAATAAGGCATGTTTTGAATGAGGACCAGGAAAGGAAGCAATTAATTTTCTTAAAAGATCAGAGCATAATCCGTTTCATCACTTTAGTCTATAGATCACTAATCTGTATAAACTCTTTGTAATAATTGCTTATATCTCGGATAGAAATCGTAAAATGTTCGTGATACATAATTCAAAGTTAAAGTCATCAAACAGTCACTCCAATAAAACTTGGTCCTTTATTGCAAGGCAGACTCTGGGACCAATTATGGTGAAGCAGTTTTGTAAGATTTCCACAATTTCTATTCAAGATACAGACCTCTGATGCATGGGAAACGGTGTAGTCCCCATTTGCAAGAGACGTACGACTGACGATGATTCGAGCTCCTTGACCCTACCAATCTAACTATGGTGCAGTAAAGTCATTGCCATCAATCGCTTATTGTGCACGGATGCCAGCAACACATCTGATGGCTACAAAACATGCGTGCAATAGGCTTCTCTGTCTCGTGGATTTGAATCGACCACAACAAAGTTGAGGATGATATTTGTTGAAAAGGAAATCGGTCGGCATTGAAAATAACACGCAAGTCAATAGGTCATCATTCAGCTATCAATAACAACGTGTCAGATGTCCATGACTTCATCTTTTATTGTGACAACATGATTTATCAGCTTGCTTGTTGTTCATTCCTTTGTACGACACTGGTCAGGCCTGCAAATATCACGGAAAAGCAACGCTTTCTTGTCTTTTGAGTTGGTCCTAACCAGTATGGATACCTGCTGTATCACTTTTCGATATCATAGATTCGACGAAAGATAACCTGATGTGTTAATTGTCATGAGACAGCCGTTAATGAAATCTACGTTCTTAAAATTTATCTCGAAACCGAAGGAATGTGACGCAATACTCGCATAAATGGCCTTCTTGTAATACAGCAGAATTCACACATATTTTCTGTTCAAATCACTGCCATTCTGCTCTCCAAAAGACAAGTCACCACTGGAAGCAGAGAAAATGATATCCAAAAGTATTAAGATCATCCTTTTTCTTGGGAAAGAATACTGGTCTGACGTTACTTCGTGGTCTTGAACGACGCTGACATTGTCAGACTTTTAATCTGGAGTTTTGTTATCTTTTAGTCAGGATGCCCTTCCTGACGACTTCCAATGACACTTTTGGGGCTCGACCTCTGGACTGAGAGAGCACTTAACCACTGCGACACGGAGACCACATGTAGAATACAAAAATTTTTCGTGGAAACATAAAAACAAATGCTGTCATATAAATTCGCATGCGTCGGCGGCTAGCGTGTCTCGGACCTTTTTATTTGATTCAATTTCATATTTCAAAAGAGTTACTTCTTCAAACGATCATCGACCAACTGATAAAGATTAAGCAACCTCAACTGCCGGACTTCGCGGGAATTCCCTCTTCCTCGCTTGTGTAGAAGTAAACGATTACATTCAAGCTTATGCGCGAAATCGGAGCGGGAATCTAAATTCTACTGACTCAAGTTTTTGATAAATCTGTTGTGTGATGCACTTTCTGTATTTCCTTTGATAAACACCGTGGTGTTTATTTACAATCGCCTGCTTTTAAGTGCGACTTGCAGGCTGGCTTATTTTTTAAAGGACGTTGCACCGTCTATTCCAATAAGAATAATGTCGATGATGATACAAGATCAGATGAGTGTGACGCTTTCGCTCTGTGATTTGAATATTCATAATATAGACTGCAGCATCATGAAGCATTCCAGTGGTCTTTAGCTCATTAGATGTCACACACTTATTGTGCTGCATTATTAAGAATTTGACCTCTTAGCTGCATCGCTTGTTAGAGGGCGTCGTATTAATCCGTGCTTCTAAATGGTCATCGGACAATTCCAAAATTTCTAGATAGCACATATTGATCGATATTTTCGTATGAATGTTGTTATATGCATTCGGTTAAACCACTTCTCCAGTTATTCGTGATATCCTTCGATGAAGATTCCACCAATCTTCGATTACGTGACCATTTTATATAAACAAAATGAAACCGTCTATCAATGCCAAATACGAGTTAGACAGTTCTAGAGATTTTTTCTTTCGTTAACTAGGTGGACTTCACGTGCTTTCTATGGCAATCAGATTTCTATGATTATTCACATGTCAGCATTTTCTATGTCAGGTCATTTAACAAAATGCAAATGGTGCTATTTACCTAAAAAGTATATTTGTAAAATGCTGTATAGAATTGTTTCCAACTAAAAAGTCTTCAAGTGCAGGGGCGTCGGAACCGGGGTAGCAGGGGTAGCAGCTGCTACCCCTAAATTTGAGTAGGGGTAGCAAAGTATGTCATTTGCTACCCCTGAAATACCGATGCACAAGACATCGGAAAAATTCCTGTAAGCAGGCAGATGAGGATTAAGGAATGCATGCTTGTCATCTATCTCGAAACTTTGTCAATTCATCAATCAAATGCAACGTTGGACCTTCTTGTCAATTATGATGCCGTTGAGAAGAAGAACACATCCAAGGTCTCTCTCCTAATGGCAAGAATGTGGAATTCTTTTTTTGAAACTGTCTTTTCAGTCGCGATGCTTGGACCATCAAGAACAAGGAAAGCAATAAAAATTAATGGTAAGCTTTATATGACTGAATTGTAGTTCATTTGTAGTTAGATTACCTAACTTTAATTCTTGAAAGAACTAGAAGAAATATCCATCATACGACTAGTCGACTGATTTTTTGCGTGAGATAAGGTCTTTCACTAGAGCTTGCAACCTTGACCAAATCTTGGGATTTTGACCATAGTAAGTAGATATAGCAAGCTAGCATAAACTCGGTCTACTGAAAGCTGTCATTGTCCTTTTCTGCAGGTGGTCAATGGCTTGCTTGAACAGTAATTGCCAGGCTGAGTGACAACACATTTCAAACACCAAATATCACACACAGCGTTGCTTAGTTTTCTTAATGAACTGATAGCGAGCGAGTAACGCACCATCAATGAATGCTAAGTGTACTGTCTCAGATTGACTGACTGACGACGACGTCACTCTACATCTTCAGCTAACTAACCGACCTCAGTAACATAGTCGGCAGTAACATAGTTCATTCATAGTCGGCTCGTGCTACTTATTGCTTATTGTTATCATGAAAATGACGCAATTCCCTCTGCTATTCATTGACAAATATTGTCCAATAGTCAATCCGCGTTCGAAATCGCGCATCACTCTCATCCTTTATGAACTATCGTCTTGAACTGTGAATCTTTCACCGATTGTTTATGTACATAAATCGCTATGAATCTTGAATCTTTTTTGTATATAATCACATCATTTCGCTTCATTAGCATAAAGTAATCCTTCAGTTTGATGAAACACTGCATGTAGTATTGGATCATAAATATTTACACATAAAAGCTAAAGAGAGAGAGAAAATGTCGCTGTGAGTGAGCTATAGAACAACAAAAGTGGACTTGTAAGAGAATTTCTGAAGAAATATACTAGGAATATAGTACATTAACGAACTATCAAACAAATAGCAAATCGCGCAGGTTGACTGTTGAGTGCTTGAACTGTAACAGCATTCTACATCCTTTAATACACGATTAAGCATTACGAGGTGAATGCCAATTGCTAATACGACAAATACCACGAAGTCTATTAATGTAAGTCTACTATAGTTCTGAATATGAACTTTGAAATATCCGAGTTTTAATGGTACACATTGACACAAATTATACTATGTTCATGTTCGACACACTTTTGTAAATGATTTAAACTATCTTTCAGCTATGATTTCATTGGCCAACTTCTACATAAATAGAGGTGAATCCCAGGGAATGGCCTCCCTGACGGGAGCCCAGAACGTTCAAATTTTTAAAATCACAGGATCAAAATAATTGTATTTCAGCTATGATTTCATTGGCCAACATTTAGATATACATATGTAGATGTGTACTGTTGATGTTCCGCGTTTTATCCATCTTGAATCCCAAAATCGAGAAGGGTCGAGATTTTTGCAAGCTCTAGATATGAATGACCACTTCCCATAATGTATTTGAGTTAGTAGTGTGTATCACGCGGTAGGGAATGCATGAGGTCAAAGAATGTGAATTGACATTTCTTAATTTTTTTATCAGTTCATAGCTATATAGACAAAAATACAACATTTATCATTCGCAACTTTGCAATGAAACATATCACATACCAGTACGTTAAGTGTGTATGTACATTGTATGCAGCCTATTTGCAGTTGTGACTATGATTTAAAAAATTGATTTCAAAATAATTGTAGTCGAAATTGAAGAGGACTGTGTAGTTTTTCAACCCTGTGGCACATACGTTTTGTCATCAAATATTTTTCTGACCTTTCAATCTTTTCCTGACAGGTGAACTAGCGAAATGAAAAGAAAAGGAATTGGTCCGCTTGACAAATTCTTCTTGAAGAGCTCAAAGAAACAAAAGTAAGCGATCTAATAATTCAATGCCTCTGGCTTTCACGAGGTCGAAATGATATTCCAATACGCCTTGCTCTTGGCATTACCATGAAAAATGGCTTGCCGGCTGGGAATTGAACCCACGCACACGCTAACGCGGCACGAAGATCACTAAGACTAGCGAAGCACACCCTTCATGATCGTGTCAAGAGCAAGCATAGCTTTAGCGCTTGCTATCGTTAAAAAAAGGAAAAAAAAGGAAAAGTTAAAATTAGAAGTAAACGGTTGCTTTCGTTAAAAGTAAGTGAACCTATTACACAATCAATAACCTATACGTGTCAGAGCATTTTGTAATTCTTATATTTGAGATAATAGATTTTCCATTAGGGACCGTAGTTGATTCCTCAAAATATACGATGTACTTTTGGTCCTCCATTCATTAAACAGATAGGAAATAACCTTCCTTGTATTCTTTTGCAGGATGTCTACAGAAGAATTTTCATTCAACGCATCTGCTGCTATATCGCAAGACTCCTCAATCTCTTTGACCTGCAACCGCTCCTCTGCTACATCGCAAGACTCCTCATGCTCTGTGACCTGTAACCGCTCCTCTGCTACATCGCAAGACTCCTCAAGCTCTGTGACCTGTAACCGCTCCTCTGCTACATCGCAAGACTCCTCAAGCTCTGTGACCTGTAACCGCTCCTCTGCTATATCGCAAGACTCCTCAAGCTCTGTGACCTGTAACCGCTCATCTGCTACATCGCAAGACTCCTCAAGCTCTGTGACCTGCAACCGCTCCTCTGCTACATCGCAAGACTCCTCAAGCTCTGTGACCTGTAACCGCTCCTCTGCTACATCGCAAGACTCCTCATGCTCTGTGACCTGTAACCGCTCCTCTGCTACATCGCAAGACTCCTCAAGCTCTGTGACCTGTAACCGCTCCTCTGCTACATCGCAAGACTCCTCAAGCTCTGTGACCTGTAACCGCTCCTCTGCTACATCGCAAGACTCCTCAAGCTCTGTGACCTGTAACCGCTCCTCTGCTACATCGCAAGACTCCTCATGCTCTGTGACCTGTAACCGCTCCTCTGCTACATCGCAAGACTCCTCAATCTCTGTGACCTGTAATCGCTCCTCTGCTACATCGCAAGACTCCTCAAGCTCTGTGACCTGCAACCGCTCCTCTGCTACATCGCAAGACTCCTCAATCTCTTTGACCTGCAACCGCTCCTCTGCTACATCGCAAGACTCCTCAATCTCTTTGACCTGCAACCGCTCCTCTGCTACATCGCAAGACTCTCAATCTCTGTGACCTGCAACCGCTCCTCTGCTACATCGCAAGACTCCTCAATCTCTGTGACCTGTAACCGCTCCTCTGCTACATCGCAAGACTCCTCAATCTCTTTGACCTGCAACCGCTCCTCTGCTACATCGCAAGACTCCTCAAGCTCTGTGACCTGCAACCGCTCCTCTGCTACATCGCAAGACTCCTCAAGCTCTGTGACCTGTAACCGCTCCTCTGCTACATCGCAAGACTCCTCAAGCTCTGTGACCTGCAACCGCTCCTCTGCTACATCGCAAGACTCCTCAAGCTCTGTGACCTGCAACCGCTCCTCTGCTACATCGCAAGACTCCTCAAGCTCTGTGACCTGCAACCGCTCCTCTGCTTACATCGCAAGACTCCTCAAGCTCTGTGAACTGTAACCGCTCCTCTGTTACATCGCAAGACTCCTCAAGCTCTGTGACCTGCACCGCTCTCTGCTACATCGCAAGACTCCTCAAGCTCTGTGACCTGTAACCGCTCTTGCTACATCGCAAGACTCCACAATCTCTTTGACCTGCAACCGCTCCTCTGCTACATCGCAAGACTCCTCAAGCTCTGTGACCTGTAACCGCTCCTATGCTACATCGCAAGACTCCTCAAGCTCTGTGACCTGTAACCGCTCCTCTGCTACATCGCAAGACTCCTCATGCTCTGTGACCTGTAACCGCTCTCTGCTACATCGCAAGACTCTAAGCTCTGTGACCTGTAACCGCTCTGCTACATCGCAAGACTCCTCAAGCTCTGTGACCTGCAACCGCTCCTCTGCTACATCGCAAGACTCCTCAATCTCTGTGACCTGTAACCGCTCCTCTGCTACATCGCAAGACTCCTCATGCTCTGTGACCTGTAACCGCTCCTCTGCTACATCGCAAGACTCCTCAAACTCTGTGTCCTGCAACCGCTCCTCTGCTACATCGCAAGACTCCTCAAGCTCTGTGACCTGCAACCGCTCCTCTGCTACATCGCAAGACTCCTCAAGCTCTGTGACCTGCAACCGCTCCTCTGCTACATCGCAAGACTCCTCAAGCTCTGTGACCTGTAACCGCTCCTCTGCTACATCGCAAGACTCCTCATGCTCTGTGACCTGTAACCGCTCCTCTGCTACATCGCAAGACTCCTCAAGCTCTGTGACCTGCAACCGCTCCTCTGCTACATCGCAAGACTCCTCAAGCTCTGTGACCTGTAACCGCTCCTCTGCTACATCGCAAGACTCCTCAAGCTCTGTGACCTGTAACCGCTCATCTGCTACATCGCAAGACTCCTCAAGCTCTGTGACCTGCAACCGCTCCTCGGCTACATCGCAAGACTCCTCAAGCTCTGTGACCTGCAACCGCTCCTCTGTTACATCGCAAGACTCCTCAAACTCTGTGACCTGCAACCGCTCCTCTGCTACATCGCAAGACTCCTCAAGCTCTGTGACCTGCAACCGCTCCTCTGCTACATCGCAAGACTCCTCAATCTCTGTGACCTGTAACCGCTCCTCTGCTACATCTCAAGACTCCTCAAACTCTGAAACCGACCCCTCAGATATTGACTTTCCAAATGAGCCATTTCAACCTGATCAGAATTACAATTTTCCTATTCGTAATGGGCGACGCTACCAAGCTAAATGGTTCAAATTGTATAACTGGCTTCATTATAATGAAAAGAAAGATTCTATTACCTGCTACACCTGTACAAAAGCACATCTATCTAGGCTTATCCTGTTACCTAAAGAAGCAGATTTTCTTACAAACGGGTTCTCTACTTTGAGTAAAGCAGTCAGCGTTTTACCGAAGCACGAGAAAAGCGATCATCATTTACTTGCATACTCGAAGTTGCTTAGCGCACGGAAATCCACTCCAATAAATGTCCAGCTTTCGCACGCTACCAGGAAACAACAGAGAGAAGCTTGGGAGACCATGACTGCGATCGTCGGATCAATTCGATATTTGACTGCCACAGGTCAACCTCTTAGAGGTAGCGAAGAATCTGACGGAAATCTCATGCTGTTGCTGAAGGAGAGACGTACAGATATTCCTGGTTTGGATTCATGGCTCTCTCGCAGAGATAAATGGCTCAGCGCAGACATTCAAAATGAAGTAATCGAACTACTGGCACATACCTTGCAGAGATCTCAAATGAACAAAATGAAAGATGAAGCAATATTTTACTCTGTTATAGAGGACAGTACCACAGACAAAGGAGGTGAGGAGCAATTTTCCATCACATTTCGCTACGTCTCTCAGGATAGCTTGGATGTTGCAGAGCTCTTTGCTGGTATGTATCAACCACCTGACTCTACAGGACTGTCGTTGACAAACTGCATCATTGACGTTATTCACCGAGTCGGACTAGTTGCAAGAAATCTCAGAGGAGTCTGCTTTGATGGAGCTTCTAATATGTCAGGACGACTTAATGGGGTACAAGCGAACTTGAAAAGGATACAACCGAAATGCCTGCATGTGCACTGTTGCAATCATGCTTTGGATCTTGTCATTCGCGAATGTGATTTGCTCAACGATGTTTTACTGGTCGTAAAAGATGTAAGTAAAATCATAAGAGAATCATCAAAGCGACGGACATTGTATGAGACTGTTCTTGAAGACGACGAGGAAAGACCCTTGGATCTTCTGGCTGTTTGTCCTACTCGATGGGTTGTTCGAGTCAAGGCAATGCAACGATTTTTGGACAACCTTGATAGAGTGAAAGCAACTGTTAATGAACTAATAGCCTCAAAGGGGAGCACCAGACCGGAAGTTCGGTCGACTTTACGGGGACACGTCCGAAAAAAAGGAGAAGAAAAAATTCCTAGTGGGAATTCAAATGGCTGTAGCTATCCTGAAGGCATGCGAAGAGGTTGCTGTGACGCTCCAGACGGCAGGATTTCCAGCCTCTGATGTGAAGAGCATTGTTGAGATATTGATTACAGTGCTTGAAGGGATGAGGAGTGACGACAAGTTCAATGAAATTGAAGAAATTGCTATGATGACGATGAAGACCAACAAAGATTCAAGCATCAACGCAGCTACATCAGAGACTACACGATCATCAAAACTACCTTCGAGATACACATACACTGTGGAAGCTTACGGACATCGAAGAACTGACTCATCGGATAAGAATCTGAAAGTATTTTATTTCGAAGCCATAGATCTAACAGCAGAACTGAAAAGACGATTCCATCAGCCAGATTTTGAACATTACTAATTTCGAAAGTGTTCTTCATAGAAGAGACAAAGTGTCAATGAGTTGAATCATTTTGCCTGTTCACCACACTGACTTCAATCTAGAGTCTTTAGCTGCACAGCTACGAATGCTGTCGTCTTTCTTGAAGACGGAAAATGTGGATGACCCAACACAAGCTTCAGCGTTTGCTGAAGCATTTAGCCAAACAGCCGAAAGCCGTTAGGATTTTGCTTTCGGAGGTAATTAAACTCATTCAGATAATCATCACCATAGCAGCATCAGCCTCATCTGCTGAAAGGGACATTCAGTGCCTTGCGCCGCCTACAGTCTGAGTACGATGTACTATGACTCAATCACGCCTAACTCACTTGATTCTTCTGCATGTATTTAAACATCAGACCACGGAATTGAGCATTTCTCTATTATGAGAGAGTTTGCTTCCCGTACTCCCGAGAGGAAAGCTCGATTTGGCAACGGTGTGTGGGTGTGAAGATGTAATGAACTAAAGATGTACATGTATAATCTTCATTTACATGATGCTAGATTTTAGAATCAAAAATTACATGTCGGGCCAAAGTGTATCGATGTGTCGACCTGGTTTTGCATTGACCAGCAGAAAGTGAAGTAGAAGTTGCCATAAATTGTATCCTACATGTCACGTCAAAACCGAACCATCGGATATTTGTAAGTAGTCAAGCAGCTTTGTGACGTCTCTCAAAAATAGGTTTACAATTTTTATGAATGGGAAAATTTTGAGACACATTTGTATTTAATAGGTGACATTGTTTATATCGTATAGGTTGACATTACTAAATGCTATGCAGTATAGTGGCGGCTGGGTACTTAGTAGTTCTTTCAATGCTCAGAATTATTTTCATCAAATGTTGCCTTAGTAGACCTACCTTCACAAAATGAAGTTTAGATAGAAATATCAGTATAGCTGGATTAGTCATTGAATTTCAGCGCATCTAACACCTTTGGAAACAGTTTTCATCGTAATATTGCCATACTCACCATACATACTCATGTTTATAAATTTGTTACATTGATTGCAGTACATGCAGCCTACACACGTACATGCGTGTAGTTTTTATGAGTTTGAGTGAAATATACTCTTTGATTTCTTAATTTTGACTTTTGAGTTACATCATCCACAAATTATAGTGTAGTACATATGCATGCATGAGAATTATGTCACAAGTCTACTGTACGCCCATGTGAATAAAATTAGTCTTGCTAGCCTCACTAAATCTGAAATATTCGGGCGATGGTGCTTGAATATAGGCCTACTAAAAATCGAAGGGTTGTCCATGAAAAAAAAATTTTGCTACCCCTAGTAAAAAATCGTTCCGACGCCCCTGTTCAAGTGAGCAAAGTAAATGCATCCCATTTGTCGTTACTTATCATCCTTCAACCTATGATAAGATCAAATGTATCTTTGACAAATATAAACATTTTCTGAGTGAGACTAACTTAACAACTGTGCTTTGGTGGAAACCTCCATCCAGAATAAAACAATTTCTAGTTTCGTCAAAACTTTCAGATAATCCATCACAAAAATTTAATCCATGTGGGATTGCTGTTGTGTGTGGCACGAAACGATGCAAAACCTGCAACATTCTATCAACTGAAGACTCCATCAAATCTCCAGTATCAGGATTGTCATGCAAAATTAATGCAGCTAACACAACATGCAACACAAAAAACATAATTTATTCCATCCAATTCCATAATTGCAATTTTTTGTATATTGGCGAGTCAGGTAGAACTCTAAGGGAAAGATTAAATGGACATCGATACGATGTTAATCATAAAGATGAAACAAAAGTTGTATCTTTCCATTGTGTGCAACACAGCCATAATGACTCTGAAATGAAAGTGTCAATTCTTAAACAATTAACCGGAGAAGATAAAGAGCGAAAAATTGAAAACTAAAATTCATCAGCCAACTAATGACGGATTGGCCACATGGGTCGAACATGCAACATGTTTTTCAGAGGTCTCCTATTTTTGAGCCTAAAGCTCCTATGGTGTGCTATGACCAATAATGTCTTTGAGAAATGCTATGACATCCCACTAAGTAAAGTGCTAACCTCTCTTTTGTGTGCATCTATATCCTCTTGACACTATGGCGATTTCTATGAAAATGTTTAATGTACTGTACACATTATTGTTCGTGAAATAAATTATGATAAGCCACAGATATTTTACTTCACTCGTACATCAAATCTATGACGAGGATTTTCTAAATGTGTTAAGTACAATATCAGTGCTTAATCATATACGTAAAGTTCGTCGTCTTTAAGCAATTATGAGACGTTCTATAAGTGTATCCGGTAATACCAGACAGTGAATTTAATCACTGGACAAATTGATGTTTAAACATCCCTCATCAGCTACATACTAACGCTAACTATCAGACAGTCTCATTGATTTTGGTAACATAATATCACAGACATATTTCAAATAGCAACATATATTAGAAACTCTTTATATCAGACAAAAGAACAGAATTTTCTTCGACAATCCAACGGAACCAAAAATACCAATTAAAAAAGCGTAATTAATTACATTTACCTAACAGTAAACATGAAAGCACTCCATACAAGTCAAAAACACGATTAACATACAAACAGCATCATACCAAGCAAATGCTAGCATTCAAAAATTGTGGCAAAATCAACTTGGACGGGCTTGAATATCTCAGTCCCACTTGCGTAGTTTACGCAACTTACTGCTAGTATACTTAAAGTCCTAATAACAGTACATGAGACGATAATGTATCCTACGGTATTTATCTTATGATATGTTACAGGTAACATTCTCTTTTCATAGTTTTACATCATTCGTAATTTTAAATCACTTATATCTTGATGTGAATTTTAAATCTTATTCTGCATTTTCAGATATTTATGAGGATAGCCATAGATAATAGCTGAAATTAATCGTCTATGAAAAAGATAAAGTTGATTCCATCACTTGAATTTGGCTCTTTCCAAAGAAAAAAAATTGTCACTCATCGCCAGTGAATCCTTCCAATTTCAGTTTCGAATTTCTTTGAATATTTTGTCGATAAAAATCATTTTGAAATATGTTTACCTCGCATCATTTTTAGATGAGAAAACAACGCTAATTTTGACATCCCGATAGCTATTTCGCGGCTTCTTTTCAGGAGAAATACGACCGCTGTGATACACAAAATGTTAAATGTGCGGACAAGTTTAATACAGCTCATCAGACTGGCATAGACTGCGAACATGAGATTCGGACAAACTTCAGAGCATAGAAATAGATTGTTTAACTGAAGTTGACTAGAATGGAAATTGACTCAAGGTCGCGGCACCGCCGGGGGAACTAAGTTGGGGCATGAATGACCAATGAAAAGCTTAGAATTACACATGTGACTGATTCTAACCCAATGATACAGCCGTTGACAGATGTATCTAAGTGAAAATGCGTGCGATTTATGTGCCACTATTGTGTATTGCATGAAGCTTAACCTCCGTTCTAGAGCATAGAAATAGATTGTTTATCTGAAGTTGACTAGAATGGAAATTGACTGAAGGTCGCGGCACATCCGGGGGAACTAAGTTGGGGCATGAAGAACCAATTAAAAGCTTCGATTTACTCATGTGACTGATTCTAACCCAATCATACAGACGTTGGCAGGTGCATCTGAGTGAAAATGCGTGCGATTTATGTGCCGTTATTGTGCATTGCATGAAGCTTAATTTCCATTCTAGAGGTTTTATTGTTGTCGATTTCTATGCTTCAGAGAGCCGCGATATCTCAATAGTGCATTTACGAACATAACAGATTTACCGAAGACAATAGAAAGTAACAAAGGCATGACAAAGGAAAAAGCTAAAGCCAAGGAAAGCGTAGGATATGTTTTAAGTCTTTGTCGATATAAAAGGTCAGGACGGTAACGAGATTTATACAGAGATTCTAAAATGGGAAGAAGAAAAAAGAATAAGTCTCCGTCCACCGACCATATCTTGTGATAGCTTTTCAGGACGTACTTCTTTCTCTTAATTTTCTATTTCCCCATCTCCTACAGTTCTATTTTTACTTTTCTTCTCCCCATTTTAGAATCTCTGTAAATATCTCGTTACCGTCCTGACCTATGTATCCACGAAGACTTAAAACATACCCTACGTTGGCCTTGGCTTTAGCTTTTTTCTTTTGTCATGCCTTTGTTACTTTCTATTGTCTTCGGCAAATCCATTATGTTTTCAAATGCACTATTGAGATATCGCGGCTCTCTGAGGTTTGTCCGAATCTCATGTCCGCAGTCTATGCCATGATGAGATGTATTAAACTTGTCTGTACATTCTGTGCATCACAACGGTCGGTCGTACTTCTCCGGAAGAGAGGCCGCCGCCAAATAGCTATTGGGATGTCAAAATTAGCGTTGTTTTCTCTTCATACTATGATTGGGCACTTATCTTGTTTTAACGCATCCTTTTTGTCGATTTTCTTTTTTTTTAAACTTTCCTCTTGTATTTGAATTTATTAGAATTCAAGAATAATTTTATATCTTTAAATGGATACAGAATCTTAAATATGAAGAAAGAATCCTTGCGAGAAAGTTCAATAGGAACATCGGTCCTGTTTCTAATTTTGAAGTGTGGGCGGTTCCAAATGAGTTAGTAGTGAACCGCTGAGGTTTCCAACTGAAAATGATGAATTGATGTCTTGTCATGATTGAAGCAACAATGGGATGAGAAATGAACGCAGGTGGAAGATGACCTTCATATCGTCAGCATCAGCCTTCATCTTTGGCTATCCATCTCTCATCGGATATCATTTTGAAATCTATTTTTGAACGAGGAATAGGCGGAAACTGTTTGTTTTCAAATGTGGGCGGAATGGAGTCTCTCACTGCTTCGTGTGAAAATGGAATAATTCATTTTCACAGCTTTTCTGATAGATAATTAAGGAATGAATGCAGAGACAAAAATATTCAGGTTGGAGAATATTCTTGCAGCAAGAACCTGTGTCGATGATGAGATTGTGAAACAGCGAATGCGGGCATGAGGGTGGAAATATTCTTCTCTCAATGACAAGGATAGGATCATTGCACAATTAAACACTGTACCGTTGAAGCCGTGAAGCGATTGCTATGATCTGCGTGGCGTCATGTAGAAACTTCCATAGAATGTTTAGATACAAAAACTTCACCCGTTCAATATTGTATTGACCTGAACTGAAGTAATGTTTACAGGAAATGTCATGAGTTGACTAAACATTTTGAGGGTTTGCTCTCACGCGTCGCAGTGAGGAGAACTGTCATCAGTTTTCGGCTGAAATAACAGCGAGGAGGGCGAGTGGGAGTCAGAATTGCACCACATGCCTTCATACTAGAGCTGTGCGTTCGTCGGAAATTTGTCCTGAACACGACAAAGAAATTCCCTATCTTCACACGATAGCACGACTAATTTGTTAACCTTATAGTTCTTGGCCGTCAGCACTTCCTCCACATTTTGATATTATTCATCCGATCTTGGTTGCTTGATAGTTTCGCTTCAGCAGCGTAAGTTGAAGAAAAGACTTAAAGAATCCTAGAATTATTTGAATTTCTTAATTTATTGACTTAATAATACACAATCCCCAGTTTTCGGCTTCTCACAATGTCTAGATTCTTCCTTTGCGTCATACGGTCTCAGGTTTTCACCGCATGTGCAGTATAGAGTTAAACATTGCAGTCAAATTGATCCTCAGTGTCCAATGATCTATCGAGAAGACCTACGACCAAGGAAGGAAGAGGATGAAATATTATTCAAATTATTAAATTAGAAGGAATCAGATTTTGTTACGAATGGAATGCAAGGCGTTGTCATTTAAAACAGATTAGTTGTGCAATCGATTTGTCACGCGCCTTTTTCTGAAGTTGTTGACAATATCATTAATACAATCCCCTATTGTTTGTTATTCATGTAATGTAATTCGAAAATCATTCCGTGTTTCTCTGATGGCTAATGAATTGGGATTGCTGAGGAGTGGAACTTGATATCATCATTCAAAATCGACAATTTCTATAATTGCGACTAAGAAACGCCAACAGATTTTGGAAACCATGCTAATAACCTTGCATCTTGAATCTATTTCCGCTTCTCTTGATGGTCAATGTGTGGGAGATAATAATGGTGATAAAAGTTGAGCTCTGTGACGTTCTTATCTCCATTGACGTCATAGAAGTTGTTGTTTTACTTTGATGACCGATGTCATTCAGCTGTATTCTGTCTTACGAAATCATCAATAATAATATCGGCAACAATCGTGAAAACATCGACGGATTGTGGTGCTAAAATTGGTCAGAGCGGAAACGTTGACGTCAACAAGTTTGTAATGTGCTGCTAAATGCGTTTCTGTGGCAGACTGGTGCCGTGAATAGAACTTACAACAATCCTATTGTAACAAGTATCCATGTCAGGGAATAACTTAATCTCTGGTTTTTGCGTCGCACTTTTGTGGTAATGAATTAAATTCACATCTTGATTAGAATATCATGTATCGCAGTTTTCTGAAGTCCTTTCTATTCTTTTCATTTTCATATTAGGCTACCTGTAGTCCGCCAGCCAGAGCGAGTTTCTGCAGGGACCGTGCGCCTATTACGAATCCACACGTCTCTCTAGCTAGTTCCTCTTGTTAGACAGTATCAAAGAAAAACACCAGTAAATCCAATGGGACGCAGACTGCTATTTTGGCAAAAATGAAATTTTCTATGTTTTCTCTTAACAACTGAAAAGCACTAAGTCTAGAGCCATGATTTTTGACATGACATGTCTTCAGGTCATTTCCTATCATGTGGAGATGATATTATCATGCCTCTCAACGGCGATGCATGCGAGAATGTGGTTTAATGCGGAAACAGTGGGTCAGCATGTTATTGCTTGCCAGCAGTAGTAGGAGGCTTGCAAAATCCGAATGTTTGTAACTTCATAGATAAATGTTCATAAGCATGAAATGAAATGACCTGAAGACAATGTCAACAATTATGGCTCTAGTCGTATTACTTTTCGCTTATTTAGGGAAAATGTAGAAAATTTCATTTTAACTGAAAACTGCAATCTACGTCCCATTGGATTAACTTGTGTTTTTCTTTGACCCTGTCTGACAAGAAGAGGAACTCGGCAGACGCGCATATTGGTGGTACGCATAGAGTGTACATTTCCGACCTCCTTCCATGCAGAAACTCGTCCTAGCTGCCGGACTATTATACTCGCAGTATCTATGAGATCTCACAAACATGATAGTTTGATGTAACTTAGCAGAAATCAGCATTTCAGGAAATTCACTATCATCATCACTTTGAATCGTCTATTCCGCATAATTTTAAGATTCGCGTCCAGCCCTTGTCGATATGCAGGGAATAATTTAACCGGCATCACAGTTTGCGGTACAATTTGACCAAATTGGATGCGACTTCGAAAGAGCAAAAATCTGCGGTGCAATTCCAATCTCGCGATCACGAAATCCCAGAGATAAGACCTCGATTTCTGCTGACTTTCATGACATAAAACTGACCAGTGGACGTAGATGTCCTGGATGTGTTCTCGGACAACCTCTCTGGGTGTCGATAGGATTTCAACTTGTCTCAGGAACCGATTTGACGACTTTCTGTCATCCAGTGATCAGAGGCGTCAGGTTGTATCTGCGAGTCAGTGGTATCTGTCAGTTTTCGGCTTAGCATATTTCGACAATGTTGATTAGAATGTTTAATTATGTTTTTGTGGTGATAATGATAGCAGATAAGGATGAATAATGGTCGATATTTCGAAACATTTCTGAAAATTCAAACCACTTTCTATACTTACTTTACTTTTCGTTTTCGTTTGACATCCATTATCCATTCCTCGTAGGGGAGGGCGGTTTTCCCAATGGATTTTCTCCGCTAATCACGGTTGGCAGCATCACTTTCCTTCATGCGAAGCTCCTTGTGATCAGCAAGTACCGTTTCGTGACACGTCTTCTTAGGGCAGCCTCTCGGCGTTGGCCACGACGGGTCCATGCCATACGCCTTCTTGACCCAGTTATCCTCCGACTTCCGGAGAACATGCCCGAACCATCTGAGACGCTTCTTTTTCAAGACAGTCTTGATTTCTTTTATTCCAAGAAGCTGGAGAAGCATTGAAGAAGCGAACCTGTCCTTCAAAGATACGCCCATCATGCAGCGGATCATTCTGCGTTCTGCTGTCACCATCCTTTGCTGATTTTCGACTTTCATGGGCCATGTTTCACTGCCGTATATCATCCACCTTCTCACACACGCGTCACACATTTGGCCTTTCATCCATGAAGATGTCGCCCTCGATGTTAGAGATGGTGATAACTCACGAAACTTTCGCCAACCAGATTGAACTCGTGCAGATAATCAGTCCCTGAATAACCACCGGATCGCCCACACACTTCATCGAAAGCAAGGAAGGGTTTTTGGCGTCTGAATCAGATAATCGCTATTCGAGATGACCAATAACTGATCAGATGGCACACGCATCTGACATTGCATGAGAAGTAAATCTCTACATTGCAACATGCAGGATATTGCAGACATTTTAGTGGATAGAACTGGAGGGAGTTTAAAATGTATTAATGACGGCATATTCCTCAAAGCGCACTACGATGGGATTGATGAGCAGATGACATCCAACAGCCTATGTTCTTGAATCTATGCGGGTGACAATCGAGGTCTTTGCATGAGCCGGAAGTCTAACGGAGTGTGATAACAACTAAGCATGTTTTTCAATGCTTTATTGGCGGCATTTGTCTTGACTGCAACCCTTAAGAGAGTTACAGACACATATTTGAATAAAGAGAGCATTGAATAGATTTGGGAAGACATTTCTCATTTTATTCATTTTGAATCGTCAATCGATCGGTGTTTTACAGCTGATTTACCTTCTGTTGTGATCATAACAATTTTGATAATGAACCACGTGGAATGTTCTCATGCTGCGTGTCTCATGTCTTGGAAAGGGGCTTCTGTGAGCTCAAATAAGTGAGTAAATATTGAATGGATATTGATATTTCTTAATTACAGTGCGCAGAAAGAGAAAATCAATTTCCTTTCCCATCGTGTAATTGTCAATAAGATTATTTGAACAACCATGTCAATTTTTGTTGTTTTCCTGTTTCTGTCATTTCATCATGCTGGTTCTAGTCGTGTTTTTTCTAAATATGCCTCCGTAATTTTCCTTGTTCAGCAGAAGCACTAATTAAACATGTCATGCATCAGAATTGTACTCACCATGTCTTGAATGTTTGATTGAATCAGCAACCTGTAAACTTAATCTGACTGCTCAAGTTATGCTGCAGACCTAGCATCTGTTAACACTTTCGGGTCTGTACCTCTTGATCAAAAGATCGCTGGGCCAGTCACTTAACCACCATGCCACGGAGACCATCTAGCATCTATGATCAACTTTAGTTGTTTGGTGGACTTTTAGAGAGTTTATATTCAGAGGGCTGCGATGAATGATGTTGACGAAATCACATGATGGATCGGTGTATGACCTTTAGTCATTGATGTTTAAGTCATGCATTATAGCTCCTACATTTGGCATCCACTAGATTGATACTTGCGTTGAACATCTTTAATTTGTTGGAGTTAAGTATCCTACAACCGAAGCAGCATTTTTTCTGTCCAATAGTTTGTGAGAACCCAAAAGCGTAGGTGTTGAGCTCTTCTTTCAATCTGTCAGTTCTCAGTACTTTCGTTGTTCGTGTATCTCATTATCAAGAGAATGAAATGACGTGCACTGTCAATCGAGTAATCTTCAGTCAGAGAAGGATCTTTAGATTAGAGACAAAGCTAAAATGTGTTAAGTTTCACTGTCAATAAGTAGAATCACATGACCAGTAAGAAAAATGAGACGTGTAGAACACGAAGTTTGAAGTGAAGCAAACCATCAATGTGTGAAAATGTACTAGTGATCGTCTGAAGTGTAGGCCTACTTTTCTTTTAAATTAAATAACCTCCTTCTCCAGATAAATGTCCAACACATTGTCAAAATCTGTGGTATGGTCATTAGCTGAGTCTTGAGTCACGAATATGCTGTTTCTCTCTCCCGTTCAATCCGCCCGGACTCTCAGACGCAGTCCTATCTGCAACCTAGTTTAACACAGCTTAATGCACACGACATGGAAGAGGATGGACGAATAGCGTTTGTATCCATCACAATCCGTCCAAGTAACATAGACCAAAACACTGTGCTTCATTGCAAAGTCATAGCGCACTTAAAAGATGGGTAAGTTCGAATCTCAATGCTCGGAGGGCAACGTTGATATTCAATACATTTGATATTATCTTAGCTGAAAGAGAGCGCGTTGTTTCTGATACATTTTGCGATATATTGTGCATAAACGGTGCTGCGTATGGAAAATCATAATTTACTTGTTAAAATGGATTTTTGCTTTCAGAATAATGTGGGATCGTGCAACTTTTTGCCTACATTGCGGTGCTTGTTACCATGCACATTGCTCAATATATCGACATCAGAAGAGTCCATGATTTTCTCAAAGGGCTCGCAATAGTGGACCATTTTTCCTAAGCCAGTATCTAGGCATCACCGGTATTACCGGTTTCAGAATGAAAACATGAAAAGCTATCTGTCCGGCAGACGCCTGAGAAAACAATAGTGGAAAACATTCTCCGCTTCCTTTGCACTCGATGGAATGTTGAGAAGACATTTCATTTGATATGACGGTATTTCCTCCTATGGATTTTATGCAACGATCCTAAAATTGTTCTTTCCAGATTTTCTACCATGGTCTTCGTCGCCTCTGGCGACATATCTTCATTTTCTCTATTTCTTACAGGATTGACGATCGATCTTGAAATTTGTACATCATCCTCATCATTTATTCGAAACAGCATATTTTCACAACAGTTCTCTTTTCGGGCATGGATTGCGGGTTGTGAAGATATTTCAGCATAAATGATTGATTTGTGTAGTGATTTTGAACTATTCTCGGTTCGATGGCTTTTTTCATTTCCATGGCATTATTTGTTCAGCGAAATTACATAATAGAAACACAGCAGAAAATAAACCGGTATTTGGTAGTCATAAAACCTTCTTTTGGTATTTCTGAAAAATAGAAAATACCGGTAAAACCCGGCAATAGTAATGCCGGTGTTGCGACCCGTATTTTGTGTAAATCAATCATTGAGTCAGAAATAAAGAATTCTGGAAGATTGCTAGATTTGATTCCAACATTCTCTTTCATATTTCCAGGTAAGCTGCCGGCGTGGATAATCAACAGGACCTGTTCGTTCATCGCTCCTGGTTACGTAAAGAGACTAAAGAAGACCGCTCGCAACTATCTTGCATGGAAGAACAAGCACAGCCCAAATTGGAAGCCGTGGATATTTCCTGAACAGATTGAGGTGCCGCGCATTAACTATGATCATGTAAATCTCAAGCCAGATTTTGAGTCCGATTCCCGCATTGACGAGACAACAATGCGGGAAGGGAAAGAAATGGACAAATATCTTGATGATGAGGTGAACGGTTGCCACATGTAGATTCTCCTACGTCATCAATTGCTTCTTTCACTGACTTTCTTTTCTAACCAATCATTCTCCTCATGGCAAAGTCTGGCTCTCTCAGGGCCTCTGACGTCAAGACAGTGTAAATACTCTTCTTTGACCAACAGAATGACTTTTAAATGATTGCGGAGATCAAATCGACTCTCAATTAGCTGTGGAATCAAGGTGAAATGTGATATTTCTTTTTCAAGTATTAACTAGTGTTCTAGGTTGGCCAACTTCGGATTCCGGACACCTAAGAATATCATTCCAGGCATCAGCCATTTGAGAGATTAATCTCATGTCGCTCAAAGGGCTGTTTGAGAGAAATAGATTAATTATTGAGTGCCGTGTCTTATTGTCCCACTTCTTATTCGAACAGCTGCAGTCCTATCATTTTCTTCGAGAGTGTGAAATGTCTTTGTAAAACATTTTATAAATATGCCAATAATGGAAATTTCAAAAATAAAATCTTGTTACCTGCAATTTCGAGTGTTCAGTGTCTGCGAATTTACTTGTTTAACATTGTAGTTAGAAAGTTGCTTTTTTAAATCTGTTGCTGAATTAGATGAAATTGGTATTTACTTGGCCTGTGCAAGGCAAGGATGCGGAGTCGGTAGGACTCCGGACTCCGACCCATGACTAGACCCGAAATATAAAACAAACATGTATGTATATCAAAATATTAAAATCACAAATTTTCTGCCGAAGCCTTCATCAGGTAAAATACATACAAGTTCTAATTCTAAAACATTCGAGTTCTAAGCATATTTTCGGATTTTCTTTCTTTTTCGAACAATAGTTTGACTCAATGACTTATATTTTGGATAATCAAACAAAGGAGGCGAGCAGCCAAGTCGTATGCATCCAGCTTGAAGCGAAATTTGATAAACTATCATCGAAAATGATTGTTAATTGATACAGCAATGATCACGGAAGATAGGTTCAAGTAAGCCTATAATGATCTATGATGTAGGTTACTAGCTTATTTTCAAAAACTATGCTTGTCATACTTGCCACCCGGAGTCGGAGTCCTATCAAAATGATAGGACTCCGCATCCCTGTTGCAAAGTGTGAATTTGACGAATTTGATATTTTACCAAGTTTGTAATTAACACAATATCTTAAACCTGCAACATTCAGAGCATTTTTCAATTCTGTGGGCTACTTGATATTTCCCGGCATCAAATTTCTGGATAATAAAAAATCGAAAATATCAAACCGTTTTTATTCAGCCGTTATATAGATCTTGGGACGTTTTAATAGGTATCAAGATACGTTTGATAAGATAGATCTAGTCTTCAACTCGATACGTTTTACGATGGAAATTCCAGAATCTAAATTCAATTTTTTCGATTTGTCAGTCTTTATAAAGAATGATACAATTAATTATCAATAGTCCACTAATTAATTATATAAATTAATTATCTAAGTCCACTCATCCCAGCAAAGACGGTTAGATTCCCCAATCCATGAAAAATAATTGCGTTAGTAACACTGAAAAACGTGTTAGAGATAGTTGTGCTGACGATTCTTTGGCGGTAATCCACAATCGGCTCTTCGGTAATGGTCACAGGTACAAGGATTTCAACAAAAATATCAGAAAACCAAAGTGATTGTGATCAACACAATGTGAAATTCTCCCCTGACTTTATTAACGGCAGCTGTATTAGGAAATTAAATAATCTCCGTAAATACGAATTACCAGTTGTAAACGTTAATTAGCAAACTAACAAAACTAGTCTGTGGTTGAACATGCAAAGCAGAAAGAGAAAGCACACGGATTGCAATCTCTGCGAATGCCAGAATTGTGTCCCCTAATACTATTTTGCACACCTACAAATCACTGTAATAATAACTTTTAAAGAATCGTCATTTCTAAAGGCAAATTGATCATCCAGATGTCACCTACAGTAGCGTGCGTGCTTAAATAGACCTACAGTAAATAGACACTACTTTCGAGATTAGTTAACGACACATATTAATTAACACGGACTAAATTAACGACACACAGAACTAAACCGCGACACAACTTAAACATTCAGCCAGGTGGACAGTCTGGTGCACCAGTTATCATACCCGCTGCGAATAGATGCGACTAGTGAACAGCCCTAGTTTTTGCTATTTTTTTACAGAAATTTCAGCGCTATCACAGCTGCAAGCCATGAATGAAGCTAGGGGTTACTCAATAAATAAAGTAATAAATTGTGTTATTTTTATTACGCCTCTTGAAAGTATTAAGGTTGAATTGGTCAGGGAAAGTGGTTTGTGGAAGCTTTCGTGCGACTCAGTGCGTGCGCGTTCTAGGCTCACATGATAGGATGCAAGTGCATTAACCTCTGCGTGTGCTTGTGGAGATCTTAGGATTGGGTGCGCACTCATTTTACACTTCTACCGAAATAGTATCTGTTGAAGAGACTGAGTGAAGCAACATCCCGTCTGACGTAGGGCGGCTGCAACTCGGTAGCAAGTTTTTCAACCATAATATTCTTGACACTTCTCAACCCGTTCAAGGAGGTGTCGTCTTCGGCCAGATTGTCGACTTACATATACTTCACAGTCTCTCATGTATGAATCATGATATTGAACATGTTCAGCTCAGGAAAGTTAGCATCGATTCAACTAATGGCGTCCATTTGTCAGTTAGCATCGAATATGGGGAAATATGTACACGATAATGTATTCTTACTAAAATTGTATATCGATCTATTAGACCACATTTTGAAGAGTATTTTCCGGTCTCTGTATGGTCTGTTGGTGGTTGAAGTACATCTTTATTAACTCAGTTGAATTATTAGATCCAACTTGCACTGGACGGATTCCTTTTGTACCCTTCTAATAAGGACAGCAGAATTTTTCCAGTGTGATGCAATCCCTGTTTATCGATGCATTCTGAGCATTCACTTCAGTGTTTTGAATATCATTTTATATTTGATTCTCAGATGACAATTTCAAAGTCATTGAATCAGAATTGACAAGCTTTATTAAACAAACTTCTACTTGGAAGCGAGTCGGCAACGTGATGCGATGTGTAGCTCATATGCAAGATATTTAGAGGATTTTATAACGATATTCAGTAGGGTACGAATTCTCAGTCCGAGACTTCATAATCCGATGCAACGTGTGGGATAAGTCCTTCAATTGATGCAAGAGAGGCATAAAAGTGATAGCAATTTTAGCGTAATTCTGGATTATCACTTCGAACATGATTTCTGCATGAGCAAACAATTTATTGTAAAAGGATTGTGAGTCAATCATTCAGTTAACAGGAAATTGATATAACCAATTAATTTTTGAATGCTCTCCGAGCGCGAGAGTTCAATATAAAAATAGAAAAAAAGATTACTACAATACCATTCAACACAACGCATGTTGCTGATGAGTCACACGTACGCAAGATCATGCTTACGTGAGTATTGTGTTATTTTCAGAAGCAGTTTTGCAATCGCAATCAAGTACATCTTTAGCCATGTAATTGAGAAGTAATTGCAATTGCTTTGCAGTCAGCAGTGTTACACGATCATTTAGCATAAATTGCTTCACTCTCCTCGTCAATAATGCATTACCATACTTGATGCGCACCGGGTGCACCGTTATACCAGCAATTTTTGTCAAAGAAAGGTACGACGAAACCAAAATCTAAATTAAGTGCCGATCTTATGGTATTCTTTCCTCCTAATCTTAATTGCTGACAAGAAAATGTATATCAGAATCTATTGCCTAATTTGCCATCTATTATCTAATTTCCCCCTTGGAAAAGAGAGGAAAATAAGTGCTGGAAGCCACAATTTAAATCTTATCATAGATGCAATTGCAAGCATTCTAGAAGCCACAAGTCTCGATATCCCAGTCCTATATCTTCAGTTTGAGTCGCAGAAGAGATTTAAGGCGAAAACATTAGGGAAAGTGGCAATTTGATATCTGTGCTACCAGGGATGCGGAGTCCTATCATTTTGATAGGACTCCGACTCCGGGTGGCAAGTACATAAAGCCTAGTTTTTTTGAAAAATTAACTGGTAGCCTGCATCATAGATCATTATAGCCTTACATGAACAATCATTGCTGTATCAATTATCATTTATTTTCGATGAAAGTTTATCAAATGTCGCTTTCAGTTAGATGCATGCTACTCGGCTCCTCCCATCTTGTTGATGTGTGCTTCACACGGCTTTTCTTCAGTCTCTACCAAGCAGGGAAAGCCCCATCCTTCTGCAAAAACTATGAGCACACTTTCGATTCTAATATGCGCTTTAGAGAAGCCATCACACACGATTAACGTGAGAGCAAGAGGCAATGTTCTCAAACAAACTAGAATTTCATTTTTGACTCTGATGTGACCTTTGGTGCGTAGGTGTGATCGAGGCTAGGAAGGTTTGTCTTCTCTACTAAATCACCGAGTGAAAATAATCATTTTTTCACTATCACGATTCATTACCTCAACTATTGCAAGTTCTGCACGCACTGCATGCTGTCTCTGTACTTTTGCTTGACGGAGAAAGTTGACATCAAGACAGTGACAGCCATGGACGAGAATAAATAATTTGCTTGTATTATATTTCGGGTCTAGTCATAGGCCGGAGTCTGGAGTCCTATCATTTGATAGGACTCCGCATCCCTGTGTGCTACAAAGGGATATCCAAGGAACAATGGCAGTTTACCTTAGAATCTCCTCCCGGAAAAGAAATGGTGGGGAAACTTCTAGCGCAAACCCGACCTAAGTAGTTGGAGAAAGGAGGAGTAATTTGTAATTTCAATCTATTACTTTTCAGTAGCAATTCAACAAGTCTGATTATTCCTCACGTAAATACCTTTTTTCTTCAAATTCAAGGAGCATTGTCATTTGGAAATCGATTAGTTGATCATCACTCTACCTGCACGGACTGTAACTTGTTGTATGTTAACTTCTTAAGTGTGTCGTACTAAGTTTCAGTGATATAATTAGAAGCAGATCTAAATTATGATTACGTAATTCAACTTCACAATAATGTTATTGTTGTTTGGAATCTGTCATGAAATTGAACAATGATAACTAGAAAGCACAGATACAATGCACTAAATAATCAGAACTTTTTTCAATAGAGTTAGCGTGAGATAAACCTTTCATCGTATTATGAAGAAACTGCATAAGTTAAGATAAGACGGAATCAATTGTAAAGTATTGAATGACAAAATGCTGGAGTTATTCATTCTAGTCTACTAAATCCTAAACTGAAAGCAAAATCTGCAGGTGCTGTGTTGCCAGGCATGCTTCAATGCACCGATGTGTGCAGTCAGAAATGATTGAAAGGGATTGTTTACAGACGCACAACCTTTGATTTCATCTGATTTTTGGGCACATGTTCTTAAAAAGAAATTCATGGTGACTCTAGAGAAGCTCTTGTGTCATATGATTTTTTCATGTCGCGTTCATCAAAGTTTTAAATTACAATTCATAGTGTTGTGATGTGAAAGCTAAACTTAGAATCAAGACTAATTATGAGTGGTAAATAACCAATTATAAGCTATTTTGGGTTGAAGGCCAAAAAATTACGCCTATCAGGTTTAATATCCACGTGAACACTGACGAAACCACATGTTCGGTTGTGAAATACGAACAAGTAGGCCTATGCCAGTGGTGGGCAAACGAGTTGGGATAGTGGGCCACAATGAGTGGCACGCGAAGAGGCTCGCGGGCCACCAATTTTAAAAGGCAGTATAGACTTAATACTCTTTTATTCCGTACTTTTAAGTGCTTCTGTACCGTAAGTGCATGTATAGCGGCCGTATTACATAACACAATTTTACAAGTACAATGTAGATGTATACAGTAGTATTGTACGCAACTAATTTGTTTAACCCTCAGAGACCTGAGGGGGTCCAGTGGACCCCGGAGCCATATTTTTCTATTTCATTTGTTGCGCTGAGGATATATGAACCCTTCATGCCCATACAAAATCATCATTTCTGACAGTGAATGTGCATGTGTTATTTCATTTCAATTGAATCAGTAGAAGTATGGCAGATAGGCCAAGGGGACCCCCTCAGGTCTCAGAGGGTGTAGAAATTCCATCACATATTTTTTGTAATTAGATGAAAAATGATTTCGAACATGTCTACGATGGTGCATAAGAGTGAAAGTCATTTATCCATTGTTTGCATCATGTTTGTAGATGTGCAATGTGTTGGAAGATCTCAAAATATGAATATTTTGCTTTCGCACATGATCTCGCGTGATGTTGGCCTACATGAACAACTCGACATAAATCAGTGTTCGAAATGAAAGCTATCATTATATTCATAGTTCAGCACCAAAAACAGACTGCTGACGAACTTTTCACAGCAGCAATTGATGAGTTTGAGATCCACAGCTGTTCCTAAGTTCTAAAAGTAGGCCTACATCAATTTTTACTCATTTTAGGTCTATTTCTGATAGCTTTGGATAAATTTGAAAGAATGGACAAACGGTAAGGTTTTGCTGCATGGATTAAATCAATTTCATTAAAATCAACTATCTGAGGCTTTATGGTCGCAGAAAATATCGTAAGGCCGCGTCTTAGTTCAATTGATGCCGTACTGCTAAATGTGATTGACTTATAAAAACACTATATTTTCGCATGTGTTTACTGAGAAGGCTGAAAGACACTCAAAGGGTTAGTTATATCGACCTGCTACACGCAAACATCATTGTTTTGCTTAAAATCAATATTACTAACGTTTTGATAGCAATTTAAGCAGGTAAACTAGGAATATGTGAAACTGGACCCCCCTCAGGTCCCAGAGGGTGTGAAAAACTCCTCTGAGGGTTAATATTAAGGAATCGTAATTTACTTTCTACAATTCATGTGAGTGTTAAACAGCGAATAGGCCTATAACAAATCATGGAAGCTTTTCTTTTGTGTATATTAGCGGTAAGTTGACTTTTAAAGTGATTTGACCGACATTATCTTATTTCATCGGAAAACAACGATCTGTAAGTGCACTGGAACTATCCGCCTGAAAGCCGCACAAGATGAAATTGATTTTGCTACAAATATTGATCATGATACTTGTATATACGTGCACATATGTCACCCAAACATAGACGGCTTTCAAAAACCGTGCATGGGCTCCACAAAGTCGTGTGCTAATGCCAATCGAGTAAACGAAATATATATTACTGCAGTACACAAATGAAATTCAGCAAGAATTTTTGAAAAAATGTTGTCCTGTAAAAATCTTGCGGTTGGATTCCTCCATTCCAGGTCTAATTTATATAGCCTCTTTCTGGGTTCATTGAGGAGTGGTTTATTACGTAGAGAAACATGCTCAGCAGGGCATCGAAAACTATGTGACTTCGCATAAACTCGCGCAGGTGATGACCTTTTATCGCGTATACGAGAAGATACTCATCACGAAAGGAGCATGGTTAGATAATTCGAATGTGAATTTTTGTTTGCTGTGCCATCATGTTGGCTCATTTAAATGGTTATTAATGGTTTTGGGAATTCTAAAGAGGATCCTTCATCCTTAGATGCACCTCCAAAATGTCGAAGCCGGAGTGAGTCATTTTCACATCATCGATTCAAATAATGTCCGCGGGCCAATTTAAAGCTAATTTGCACTCACTTTATACAAGTTATCTGAGTCCACGTCAGCTTTTCCTAATATTTTTATTTGCTGTACACGCTTGTCGCTTTTGTTTTGTTTCATAATTTTCCTAATTTCTTTGATGAATATTATCCTCTATCGCAGATAGATTTTTCAAATTCAATGTTCTACTGCTTGAATTAAGCAGTAGCAAGAGGGAAACACGAGAGATAATGTTTCGAAGGAAAGTAATTTTTGATTGAAGCCAAGTAATGTCTTCGATTCAACCATCATGACTCAATCCGTCGCTTCATTTGAACACTTCATTTACGTCACTTCAGTAAATTGTTCTCGAGAAGCCGATGTAGAATTTAGAACAAGCTCGGTTAGCAGTTATGCATAAATTAAAATGTGTGTCTACAGATACCTTTTAGCATGAGATTGACAAATGGAAGTAAACTTTTCTGTGGTCAGTGAATGTTAGAGCAAAAAGGTTGACAACCTTTGCATGCCATACTCGTAATTATGAAATAACATATATAACGACAACGTCCATAAGCAAATACAACAGTATCCATGGGTGCACATTTTCCCAAGCTTTCCTAATGATCTCCAGATGATTTCCTAATGATGAACACAGAGCAATCGGATATTTCAAATTCTGTTTTTTCTCCCCTCTCCTACGAGATACATCGATGATGCCATCCTTGTGCCAATGGAGTTTGGTAATGATTTACTGTCCTATATAATAGATGCATTTAATTCAATGAATTCTAGCATCAAATTCACGTGGTGTCATGAACCTGGCCTTTCCGACAAATGTGTAGAGGGGAATCTAAAATATGTTGTTTAAATAATTATTAATGTATTGTAAAAGAAAATGTAGGCCGATAATATTTTATTGATGCGCGACATGTTTCGCCCTATCTCATCTGGCACATACTTAGGGTGACAAATCGTAAATAAAAGCAGCTTTTATATGACATAAGAACAGATGAATGAGTTAAGTTTAAAAGCAAGTCAGTTGTGGACAAATTAAATGAGTCACCGACACAAGTTGCTTCCAATCAACTAAGAAAAGTGACGATGGCAGAATTTCCCAACGTCAACCCGGTCATCGTCTTCACAACAAGGAAGTGTTTTATGCTCAAGATGGATACGAGGCAACAAAGGAAAAGGACCCCTCCATGGTGATATATGAATTCAAATGTTTCTGTGGATGCAGTTACGTCGGAAGGACCCAATTCCAAGCCTCAAAGAGACAACGGCAACATATTCCCGACTGGCTGAACAAAGGAAACCGTACGAGACCTCGATCAAACACGGAACCTGACAGCAGTATTACCAAACATCTTATGTCCTGCCCCCTTCTACAATCTGGGGCCCGAAGCAGATTTTCAATTTTAAGAAGGTGCTCCAACAAAGGCCAGCTGTGTGTGGTGGAAGCGCTGCTGATTGATAGGCTCAAGCCAGCATTATGTCAACAAAAGGAGACAATCATCGGTCTGATGCTGCATTGGTAACCTCATTCTACACACGTGACTCATTTAATTTGTCCACAACTGACTTGCTTTTAAACTTAACTCATTCATCTGTTCTTATGTCATATAAAAGCTGCTTTTATTTACGATTTGTCACCCTAAGTATGTGCCAGATGAGATAGGGCGAAACATGTCGCGCATCAATAAAATATTATCGGCCTACATTTTCTTTTACAATACGATAAAGGAGAAATCTTGTTTTACAATTATTAATGTAATTAATCGGTGCAGCAATGAAGTTTGCAAAAAGAAAAAAATGGAATTAAAAATGACATTCTAATTGCTGCAGTAGTAAGAATTTTCCTAGCAAAGGGAATAGCAGTAAAAAACGAAATTAAAACCAAAATGCTGCTACTTCCAAGTTCCTTTTGTCACTGATATATGTAATAGATAAATCAGTAAAGGTATTAGGCTGTTTGACTTATGACCTCGTATTCACTAAAGTTATCAATGAATGCGGTAGAAAGACTGGGAATCAAATACGTGGTAAGCCAATTTCCTAATCTGTCAATGTCTACGTGTCTAAATATAAATGCAGTTATAAATACGTTCACGTCTAATGAATGTAAAGAGTATTACATACTAGATAATGCATGACTTTTTCCATAGAAGTCTGCACCAGGTTAATAATTTCCAATCAGGAAAATAATTACCTGCTTCGTGGAACTTATTTACCTCTGGACATAGAAAGCCTTACAAAATCATGCATTATATAGGAAGAACTGTTAAAGAATTCTCTACTCGAGACGCAGAACATACAAACGTGAAAAGGATTTTCAGGTCGATTTTATTGCTAGGCTGACGAACACTTGAGATACAACATTCACTGAAACAAAAGTTATTACACACTTGAAGCCTACTACAATATGCAGAAGACATGAATTACTTTGTCACAGTCTACGCTCTCACTTTGATCAGCTCACATTCAACAAACAACGTAATTCTTTATATCATTCACTTCGTCATAAATCTTCACACCGAGTCTGCAGACTGGCATTTGACCATGCGACCATCGAAGGCTCTGCACACCGAAGGCCTGTCACATTTGCACAAACTGTTCAACTTTTACTTGAGAGATTATAACTTTGAGTCAGTTAACCTTCAATTATTTACTAACTTGTGATGTGCATCGCCTTACTCGCAAACTGGTCGGTTCTGTTACCTGAAAATGGTTCAGCATGTTAGACCCGGGCAGCATAGTTGATAGAAGAAGACATTCAGTCAGGAGCAAACGAATTGCAGCGTATTGCAAGATCATGAGCTCACAGAAGCGAGAATCGCATGGAGGAGAAGTAGGCATTCTTCAAAAGATGCCTTGGACACCCGACTTTGCGTAAATTCCTAATAATTTGGATTCTGGATGACGATTTCTTTATTATGTTGTCAAAATGTTTGGACCACTTCATGTCGGCGGAAGTGATCACTCTAAAATAATGAAGTTTTCAGCCTCATTAATTGTGATCAGAATTAATTGATTGCTGCCATTGAAAGATTGCAACTAATTCATTGTTGTCACTGAAATTAAATGATTGATTTGTATTGGGAAAAGTATTTCTTTGACTGATTTACTGGCAATACCGTCATCCCTTACCATCGGAGGAAAAGCACGTACATCTCATTCACAAACTAGTAGCTCTAAGGATTCTAATCACCAACTATTTTGTGTATAATTTTTTAGCACCTTATATTCAGTAACTCTTTGCAAGCATTACAATACTTGTATGATAAGTTTTAGAACTCTTCGTTATGTTCTTTGATCTAGGCACGTGTGACTTTTCATTCATAATTGTTTGAATAGTTGATTTACTAAGTAAATAGAATAATCAAAAATTGAGTTGCATCCTAAGTTGAAAAATGGAAACAGACCTGAATAGCTGCTATTTCATCCAATATCAGGAATCATCAGGAGGCCTGGTTCACATCTCTCAACATCGCCACAACTCCTTATTTAAAGTTGCAGCAGCCGTGTCCGGCTATATTTGAGATTTGCAATTAGCAAGTTAGTGAAATTCCGACGGGCATTCATTAAATATCACTTTAAACATACTACTGGCAAATCGCCTAGGTTAGTCGGCCTGCAATAATTAAAAAATGCTGCTTTACAAACGCAATGTAAATAGAATAACAAAATATTGAGTTGCATCCTCATTTGAAAAATGGGACCAGACCTGAATAGCTGCCATTTCATCCAATATTGCAGGTGCATTGACTATTTAGTGCCTGTGTGTAACACGCGCATTATTGCTTATACTGACGACATTGTTACATTGACATAACATTGTTACATCTCGCTGATGGCAATGTCAACTCTTTTCAATCTATTGTTAATGAATTTTGTGCATAGGTTCGTACCAAAAAAACTTGTCATCAACATAAATAAGACAAAATACATGCATATTTCTAGAAATCTATCAAGTGCTACCACTGGTTTGGATATTTGTATCAATTCGATTATCGAACAGGTAGACACTGTCAAAGTCATTGGTGTACATTTTTCTAGTGACCTTCGTTAGGACAAACACTTCTGTGAGTTGCACAGTCGATGCTGCCGCGGAATGTCTCTTATTAATAGACTCCAAAGCAATTCCAATAAGAGCGTAGATTTGGCAGATTTGTCAGTATTCTCAGATTTTGTATTCACGGCCTGTCATGTGTGATTTACCTCAGAAGTATGTGAAAGAATTGTACAGAATTTATAGCATTGCCAGAAAATGGGCCGGAACTGGTCGACAAAGCAAATCAAGTCTGCAGGTAATGTTGGAAAGGCCCTGTTTGAAATTAACAACAAACATCTCCCATCATAAAGATGATAGATTTGCATCCACTATCGCAGTTTTTCTGCCTTCGTCAAATTCACAAGTAGCTACCTACAATATTCGACAGAAAAGAGTTCTACAACCTTATTGACGTTCATCTGCATTGTACAATAACTCATTTGTGAAATACTCGACATCTGCGTGATAATTGTTCTGTGTTCGGTAAATGCCTACTGCTTTTGTATTGGCATTCAATAAAGTATTTTTTCTTTCTTTCTTCTCATGTCAAACTATTTAGTCTTGATGATTTCAATGAAATACTCCGAGATTTGTTGGCGATTGAATTGTCGATCTCTCGAAGCAGAAGTCAGAGCTTGGATTGTATTTCCATCAAGAGGACGAAAGCTCAGCTGTCACTATGGCCCACTCTACTGAGTGTATTGTCCTTTCTTTCTCTTGTTTATCATCATGAATGATGAATTTGCGGATTTTCCAAAGACAGATTTCCAACAAACAACCAAGCCATATTGAAAGCAAATTCTCCCGCTTCACTGCCTGCACTGGACAGCTCATGGACACCTGCGCATCACTCCTTGTTTCCTTCAATTCCTATCTTGGTAGATCGAGTTCTAATAGGAGAGTTGATTAGTTTTACCACATTTTACAACTCACAAATGAAGTAGACAAATGATGCAGTCTGTATTTCATAGCACGTGAGCGGTACAATGAGCGGTGATAGAATATCTCAGAGCATATTGATTGACAAACTTAAATTACTCAACTTTCCCACCGGTTTTATTGTATGGTTGACATCATATTTAACTGATCGTTTTCAAAGAGTTCGTGTAAAGTATACACTTTGTGAGGAAGCCTGTGTAACAAGTGGGACTCCACAAGGTTCTCTTTTGGGCCCATTTTTGTTTCTTCTTTATTGCTATGATTTGAAGCCGAAATTTTTGTCCACAAAATTTGTTCCGTACGTTGATGATATTTATGAAATTATTCCTTTTTCTGAGCATCAATTAGACGAATCTTTACTGACTGTGAAGAATGAGGTCGAAAACATACAGCAATGGTCTTCTTCAAACTTATTGCGTATAAATGAGAAGAAAACTAAAATAGTGATTTTTACCAAGAAGAACAAACTGTCGATTGCATGCTAGATAGACTTCCATTTCAATTCGTAGATGTCATTAACATCTTAGGTGTTGTCTGGAGCAATACTGTCTTGGACTCCCTCATTTTGAAGCTATCGAAAGAAAATGTTCTCAACGTACAGTATATACCTTTTAAAAGTTTTGAGAAGTTCTTCAAGCCACGACGATCTGTGGATGGCATATAGTGTTATGATTGAAAACATTTTGCTATATTGTATTACCCTTTTCGGTAGTCTTAATGCACAGATCACGTCAATTGTAAAGCGTGTTTTCAAACGTTCAAAGCGAGTTATCTGTAAATCCGAATGTAATTGTGAATTTAAGAACATGTTTTTTGAAAAACGTATAACTGCTTATATGAAATTGATAAATGAAGTACACAATTCTGAACATCCCCTAAATGCACTGATGTATTTTAGAAATGGTCGACTGTCAATCCCGTTATGTAAAACAGTAAGACAGCAAAACTGTTTTCCTGTTATGGCCGCACGCATTTCAAACCGTTTTGTGACTTTATGACTTGTATTCTTATTTCAATAGTGATGTATACTCCGAGTTTGATGTATTTTTGATTATCATTGATGAAATATATTACTATTCAGTATTCATTCATTATACGGGCCTCATCAGTCGTGGGGATGTTCGAACCAGCGACATTGGAGCTAGAGGACGTGCAAACATACCCTCTAACCACAAGGCTACCGAACCATCCGATGAGAGAGTGAGTTAGCCGGACAGGCATTGTTTGCTACTCCTCCAGCTCCAACGTCGCTGGTTCGAACCTACCCACGACTGATGAGGCCCAAAAGACCAAGGCATGTCTCGCAGTAGTTTCTGTTGAGATTGATAAATTCATCAATTGCCAGGTTATGCGAAAAGCAATGTATAATGTCGAATGTTAATTGTGAATAGTTAGCTCTTATTTCTTTTGAGCATTATTTGTATGCGATAATGATTAATTGACTTTTTGTACATGCGATGGTATTGGATATTCTTATGTTAAGCATCACGTTTTTCATATGTAATCATCATTATAATTACTATTCATGTCTGTGGCAAGCTTCTGCTGCTCACATTAAGTCCTCACACTCTCCGCATCTCTCTCTCTCTCTCTCTTCCACTCTCCTGTTCTCATTGCGTCCTCACACTCTCCGCATCTCTCTCTCTCTCTCTTCCACTCTCCTGTTCTCATTGCGTCCGTATCATTCTCTTCCACTCTCCCGCTCTCATTAAGTCCTCACACTCTCCGCATCTCTCTCTCTCTCTCTTCCACTCTCCTGTTCTCATTGCGTCCGTATCATTCTCTTCCACTCTCCCGCTCTCATTGAGTCCTCACTCTCTCCGTATCATTCTCTTCCACTCTCCCGCTCTCATTAAGTCCTCACACTCTCCGCATCTCTCTCTCTCTTCCATTTCCTGTTCTCATTGAGTCCTCACTCTCTCCGTATCATTCTCTTCCACTCTCCCGCTCTCATTAAGTCCTCACACTCTCCGCATCTCTCTCTCTCTCTTCCATTTCCTGTTCTCATTGCGTCCTCACTCTCTCCGTATCATTCTCGTCCACTCTCCCGCTCTTATTGCGTCCTCACTCTCTCCGTATCATTCTCTTCCACTCTCCCGCTCTCATTGCGTCCTCACTCTCTCTCCCCCTCTTTCTCGTTCTCATTGCGTCCTCACTCTATCTCTCTCTCTTTTCACTCTCTCTCGCTCTCTTCCACTCTCCTGTTCTCACTGCGTCCTCACTCTCTCTCTCCTCCACTTTCCCGTTCTCATTGCGTCCTCACTCTCCCTCTCTCTCTTCCACTCTCCTGTTCTCACTGCGTCCTCACTCTCTCTCTTCCACTGTCTCGTTCTCATTTCGTCCTCTCTCTCTCACTCTTCCACTCTCCCGCTCTCATTGCGTCCTCACTCTATCTCTCTCTCTTTTCCACTCTCTCTCTCGCTCTCTTCCACTCTCCTGTTCTCATTGCGTCCTCACTCTCTCTCTCTCTCTTTTCCACTCTCCCGTTCTCATTGCGTCCTCACTCTCTCTCTCTCTTTTCCACTCTCCTGTTCTCATTGCGTCCTCACTCTATCTCTCTCTCTCTCTCTTTTCCACTCTCTCTCGTTCTCTTCCACTCTCCTGTTCTCACTGCGTCATCACTCTCTCCTCCACTTTCCCGTTCTCATTGCGTCCTCACTCTCCCTCTCTCTCTTTTCCACTCTCTCTCGTTCTCTTCCACTCTCCTGTTCTCACTGCGTCCTCACTCTCTCTTCCACTGTCTCGTTCTCATTTCGTCCTCTCTCTCTCTCTCCCTCTCTCCCACTCTCCCTCGCTCTCTCTCTCTCTTCCACTCTCCTTCTCACTGCGTCCTTATTTCTCCGCTCATTTGACACTGAGTATGTTACTCTCGTATCACACGGCACAAGACCGACGAGAAATAATTTCCCCACGCAGCACAACACCAGGAAAGCAAGCTCCTGGGACATGAAATGGTAGCGAAGGAAAGGAAAATGAAACTATTCCTATCTGTCTCTGTCAAATATTGAACATCAACGTCGTCGTAGTGGACAATTAGTCGTCGCCAATATCATTGGTTTGCATCAAATCGACACATCTTCACTCAGGTAGATGGGAACCTATTGTCTTCAAGGGAAGTAACTCATCTTGAACCGAAGAAACTCAACTTGTGACTCTGAATTCATCGGGCATGATATGAGGTAAGTCTGAGAATTTCCGTTGCCTTGAGACTCCAAACTATCAGCTAATCTCTCAGCAAATAATTTATCTAAATGTTTAGATAACTCTAGACATCTTTACATTAACGGTGTTTTGTTCTTTTACCTACCGTTGATATCGGATTAAAGTAAAAATGGCACAATATTTGTCAGATTCTATCAATTAGCCAAATAGCGACTGAAAAATAAAAAGAACCGCAGAAATGATAGTGAAGAACGAGTAAAAGATACGAAGATCGATGGAGTCAATTTCATCGAATATTGTCAGTTATCTGACAGAAAACCAGCATAATGTTGATAATTGTGTTAATAATAAATCGTTCACCAATTTGATATTTTTGATTCTGCATTTGGTCGATATGATCCAATTGAGAACATTGCAATGCTAGATTTAGGCACTTGTCAAGGATATTTAGCGCAATTACAATCAAAATAATAGATAAAGAAAAGAAAATCCTGACGTAAATATACTTTGCAGCATAAAAGTCCCCTAAGGACTGTAAAGTTAACCATGAACTGCAAAGTAATGCCGATGAGCTCTGCGGGCTATGGTAACATCAACTTTTCAACACATGCATATAGGTTTTCCGACATGAATGTAGAAATATGCCGATCAAATGTGGAATATGCAAATTAGATATCACCTTTTGCAAATGAAATATTATTTTCAGATCAAATGTAGACATACGCAGTATGAAATGTGGGAGCATAGAAATGGATGTGATCAAATGTAGAAATATGCAGATCAAATGTAGCTGCTCATCAATAAATTGTACAGATTAATTATCAATCACTATAGACACGATAATTTAGGATGATGATCACAGATTCGAGTGTCATTCAAGGTACCTTTCATAATTATTTACCCGTCATAACATCTAGCTTCTCTAATGTAGCTCAAACGTCGTGCTAGCCAAGTCGAGAATTGAAAAGATAAAACAGATTGATGCAATTTGATGCAAACATTGTTGAAGCTAAAACATGTATTAACTCCTCTGTTGCCATTTGTGGGCAATGGACGATGAGATATAGAAATAAAATAGCACAGATATCTGTCACAATGAGTGGAAATGGTTAAACGACTTATTTTTAAATCGCGTGGCATTTGTTTGTCGTACCATTGCTCCCATCGATTAGAATGTTGATGACCGATGGACAGCCAAATACCTGAACATGACAGCCGATCAATTTTCTGAGTGAATTAGCAACTGCCTTGCAGCATGTTTGACTTGACTTATCAAATAGCAATATTTGCTGTTTATAAAGAAAAATAATTGAAGATTTTTTCAATGCCTAATTTACAGGGAATTTTTGAATTCTCTTCCAAATGATGAAGTATCGGGATTCTATCAAAATGTAGCCACATACGCATGAAAGCGTTGTTCGCCATGTTTCTCTACCGACTGTTCGATGCATGCAGGTTGGGATGCTTGAAGCGACAATTAATACAGTGCTAATCGGTGTTCTATACTCTTGTATTGAAGGCACTCACTCTGATGCGGGCTATCTGTATAGCCTTTGAACATGGTCTGAGATATAGGCTAACAGTTGATAGCAGGGGTTATCGAAAATCAATTGCAATTATATATCGCTGCCACTTGAAAATACTTAAACATGATTCTGATTTTTCACTCTGATATTTAACTTTCGCGATTTAGGTTGCATGACTCCATGGCTGTGTGGGCTTACGTACTTCACAAGTCGCATTATATCCTGATATTAATTTGGATGGTAGACTCATCACACGAGACACGAGATACATACAACTGTATTTTTAATTGAATGTGATTATTGATGAATTTTGTAACAGACTTAAGTTCGTGCAAATGCATCAAAATTGCAGTGACAATCAAAGATTGAAATAAATGAATGAATGATTACACGTGCCTATAACAGAGCATAAAATAGAGCTTCAAAAGATATCATTAATATTTGTAAATGCATGGAGAGATGCTGCATGCGTTTTTCACCACATAGTTCTTGATTAGAATCTTGAAAACGATCAGTTCGTGAAAGGGAGATGCTCAGTAAGGCCGTATAATGGTCATGTAGCATTGAGTAAGCTTACTATCGAAATAAATCACTGAAGGTGGAGTGATGACTGCAAATCAGTCAATTAACTACGTTTCCCATTACAACACAAATCAACTTTAATTGCATTTTTTGATAGCAGCAATTAATTGCAGTGCAATTTTTGATAGCCCTTGGTCAATAAGCTATTTGATTTTTAATAACTGGTGAGTTTTGCGAGTGTTTGAGGGCTGTTTATTCTTAACTCGCTGGCTTTGCGTCTTGAGTGTTTTGTCGGCACTTATTTAGAGCTTGATGTTGGCGTGTTTTTGCTTTTAGGTTCGAAATCCTAGTTCAATCATTTGAATATCTATTTTGAGAGTCTTAGTTTCCGAAGAAGCCCACGTCAATAAGTTAAAGTTGGACTGTCGCAGATCACTAAATGATGAAATTTAGGCTCCACTGACATACAGCATACATGAATGAATGAGTTTGTGACCTCAGACTCTCGAGAAATCTGCAGGGTTGCAAAAACCATCAATCTTGACCTGGCATCCTCACAATAAAGTCATTTCCACACACCATAGACTCGAGGCCACACAGGAAATGTTACACGTATATATACTCAGATTTATCGTTGATGATTTTTCTCAAAATGGCAATTAAAATGTGGCAATTTTGGTTGTGATATTTGTCTGATTGTGTAATTGAACAGATGAGCTAAGCTGTTTTTGAATTTTTGTAATTGCATGGGTGAATAAGACAAGTAACCTGGCAATTAATAATTTTATCAAATCTCGACACATGTAACCACCACGAGACCTGTTTCGGGATGTTGGGCCTCATCAGTCGTGGGTAGGTTCGAACCAGCGACGTTGGAGCTAGAGGACGTGCAAACATACCCTCTAACCACAAAGCCACCGGACCATCTGTTGAGAGCGTGAATTAGCCAGAGATGCATTGCTTCAACGCAAGCACGTGGAGGACGGATTGCATTCTGCAACCACTGAATGCCGCATCTGATATTGAGGACAAGTAGCAAATTAATAATTACCCGACAATTGATGACTGATGACGCCCAACAGGCCAAAACATGTCTCGTGGTTGCATCTGTTGAGATTTGATGAATGTATTAATAAATTACTAAGCTGTCTATTTTGCTGTTACACATTGGCACAGTCTAAGTTCGATATTAATGCAAAGCTGCTGAAAGTAAAAAAAGAATAGAATGAAAGAATTAAAATGTGAACTCAGATCAAGTCTTGATGATATTCATGAGCTCATAGACGCTGTATATGTCTAAGTTTACATGAAATCGCTTGGAAACTCTGAAATGGCGAATTTCTGACTTTGAGACGAAAGCCGCTGTCACAGTTCATTCATATTTGCAGCAACATGAATAGCACTTCGATTTGTTTTCTTAAGTTAAAACTTGCACCTGAAAGTGATGACGCATTGAAAAGTAAAAACTTGGAACAGAAATTCTATCAGATTTATTACAGTGCAGGTACTGAATCAAGAGGAGAGTTATTGCAGCGTGTAATGCGCAGAATTCTGGCTTGAATGGCAGAAAACGAGCTGTCGGTGAGGATAGATTTCGGACAATACCGACAGCAAACTAAATTATTTAATGAGCTAATTTTAAGATGGAATGACATAAATGCCTTTGACATCTCCGACTCTCTACCACGGCTCCGAGTCCGACATATTGCCAGGCTGCCAACAAGAGACCTAAAATGAGACTTTCACAGAATGATGTACATCCTGTGGTTGTACGAAACTGAACATCTGTCGATGGCTACCCGGTGCCTCTTCTTATCAGACAAGATCTCAGGAAGTACATGTAAATGACCTGAAGATATCCATGCTGAAAGTTATGACTAATGACTTAGGTGGTGCCTCCCAATTAAAACTTTTTTATGAAGCATGAGTCGCAGCGGGAGCCATGAAATTTTTCCTTTATTTTAGCGGACTGATTGAAGTCTCTGATATAATGCTTACCATGACCACTCTTAGCGCTTAATCGGAGGCGAGTACAAAAAGTTCATTTTTTCAGAGGAAGGCATTATTAATTGAAAACAGGTATTTTACTCAGACATCGGCCACAGTGAGAGGGTTTTCAAAAACTTCAATACACCCCCAGTGGATTGACATGAATTTTTGTTATCCTGTCTGATGAGAACAGGAACCGGGTAGAACTCGGAAATCGCGCAGATTTGAGGCAGCCGTAGGGTGTACTGCATTTTGCGGAAGTTCACATTTCAGCCTCATACCTGAAAAAAACTGGTGCTGCCGGTCGGACGAGATGATTCAACAACTTAACTGCTAAGCTTCTAATATTCATTAATCAAGTGAAGCAATCGGAACTTTCTAAATAGAAACAATTATTTTACATCAAAAGCAGTTCTTCAGAAGCATTTTATTGGAGATGAGGCACTAATGTAATATATGCATTTTTAGGGAATTAAGAACTATTAAGAACCAGTAATGTTCTTGAATGATAGCTACACTAAATTTTAGGCGAGAATGTATGTGTGTCTTGTTCGTCAAGGGATCTTCGCCCCACAGTTGCGTTTTCGACTGAAACACAATCTCAAGGAAGTCCGATATCTCCTTTAAAATCCAAATAAATGATTCGTAGTAGGTTATGTATTGAGAGGAGATCACGACCAGCAATGTCCACAATGATGACATACCTGCATTCGTTTCAGCTACACTGCAAAATATCACTTCTTCTCGCAAAGTGACTGAATTCAGACATATAAAACTTCAAGCCGGAGCCGTGGTATTCTCATGTGGGCTCCGGGTGCGACCCACTACCACGGCTCCGGGCGGCTCCGGTTCCTTGTCAAGGCCACATCCCTTGCACTGATATGCTCTACTAAAGAAGGCAGAGTGGGAGCAGGGGTTATCGAATGCTATCTTCATTGCAATTAATTGATTTTTTCTATCGGAAAAAAATTTCAATTTATTGATTGGTGTCATCAAATAATTGCAATTGATCGAGTTATTTGATTGACTGCTTGACTTGCAGTGATTTTTGGAGATAATACTAAACAGATCCTCTTCACAAACTGATAGCCTTCAGGATTCCTGAGCAGTACGATTTGAGGCATAACCTATTCTGCATCTCCATCTTACAACACACATTTATGATGACTTTAAAGCTTCATATTCTGTTATCTAGGCACGTGTTCATCCACTTGTTTCATCCGATCCTATGATCGACAATGATATCATTTTACATCATTTTATTTTTTTATAATGAAAATATACCATTTTTAGTGAAATAAACGTATATGCCTACACCGTCTAGTCATACGAATTTCCGATTTACACTGCTACCATGATACTTTTACTGCTCTTAGCAATGAAATAAAAATTATATTGCATGCAGCATCGATATCTTCCAATTAATGGAAGACCGAAGAGAGCAGTTTAATCATACAAAGCTTCTTGTATATCAAAAGTTAGTTAGGGCCTATGGCCTACACATTATTGATTTAAGCTTTATACACATGAATCACAAATACGCCTACAATATGCAGTTGTTTAGGCCAACAGTATCTAAAATACGAAAAAAGGCTAAAAATATTTAGATTACAATCGACTTCAAAAACATCAAGACACTTATTAATGAGTTGTTTGACAATTTGTGTGATAGACAGACTGACAGACAATAGCCTGTTGCTTTTCGCTACATGAATCAACCAGTCCGGAAGGACATCGGTAGAACAAACGAAAGAGACTAAATCAACTTCAATACAAAATGAGAATAATCTATGATTAGAAAATATAATGGAACAGAAATTTTTGATGATGTCATTCTAAATCATTTTCCCTCAGAATAAAATGATATCATTTTATCATTGCCGATCTTTGATCCTGTGGAGACGTGAGCTGTTAATCATGCATGTTGGTTGGTTTGGTATTTGAGTGTATAATCGTAGCAGCACTCCATCTGTCATCTCCAGGGCATTTCATCTGACTCTGTTGAAGAGTGACGTCATAGGAACAAGACTTTGCTGAGACTCTAACTGTGACGTCATGATCCTCATCTATGTGAGACTGATTAGAATTACGGAGACCGCCTGGGGAGTATAAATACCGGGCTATTGTTGTCGCATACAGACATTTGAAAAGAACGAACGCCTTGTTTTCCCTTCCGTCAACAGATCCGATCGATTCACTTTCGCAAGTTTCATACAAACTTACGTTGGGAGTAAACTTGCAAGCACCGAATTATGAATGGACGAAGGCTATTCGATCGTCTTGTCATCAGCTTGTTCCTCATGTATATCATTAACCCTCAATACAGGTGCACTACTATCAGTCAGTTCTCTGCAAGATTCCCGTGTCGATGTTCCGAACGCTTCTTCCTGTGACGCCTTAAGTTATCGCTTTGATCGGATAATGATGGGAGACAGTGCATTGGTATTCCATCAACTGCATGCAGTGGAAGACTTCAACCATTTCTTAACTGGAATTCACGACCTAATTTGATTATGAATCAATGATGGAACTGCCCATTAAGAATAATCCATCGTCAAACCTTCAGACAATATGATTGATTTGACATTATTCATTACGTTGAATTAGATGTGGAATCTCTTGTCCATTTCAGCATGATGCGGACAATTCCGTTCACCCTTTATTTGGTTTATCATTCGAGAAATCAAATTGTCATGTCTTTCAAAATCATTCCATGTTTCATTGAAATTTCTTGTAGAGGCATCCATTCAGTTCAAAATGCAAAATTTTGAGTTCATTCCAATGCCCATTCTCCCCTGCACGCATTCGCACGAACATTTTTCATTACACAGTGTTGATCATAAACAACGAACCACCTAAATTGTGTCAAACTTCAATCAATTCTCCTTCCTTTCAATCGCATTCTACATTGATAAGTCATGCACCATTGAAGAGCTTATGTTGTCAGCTTTCAATGAGCCATTGTACGTTTGTATCCGTCATTGTTTAAGGTGAACAGAGGTCAAAATGTGAAAATCGTCCCTTTTTTAAATTTCAAATTTTCAATGTGAAAACATGTAAGCATGACAATGAATCAAACACAAGGCGAAAGGGCATTCTCTGAGCATTCTTTTGATGTATTGCTCGTCTAAATCGGTTTACTTTTAGAGGAGTAACGATGTTGTTTGAAGGCCATGAACAACCCCGGTCCCTTCATGCTACTGCGCTTTCTAAAAAACCTCTCCTCCCAGCTTCGATCCAAACGAAGGAAAGCCCTGTCAATGTTGTGATATCTTTGAATATTGAATATCTTTACTGTAGGAGATGAAGATAATAAAGTTTATAGCTGAATTTCAATTAATCGAAAGGAATTATCAGATTTGTGTCAATTACTCATGAAATGTAATTGATTGTAATTAAAAGTTACATTTCTATCAATGTAGTTAATTACATTTAAAAATTACTTCGTTTTTCTTCAACTGCATTTCAATTACTTTACGATCACCTTTGATAGCTGCCGGGTCTTAATTTTGATAATAAGCTTCGTCCTAAATTTCTTTAAAGAATTACCGGTGGTTGTACCCCTGGTGCACATCTTCACAATGTCGTTTTATTAGCAGTTATTGAGACGCATTATCGACGCAGAGAATACAGTCATTTATGATCCATGTTGAATTTGGTAAAGAATCATACAAGAATATGCAGCCGAAACATCATGCCACCAAATGCCAGTTCGCTGCCATCAACCGTGAGGTGCTGGACGTAGAACGCCGGTCTTGTAAAGTGAACTTTTTAATGATATAAATTTTCGACAAATCTTTTTAGAGTTCCATATCTTTACATTAGGCTGCATGAAAATGGATCACCTATCGAGTGGTCAACTATATCATGGAATCATTTAACAGATCATGGACAGAATATATTGCATGTTTTGAATAAGGTCTAAACTCTCTTAGACAAGTCAAAAGGACGATGGAATATGGGAGAAGTGGTAGATAAGTGAAATATTCTGCATGAAAGACGACACTTAAAAGCATGTGATCGAAAAGGAGTCTTTCTCTTGACAGTAGGCCTACATAGTCATTATCTAAACGTGTACTATTTCTGTAATTTTTCGATAGTGTAAATTCAATGTCATTTATTGTTTAGTATTTAGTAAAGTAGCACCATTTATTTAAGCTACGAACGGAGAGCAGTGCAAACAAAATTAGAACTCTCACATTTCATTTAAAATTGAATAAAATAATTTTGTAGTAAATAAAAACTTGCAATTTTCCTCATGATCACGCCTGTTCTCTGGTGAAGATACAACAAGAAATGACAATCGAAATGATAAAGTCACAGAGACGTAAAATGATTAGAGCTAACATCAGTCATCGATTCTCTGATGAAATAGCTAAATGAATATACATGTAAAAGGTCAATAAACTGTACATTACTAATAAAATCGCGCAGTAGTAACAAAATTTACATTAATTTATAAAGAGAAGTTGATAAACTGAAAGAGGTAAGTGCACATGAATGTCTATGAATTAACATTGTCATAAGGCACCTAACAGAATGTGACCAAAAAGACCACATGCTACAACAAGAAAAGCAGGGATTCAGTGTATTTAAGAATCATAGAGGCCCTTTGCAACTCGCCATTACAGAAAGCGTTTCAATCCAAAAGCTCAACCCAAATTTGTGCATTCAAAAAGAAAGATTATTCATTCTAAGACTATGTTAATTCATAGACATTCATGTGCACTTACCTCTTTCAGTTTATCAACTTCTCTTTATAAATTAATGTAAATTTTGTTACTACTGCGCGATTTTATTAGTAATGTACAGTTTATTGACCTTTTACATGTATATTCATTTAGCTATTTCATCAGAGAATCGATGACTGATGTTAGCTCTAATCATTTTACGTCTGTGACTTTATCATTTCGATTGTCATTTCTTGTTGTATCTTCACCAGAGAACAAGCGTGATTATGAGAAAAATTGCAAGTTTTTATTTACTACAGTTTATTTTCAAAATTGCACCAACCACCAAGTTATTTATAAAATAATTTTCTTGAAAAACTTTTCATCGAATTTTGATAAATATCAATGTATTTTCATTGTAAATGCAGAGCCTATTTATTTAACGACATAATTGATAAGCTTGCAATGTTTCAATCAAATGCAAAGACAGTAAAAAGCAATTTTTATAAACATGTTTTACCCATCCTGGTTTAAGGCTTCGCACTGTGACTCCTCTCATGTGCGGTTATGACGATCTCTCTCTCCCTATGGCGTGGGCAAACAATCCGCAACATTTTCCGATTAAATTTGTTTTAAGCGCTAAATCAGCTGTGATGTTCAAATCATCAATTTGCAGTTCCCTTGTCATTCAAATGAAGTGAATTGCTGACAGCATTCCTGACGTAGTTCTCACTGTTTTCAATCTCTGATTCCGTGCTTTCCTGAGCTGGTTTTCAGAGAGAGTTGTGACAATTTCATGAAACATGTTCAAACAATCAACTCGTCTGTAACACTGTTACACCGTGAGATCAGCATGTTGAGGATCTCCCATGACCCCACCTGACCTCTCTTTCGGCTCTTCTGAATGCTCGGCGCTGTTCTCAAGGCCTGAAATATCTGTCACGAGTGACCATGTGTCCTTGTGTTCCATCGCTGAATATCGGGGCATCACACATAGACGGAATCAACTATCTGTCTTTGGGTCCATTCACACCGGACGCGGAGCGTTCCCGCACGTCATTGTGTGAGCACCTCATAGGTTTATTAAGCCTCTGAACTACGTTCTGGACGCATGAAAACGCGCTGCGCAGCGTTCGGTGAGAATGAACCCTTTGAGTGCCTATTTCATACAGCTGCATCCGTAAGCAAACATCACATTTCCTCCATTGGTGTTAGACAGAGCTGACTTGGTCAGTCTTTGCTGGAACGGTGTGATACGTGCAGACCGAATGCATTTCCTGTCGACTTTCATTGACTCTCACGGAGCTCGGCCTCGCGGGCATCAAGTACTCAACCACTGTGCCAAGGAGACCCCGTAGATATGCCAAGATATCATAAATGCTTGTATAAGGATTGATATCATGCGGAAATGCATAATTTGTAGCAGGACATTCGCTCCGTGTTCCTTGATGTTGTCATTACTTCAAACGCTGATGAATTGAAGCACATTTTCAAAGCCATTTAAATGCGACTGGTGCCTGTGAGATAGATAAGAGAACCATGAAATGTTTTATGATGGAAATCGCCGCATGCGTTGGGAAGGATGAAAACCATTTTCATAAACAGATTTTCTTCATGGACATTAAACTGATCCGGATCTTGTACAGATCATTAGCGGCACTTTTATCTTTCACGTTGAAGGGATTATCCCAATCCATTAATTTCTCTCTTCATTGGATCTTCCTGCACATGTTCTGTTTCATTTGATCGCTTAAATAGGCGCATTGTTTTCACGTTTGACAAACTATTATTCTGATGACACTGTGATGATGGAGACGCATGGCTTACTGTCCATGGAGGTGACCTCAGATAGACATTCAAGCAAACAGTTCAGTGCTGCTGAGGAGTAGACGGTGTCATATTTCTCACCCGAACACAACTCAGACAAGTAAACAAACATTTGATGAAAGCTGGGCAGATCAGCGCATCGATCCTGTCTTCCAATAATTATCATCGATTTCTGCTTCATTAGGTAAATACTCGTACCACACGTGCGTGTTTTTACATGTATTTCATCTAATATATAAGTTAATCAGATGTAAACCTTTGATACAATAGGTTTTGGGCTTGTCCTATGAGGCATTATTAATTAAATGGAAGCTTGATGACTCCTCATTTAATTGTCATTGAAAGGATGCCGTCCAAAAACCGGTACGTAAAATGATGCCTCAAAATGACATGAAATCCTGTTACACGCCACGCTGTGAAAAATTAATGGAAGCTTATGCGCAGTGTCTGCTTAATGACAGGTAGATGAAGACATTCTAGAAGACAGTTGGAAGCATAGAAATTGATAACAATAAACTTCTAGAATGGAAGTAAAGCTTCATGCAATGCACACTAGTTAGTCCGGCAGCCAGTACGAGTTTCTGCAGGGAACGAGGCCGAAAGTGAGACTTTCACAGAATGGTGTACACCCTATGCCTACTACGAATCGGCATGTCTGCCGAGTTCTAGTGAGTTCCTCTTCTTGTCAGACAAGATCAAAGAAAAACACATGTAAATCCAATGGGACGCAGATTGCAGTTTTTGGCTAAAATGAAATTTTCTATGTTTTCTCTGATTAAACGAAAAGTACTAGGTCTAGAGTCATAATTTTTGGCATGGAATATCTTCAGGTCATTTCCTTTCATGTTCATGCACTTCTGTCTATGAAGCTAAACGCATTCAGATTTGGCGAGCCTCTTAATGTCGGCAAACACAAGCATTTTGAGCAACTTTATCCACATTCAACCACATTCTCATATACATTTCCGATTAGATGCATGATAAAAGCACATGCCATCATAGGAAATGACCTGAAGATATTCCATGCCAAAAATTATGACTCTGGGCCTAGTACTTTTCGTTTAATCAGAAAAAACATAGAAAATTTCATTTTAGCCAAAACCTGCAATCTGCGTCCCATTGGATTTGCATGTGTTTTTCTTTGATGCTGTCTGACAAGAAGAGGAACTCACTAGAACTCGGCAGACGCACCGATTCGTAGTAGGCATGGGGTGCATGTCATTCTCTGAAAGTCTCACTTTCGGCCTCGTTCCCTGCAGAAACTCGCTCTGGCTGCCGGACTAAGTGGCATACTTGTCAACGGCTGTATCATTGGTTCAGAATTAGTCACATGTGTAGCTCAAAGCTTTTCATTGGTTCCTCATGCCCAACTTAGTTCCCCCGGCCTTGAGTCGATTTCCATTCTAGTCAACTTCAGATAAACAATCTATTTCCATGGTTAGAAGTGAGTTTCTATTAACACCAAAATTGCAGATATTTTAACTGTCATTTAGATGGTTTTATTAAACTGTCTTTAACGTTCAATGACGGTTAAACAAATGACTGGTATAGAGCATGTTACATAATACTAGCCAAACCAAAACTTCAGGAGAAACGAAAAATTAGAGCTAATCTATTATTTTTACAATCTAAAGACGAAAATGCAGCATGAAATAAAGAGGTGCTAGCCGAAGTTACAAATGAGCACAAAACTAGAGAAATTGAAGTTTTCTAGGGAGTCATCAGGGGGGAACCATGTGGCAGCATAACGCAAGGTTTCGGTCCCTAGCCTCCAATGTGCATCACATGGCGGGGCCACGCTGAACATATCAGGGACCATATTAGAGAAATTATTGGTGCAAAGAATCTTCTGCGAATTCGATATTCTTGCAAGTTCCCGTTCGTGATCTTAATGGAATTTTAATGAAAGGCAGAGTAGCGTAATTTGTTCATCCTCTTTACAAAGACAAACGACTTGTTTGTTGATACAAAATCCAAATTCTTCTTATAATGAACGTTTACTGATACAGTCGAATTCGTTTTTATTTTCCGATAGAATCAGCTAATCGTCGCTGACTTCGTTGAAAACAATTCAAAATCATATTTTCCTCAAATCGTTTATTTGAAGACATAACATATTTTCCTCTTGTCCCTCGCAGATTGCTGCCATGACAACGGCTCCCGCTTCGTGCTCGCTGAAGATCTTAAGGAGATTCTCTTCAACACACCCTTCCTATCTCCTGTGCCTTCTATTCATTTCGTTCGCGGATAGATGTCAAGGTAAGAATTTCTATAGAACTTGTGTAGTATGGAAATGCAACGGTAATCATATTGCGCAGACAAATAAACAAAAGAAGGTTTAACAAAGGGACTCACTTCTCAATGCATGGAACGCATCGTTCCCATCAATACCCCTACTCCTGAGTAAAGAAATGGATGCAAATCAATGCGATAAGAATCGAATGAATACGTATCAAGGATGGATGAAGAACCAAGAAGTTGATGAAATTAGTTGCGGCCGAAATAGCTTGATTTTGTTTTCTTTATTATTTATGGTCACATCCAGGTCAGGCGGTCAAGCGTCAGTACTAATTTAAGCATTATTCTCCTTAGCAGCCATAGATGCTGTCTTTCGCCCTTTACAAGGACTCGTCAGTAAACTTCAGAGTGGTCCAAACAAGCTTGTGACATCCAGATGGCTGAGCAAGCTGATGGACTGCACAGGATGCTGTTCCGAAGCCTTGGGCTGCTCTGCATTTATTCATCTTGGCTTTAACGTGCGTCAGTTCGCCTGGGTGTAGACTCCCGTCCGATTAGGTGCGAAGAAAAAGAATAGAGTGATTGAAACACTTGTTGGCCGTAATCGCATTGGTAATGAAGATAAGACAAAACGATGTCATTAGTTGCGAGGCCTTTCGCCGATTCTTTTCGGGCAACACTTCGGAACGCGTACAATAGCGACGTGTACATCGTTCGATCGCGCCAACGAGAAGATCTCCTACTTCAAGCAGCTGGTTCGCGCTCGCCACCCAATGTTGCTAACATTTCTCGAAGCGACAATGATAGCATCATTGCGGCCGGTTTTATGTTTCCAGAAGCAAACTGTATTAACGCTCGCTCTTCCGTGGCAGTGACTTCAACTCCGTCCTTTCTTTCATTTTGACTGTATACAATGACTTGATTTTTCTTTTATTGTACGCGTTCCGAAGTGTTGCCCGAAAAGAATCGGCGAAAGGCCTCGCAACTAATGACATCGTTTTGTCTTATCTTCATTACCAGTATGGAGCGAGAAAATACAACAATTAATTACGCAGAAAATGACTTTGAGTAGTCATGAATAGGAATGATTGTTGCGTTCATCCAGGCAAGGAGACAGGCTACTGCAAAAGTTCACTTGGCAATAAGCAATAAAATTGTTCGTGATCAAATGAAAATGTACCAAAAGACACGGACGGGGCTCATCAGCAAGTCTCAGATACTTCAAATCCTGCACGATCAGCAGTCGGCGAATCCACGCCCAAATAAAATGGTTGAAAAAGTAATGATGATGCAAAGCAACTTTACAATATAAACAGAGGCTTTTACATCAAACTCATGTCAAATTACATCGTGTTGATGATTGTCTGATCGAGAGAAGTCCTCAACTTAGCAAAGGACTGGAATGCTTATTAAGAAGCTTTTCCATGCACTCTCAGATCATCATACTTACTTCTTCTTGCAAGATAAAGCTCTTCTTTTGACTTTAATATCTACGTGGTGTATGCCGGTAAGTGAACAAATGCGTAAATAACGAGATGCTTGACCAACATTAAAATCATGTAATCCACACGGGAAGGCTGAAGATTAACGGAAAATATTGCCTGAAAGAGAAAGTCTCAACTTTGTGATCTTTATCATTTTCACCATTCCTATCCGCAAACAAATCGTCAGGGTAAATATGCGTTCTCCCAAAATGTTTATAGTTAGTTGTGCATGAATAATCAATATATTATGTATTGCAAGATAAAAGAGACAGAAGAGAATAAAGTTTGTGTTCTCCAAATGAGAAAAAGAATAATATGTTGAAATAATTGCATCACATCAGCAGATACAAATTAGAATAAAGAAGATGACAACTCAGCGAGACCATGTCTTTTGGTTGATATTAAGTTTCTCATGAACATAAACTTGTGCATATAGAAGTATGTCATCAGACTTGATCGATTAAAGCACTCAATTCCTTCGTAGTCGTGAGGCTGTGCTTCGTCAGTGCGCCTCGGAATGGACTGTTGTTTGCAGGGCATCACCTGATTGTGTAATCCTTCAGCTTGCACAGTCATTCGAGATTGTCATATTGTGTTTCCTTACTGTATCACAAATGAGTGTTGCACATGATTGGGCTATTCCGAGCGTCAGTGACGAAACACTGTAGGATGAAACACAGAGTTTGCGGCTGACAAGGAATTTAGTGCTTGAATTGTTCGTCTGAGGTGACTGCATCTTTCTAGTCTATGCATACGCGAACTGACACTGCAATCTTATATAATTATCACTGCAATGCCGTATCTGATAAGGTTGAGTGAATGAATGTGAAGTCCACAATATTTCCAAAATTGTGTACTCAGAGGCAAGACTGTTCATATACGCAGTGCATTCACGATAATGATGGTTTAGGGTCACTCCTCCCCCTTGCTGGGGGCTTGGACGGCGCTGACAAGGTCAGACTTCAATCTGGAGCGCTGTGGTGCTTTAAGTCCGGATACTCTTCCTCAGGACTTCCAATGACACTTTCGGGCTCGACCTATGGACCGAAAGATGACTAGGCCAAGCACTTAGCCACTGTGCCACGGAGACCACGATAAATCGATCATGAAATCTATATGCCAGCATTACCTGATCGATGCGTATTTACGAGCAGTCTACATTTTCTTTGGTCTATGAGTTCTGTAAGTGCGATTTTGATCAACAGGGCTCTCAGAAGCATAGCTGTCCCAAATCTTAATCAATAGCCAAAAATGTGTTATACTAAATTTGTTGTTTATGAAGTTACTTGTACCATGTGTAATCAGTTGTATGTCGGTGAAACGTGTTCTACGCGTTTCAAAGAACATTTATATGATAAGGATTCTGCGATTTTCTGTCATCTGGACAGTCATGATGTTGACCCTAAGTCAACTGATTTGCCATTGAAATGGAAATTTTTGGATAAAAACTTAAATCATCCAAATGTCCGACGTTCTGTAGAAGCCTTACACATCAGAAGAAACCAGCAAATATTAATGAATGGATGTATAGGTAGAGTACTGGATGTGTAAAGATAATTTTTTTGTCGATCACTCAAGTATAATGTCATAATCTAATTTTAGCACGTGCTGCTTCGTTGTGGTTCACTGTTTTTGTCTTATACTGTAATTATTCTTTTTGTAAATGTGCTGTTTTATCCACTGTCTGTTGTTGCATGTTATTCTCTGGTTTTAGCTGTGTTACGTTTGGTTCATTAAGTGTTCCAATGCTTCTTGCTGAGGTTTTAATGTACCTACCAATGAAGCGTCTGCTTCACTAAATCATGTGACGTTTGTGATTGCCACTCCAAGACCACTGACACTTCCAACTGCGTCTGAATTTCACACATGTATTTCACCTGATGAAGGCTTCGGCCGAAAATTCGTGATTTTAATATTGTAATATATATGTATACAAGGATATTGTTCGAGTTCTAAGCATATTTTCGGATTTTCTTTCTTTTTCAAATAATCAATAATCAATTTTACAGTACAATAAAATACTGCTACGATTACATTTCATTTAATTTGTTCAACTGCAGATTCAGACTAACTCGATTTCTGAATTTCCGCATTAGGATTCTTCAATTTCATAACCTGAGTGTCATCTGCAACACCATCAGCAATACTTTCAGCTCATTTGAAATGGCATCATGAGAAATCGTATCGTCACAATCTAAACAGTTTTTATTTTTGTACAGTGGTGTAGTACTGCTTACTATCTATGATTGTGCTGGATATTAAATAGCTTTGCATGATCAGTTTATAACTGATGATACCTTCTGTGAAATGGATATTCAGTCTTTTAGCAGTGGATAAGAAGTTCATTTTAGACAGTGTGCTATCTCGAATATGTTTCCACAATTTGTCTGGTGTGAGTTATCGTACGAGTAATTCGATATGAGCATTTGATGATGCAAATTCTTCTTTATTCGCAATTTTTAGCATATCATTTAAATGAAGTCGATTGCGAGCTAATTCTTCGTTAAATTAGCTGGCAAACCGAAATCACGACAGAAATGAATGCTTTCCACATTAAATAAGTTGCCGATGCAGATGAAAAGCTAAAGAATCCCTTGAATCCTCGGCAGCAGCTTCAGATGAAACATTCGAATCATAAATATAATCAGGTTCGGTTCTAATTCATTTTGGCTCCCTGTTGACCAGATCATGACTTAATGCTGTCACCTCATCATCTCTCCTGCTGTGAAGCCTATCAGGTTCACGGATATCTGCTTTTCCATCATACGGCCACACAGCGTGTCAGTGAAAATAATCTCTCAGAATAAGAAAATATTTCCTACACTTTGCGAAAACTCAGGTCTATGTGAATTTAGAAGTCTATGATTGTTGTAATTGTGCACATAATAGAAGCAATGTTATTCTGCATGCATAGAGCTAGGACTCACTAATCGATAATGAGAATTTATTCTCCTATATATAGGCCCTACAAAATTAATGTAATGCTAGAGTTGATCTTGCAGCTGCAAGATTTTACCTGTACTTAAATGCCTCATGTCTGTACTTTTCCGTTTATTAGTCAGCCTTTCACTCACATAGACAATGCGCACACATTCTATAAGAGCATGATATCTTAGTTATCATTGTCTATTGGCCTGGGACAATACATGCGAAAGTACTAGGACAATAAATCATTCATACACATCCATGTCTTTATACGACGAGAAAGTCCAGGTCAATAGATTCAATGTGCGACTTTCCTAAGGAGCCAATGGGCAATATGGATAATCTATGGACGAGGACTTTCTTTGCATCAGTGATACAGCATAATTTCAATAGAAAAAATTGCTCGAAGTGGGGGCATGAGGTTGTGACTGTATGGGCCCGCTCTTTGAGCCCACGCTCAATTCAACGTAGCAAAGTGCGTCAAGGTAACAAAGTTAAAAAAACAAGCTAATGACTAGTTACTTTTCAATAGGTACAAAGTATGATTTAAAAGAAAATTTTTATATCCTAAAATGTCTAAAAATTTTAAAAATACTTACTAGAAGGACAAACAACGCTTCTCCTCTCCTCATGTGTAATGAATTGGCGAGTAAGTCGTTCTGTTCAAAATTATGTTTATCACTTATATATTGAAAATATCCTATTTAGCAGTCTGCCTATTCAGATGATAAGAGGACAGGTCTGTTTCCAATCAAAATACCAGATCTAGCTAACAACACAGCGGGATTACGCTATCTAAAATCTACCAAGTGTGTAAGAGAATTAATGTTAGTTCCTTAAGCTAAAACGTGAAATAGAATTGTACAAAATATGCATACAAATTATTTGACTATTTTTAATGAGGTCATCAACAGGAACTTGGTCAGGACGATCGCGTTTCGACCGCTTAATCCTGGACGCTCAAACCCGACCAAGCGCGGTCCTGTACATTTAAGATGCACAGCCTCAAAAATTAAATTTATAATGGAGAAAGATTAGCATCTATCAAAAAAATAGTCACTATTGACTGAAATGTACCTCAGGCATTTGAAAGAAGGACAGAGTCCAGCCAGTAGAGGTCAGCCAGAATGTTAGACTCTTCAAAGCTAAAGACGTTGCGCATAATATGCAGAAATGTTGCTGTAAATAGTCATTTTTATTCAACTATGATTTGACGATGAAGTATTAAATATATTTGAATCGATCGTTTAATTTCCTAGCCTTTGTTGTAAGATGCAATGTCTCTCTGATATCTTCTTCAAACTTTAGTTACAAATATGCCAGTGTGAAGCAAAGATTGCCGGTAATTACAATTAATTTAATTAATTACGATATTATAATTATATTGGAACTATCTTGATTCAATTGAGATTCGAACTTGACTTTAGATTCAATTTGTACGAACACAAAGTTTGCTTGAGTATATTTGATAGTACGAGACTTAACAGACAAATGACATTCCTCACGGACAGCTGTCTGGAAATGGCAATTATTAAGGGAGTTGTGTTGATGTGGATGTGAACGTAATCCGTCTGTTGATGATTCCTGATATTGGATGAAATTTCTATTCAAGTCTCCTGCTATTTTTCGATTGAATATCGATGTAGCTCAATGCGAATAATTCAATAACCTAGACAAAGACGAATATACGCGTCTTATAATGCCGAGTTGCAGTATCTTCAAGTTTGAATCGCTATTATATTTGCGCAGAAACCAAAGCTGTGATTTCGTAATGGGATGGAAGCTCGGAGGGTACTTAGGGTTTATCTCCCCCCACCCTACGTTTTCAAATTTGTCTAAAATCTGTAAAAATGAATCAATCGTCACAATACTTCAGAGACACGTACTCAAGCATATTTTCTACCCGCCTAGCCAAAATATATGCCAATCGGACAAGTACATTTTGCATTATAAACGATGACGTGAAGTTTAGCGATGTCAGCAGCTTGATCTGACTTCGCCTGACTTCTTCGTCTGAGCAGGTAGCACTAGGTCAGCAAAGTCATGCCGCGACAACTCTTGAAGTGATAGTGACCCATATCACATCCCTTCCTTTAATATACCTAAGTTAAAAAAGGTGTGGCAGGGTGGTGTTCGTGGGAAGATTTCAAATAGCACTGATGACACGAAGAAAGAGCGAGAACAATGCACACACGAGTAACAATATTGCGTCGAACAGACGAAGTCAGATGAAGCTGTTGACATCGCTACACTTCACGTCATCGCCTCTAATGCAAAAACTACTTGTCCGATCTGTATAAAGTTTTGTATGTTGGTAGAAAATATGCTTAAGTACGTGTCTCTGAAGTTTTGTGACGGTTGGTTCATTTTTACGGATTTTATACAAATTTCAAAACATAGGTGGGGGAGATAGCCCATAAGTACCGCTCGGAGATACTTCGTATATTGCTATGACACTTGCTAAAGATTGAGAGTCAACAAGTTTAATGTTGCGACTTTTCAAATAGATGTTCTTGTTGTTACCTCGTGTTTTGTGATCAGTGGCAGCAGCGTATTCTTCTTCACATAATTTTCATGTCTGCTACAATAAATAATTAACAACAGAATGAAGTGAAATTAATGATATATCAACATGCCACGCAAAAGATGTGCGGCTGGCAGGATTCGAACCTACGACCAAGGTTAACTAGACGTGTGCTCTACCAACTGTGTTACGAGCCACTTACGCGACTCTGTCAATTGGCAGGATCAAACCCTCACCACCACACATCAGTTGTCATAGCAATTATAATCAATGAATAAATAACACGTCACAATTGTGACCGCCGACATTAAGGCAAGTAGCGGGGATCGATTATCCACCAAAGCATCTTAAACCATGTCGTGAAAGCAAGTAACAACAATGAAATTAAATAAATGATAGATCAAATTGCCATGCAAAAGATGTTCGGCTGGTAGGATTCGAACCTACGACCCAGGTTAACTAGACGTGTGCTCTACCAACTGTGTTACGAGCCACTTACGCGGCTGTGTCAAATGGCAGGATCAAAGACTCACCTATAATATAACAGAGTACGATGAAATGCATGGTAGTCTTCATGTAATGGCCTCATTCTTTATAAGGTGCATGCCACAATTCATGTTCCAGTTTAGTTCTTCAGGGGGACACTTAAATTTTTCTGTTTTTCAAATATGTTGTGACGGTATTTTCAGTCTGCGCGTTGTTCTCTCCTATCTTGCTGCGATGAGGTTGTGGTTCAATTCCTTTGATTCTAAACTTAATTAAATGGAAGTCTAAAATGTCGAATTAAATTTTTATTGTAAATATCTCTCGCCTGAGCTCAAGGACATAGTACTTAGCCGGATTAAGAATGTAGAATTGTCATGTAAATAAACAGTGGCTTTTCTCGTTTATCAAAATCATAGCAAGGCTATATCCATTTTTCTTATTCCGCTTTCTGAAATAAATCCCATAGGATTGAACTAACTTACTAGATCAAACACAACCTACATGTGACTTGCTCAAAAATCAAATTCAAAGCGTGTTTGTGCACTGCATGCACACAAACTCAATACTAACACACATATGGTCAAGCACAATATAATTTCGAAACTTGACCAGTCTGTTAATGATCAGTTAATAGCAAGGAAAATGCACTGCGTTGATAATCCGGCAGCCGTGCGAGTTCTGCCGAGAATGAGACTTTCACAGAATGATGTACACCCTATGCCTACTGTGAATCTGCGCGTCTGCCGAGTTCTAGTGAGTTCCTCTTCTTGTCAGACAGGATCAAAGAAAAACACAGATTGCATTTTTTGATTAAAATGGAAGTTGATAAACGACTTTTCAGCTGATAAACGATAGCACAGAAAATTTCATTTTGACTAAAAGATGCAGTCTGTGTCTCATTGGATTTACATGTGATTTTCTTTGATTCTGTCTGACAGGAAGAGGAACTCACTAGAACTCGGCAGACTCGCAGATTCGTAGTGGGCATCGGATGTGCATCATTCTGTGAAAGTCTCACTTTCGGCTTCGTTCCCTGCAGAAACGCGTGCTGGCTGCCGGACTATGAGTTAGTCAGTGAAATTGATGCTATTTCGAAGCGGAGAAGGATTAGAGAAACATAGACTAGAGGATTTTATTGAATTCAGAATGCACTACAAATCGTCAGCAGCTTATCATCTGATGGAGGTCCTATCACCGCTAACAATTTCTGGTTCATGATGTGACGAATACTTCTAACCAAATGAGTATTTTCCATGCACTGCAACTGAAATCGACTTCACTCAAAACTTGTCATAAATGGATGATGATGTTCACTATTCTCATCATCTCCACAAATCATTAACGAGAATTTCATGCGACTCTTTGTGTTGACACTGTAGCAGTGAAGACGCAGAACAAGCGACAGCAATTGCCTGAACAAATAACTAATCGATCGTTGATACTCCTGTCAGATGGCTACAGATAATGAGTTTTGATTCCTTCTCTCCCATTAATTGGCAACAGTTAAAAGTTGTTGTCAAATCAATATTTCATCGGAATTTTTCCTTGCATGACACTTCGACTCAATAAATTTTTCTTGGAAGGTTTCACAAACAAATTGCATGAAAGTTCATCTTTCCATTAATAGTACGGGAAATTCACTACGCTTCGGAGGGGAAAATCAAATTTATCAAACGTGAAAACAGTTGAGACAATGAAGTTTCAGATCAAGATGAGCTAGACTTCGTCTAAGAAAGGAAAAGAGACAGCAGAAGTTAATCTGTTTCTTCAAATGATGAATAATTCAGGGTGTGAGCATTTTCAGTGAGGACGTTTTGTCGGTTCTCTGGCCGCCTGTCAGTAAGCCAAGGTTTTCTAATGGAGTTGTTGTTGTCGACTGCCTACGGTCGTAGCATCACCCGTCTCCACTATTTCCAATACGCTAGCGCTTCCCGAGGTCTGGAACAAAGAATCGACACATCATTACCAACATGCACACCCCAAGCCAACCCCAAACTGACCCTCATCCCTTCCTCCGACACTATTCATAATCCACCTCCTCTTCCACATCCTCGACCCTTGCAACCCGATCTTCTTCGGTAGCCTCCCCCAGCTCCAGGGAGTGGCACGTCCTCAACCGGGCCATGATCACCCTGCTGTTGCTGCTGTTTTGCTCGGGTCCGTGCACCGGATGGGAGGCTTCGCATCAAGACTATACGAAGCGACACACTCAGTACGCAAATTAATGCCTACTGCTGGCGAGGAGTGCCCCAGGGAGGAGATGGCCATTCCGATATCACCGGGGTGCTACCACACCCAAGCCAAAGCTACTCACACAGTGAACGGCATTGACGGGGAGCAACCCCAATGGTCCCACCTTCCCACAGCTTACCTTACGAGAGGGGGCGGCCATCGATGAGGGGACTTTGGAAAGGTCACAGCCAGATGTGCCAATGGGGAGGAACCTCAATGAGCTTTGTTGCATATCTCAACAGCTAATATTCAGCAGTCAGGATCCCGCGCAACATCAACTTAGTATAGCCACTGAAGAAGAGAATAAGACATCAAACTGCCAACACCAGGCCTGCAGTGGCAGAAAGCCCTTTTTAGTCGTCTCTTACGACACGCAGGGGAGCGTCGGTCTTATTCTACTCAGTCCCGAGAACTGCACGGGAAGAATAGAATCTTTTATGACATCACTTGAAGTGCCTGTAGTGCATGATTAACACATGTTTCGATCGAAGTCCATCAAATACTTGAAATACCATTCGCTTCATAAAGAACTGAAGTAGGGGAGTCACCAGACCTTCCCTTGGAGCTAGAATTACCTCAGGTTCGGTAAAAGATACATCCGAAGGTGCGGAGTGGGACCTAGAGTAGCAACAATCCAGCCCAATTCACCCAGCACCAAACTAACAGCAGCCCTGCACCGGCATTGGAGGCCCTGAGATGTTGCAAACGATGCAGGCATACGGGGGCACTCTATTAAGCCGACAAGGGACATAGCTGCTCTCATGGGAAGGTCCCCATCAAGCTCCTTAACCCCGATTTGCTTGCACCTGTGTCATGCTGACTCCCAACAAGAACAACCCTGTCAGCAATCCTCCACACTATCAGGGACGTTGCCTCCAGCGTCTCAGGGACACAGTGCCAGTTACAGCGCTGTCTCCCCCAGTCATCAGTCATACACACTAGCTCGTAGGGGCCAGGAACCCTACAAAAACCAACCTTCACACCTAGTAACCAGGCCAAACTATCGATATGACACAGCCATCAAGCACGTGCTCTCGGACTTGCGTGAAGGTAGCTGGCCTGCGGTTTAAATTGTTGAATACTTGGAGCGTACTTCGAACCTCTTCTGCTTCGTCCGCCCAGGACGCCGTCTGCAGTCGGTTTTTCTGATCCACTACCCTCGGCATCCGCCTCCGGCGAACTAGGGGAAAATAGATGACTTCCATCACCTGACAGGAGGCTTCATCGGCGCAGCCTACCCTCCGTTCCCTGCAGCTGCGTAGTCTCACGGATAGGATCCACTGTAAACAATAATCTCGTATCAATCGTCAAATTCGGGTGCGTGCGCACTGGCCTGTGACTTCAAATTTGACTTTTGACACAAGACCGATTGCCACAATACAAGTATTGGCAAATGCGACTGCCTCTCAGTGCATAACTGCTTCTGAATAGCAGTCCAATAAAGTCAATGCGGATTTAAAACTCAAACAGAGAAAAGTGTCACGTCACACTACAATACTGCTACAAAAACGTTTGAAACTCTGTTGCATGTATATTTTCTGTTATAGACACCTGTCTTCATTCCTTCATTTGCTTCAACAATTGATTGTAATTATGATGCATGAGCGCAGTTACTTGTATTTCATGTAATGGGTCGATCCAAATTGATAACAAGATATTATGCAAGTCGTGTATGTAAGGTCCATTCAGCTTAATTCGTTAGATGAAATGACAAAGTGAAAATTTCAAAATAAAGAATTAGTCTCTTCTAGCGATGATCACAATTGCAATTAATTGATTGCTTCTTGTTGCAGTTTATAAGTAATTGATTGCTTCTTGTTGCAATTTAACAATAATTGATTGCTTCTTGTTGCAATTTAAAAGTAATTGATTGCTTCTTATTGCAATTTAAAAGTAATTGATTGCTTCTCGTCGCAATTTAGAAGTAAATAATTGCTTCTTGTTGCAATTTAAAAGTAATTGATTGCTTCTTGTTGCAATTTAAAAGTAATTGATTGCTTCTTGTTGCAATTTAAAAGTAATTGATTGCTTCTTGTTGCAATTTAAAAGTAATTGATTGCTTCTTATTGCAATTTAAAAGTAATTGATTGCTTCTTGTCGCAATTTAGAAGTAAATAATTGCTTCTTGTTGCAATTTAAAAGTAATTGATTGCTTCTTGTTGCAATTTAAAAGTAATTGATTGCTTCTTGTTGCAATTTAAAAGTAATTGATTGCTTCTTGTTGCAATTTAAAAGCAATTGATTGCTTCTTGTTGCAATTTAAAAGTAATTGATTGCTTCTTGTTGCAATTTAAAAGTAATTGATTACTTCTTGTTGCAATTTAAAATTAATTGATTGCTTTCCCAAAATTGTTTGCAATTAATTTTAGATAACCCCTGAATAAAAGTCCACCAAGTATCTGAAGCCATGTCGCAATTCACTAAGAAGTCCCCTGCATATTTGCTCAATTTCTATTATAATTTAATCTTTTATTATGTCTAAAGACTGTAATTTTCTTATGTGCATGTTTCTGTTCTGATGATTTTCATGATTCGTCCGTCTCCCTTCTTATCATCATATTTTGTGTCATGTCTCTTAAGTTACTGATCGATTAAATCTGACGACAGTAATCAGAATTGTTATGTAAGATAATTTTCTTTCTCTTGTTGTCTCAATTTCCTCTTTTCTGCTCAAATCCCAAACCAATCAAGCAGTTAATTGTCTCATTCTTCTCCGAGAGGAGTAGTGCTGATTTCAAACAGAGGAAGCGATCATCATGCGACACAATCGCTCATCCGGTTGAATATTCATAACCAGACTGCGTTTGAATAGGAAAATCAATGCAAACCTTCCCAAGACAATATTCTGAAACCTCAATGCTCATTTCACTCCTCAAATATACATCTGAACTTTCAAAAGTAAAAAATGTTGAAAGTCTACAAAAGTAAAAGTGCTTATTGACATCAACCTATTTCGCATGAGTTGAGTTCAGTAGAACTTTTAGGCAGAGCAGCAACGGAAAATGTGCATTTGGACAGGAATATCAAAATGCGGCTGTGTAATGAAATGCACATGTAGCACGCGTCTTGATCTTGCTTGTGGGTGAGAATTTTGCAAATTCAGCGACTATGCTGCAATGGACTACATTCCACAGTTATCCTGTGCAGTCCTAGATTTTCTAGCAGTCCTGTGTAGTCCTGGATTTCGACTCATCTATGACGGGATGACGACACAACCACGAGGCTTTGATGCGGAGGAGCTTTGTCGTAGAGGCTCAAGACACTCAATGAATAGACGTACCCATCAAAGACCTACAAGCCTATAGAGTGTCCTTACCTCAAGCAGAGCTAAGGTAATTGCACTCGATGGACACCGTTTGTGTTTCAAGATACCTCTACACATCCGTTGTGCACGAAGGTTAGTGATTTTTGTGCAACAATAAGTAACTAAATTTCAACACCAGACATGCTTCGGCCTGTTGGGCCTCATCAGTCGTGGGTAGATTCGAACCAGCGACGTTGGAGCTAGAGGACATGGAAGCGCACCCTCTAACCACAAGGCCACCGGACCATCTGCTTAGAGCTTGACTTAGTCAAGAAGCCACTGCTTTAATGCAGGCAGGTGGATGACGGATTGCAATCAGCAGCCACTTGATACCGCACCCGAGATTGAGGCGCTTCACGCAGGTGCTACTCATTACACTGATATTAATCAATATCCAGGTTACTTGCCTTAACGAGGAAACATTCATTTTCAATTATTTCTGATCAAAATTCTCCTATCTACTTCCTCAGTGTAATTTGTTTATTTTTGAAGAGTTGAATATTCTTTCATACAATTTTTTTCAGGTTATGACCACCGTCAGATGTCTGTGGTTCCGGACGAACATCGTCTTGTTGACTTCTTGTTTAACTCGTCACATGACATTATCGCGGCGGAGCATGTGAATCGGCAAGTGTTGGTCGATATTGCGATTCGGTTGAATCAAATCGTCGGACTTGATGAACGGCAGCAGGTCATGACAACCAATCTGAAAATTGAGCAGGTGAGTAGTTTAGTGGAGTATACTTCTCATGGAATATTTTGTTGGAACAGTTGACGATATGTGTTCGCATCTGTTCAGCATGTTTTCAAAATTTAATGTGATGTATTTGAAATTAAACTAAAGCACAACACAGTAAAAAAATTCGAGGAATCCAGGAAACGGAAGAAAACAAAGTTAAACAACTACCCTAGTGGAAAATGGTGTAAATAATTAGGTAACTTTAAGTCAAGAGCGAATGAATATTAATTGATACTTAAAACATAGAGTTGCATACTCCATTATTGAGTAGGAAACGAAATACATATAGCGGCTAGCCGACCCAACTTTCGAAGGGATGGGAAATAAATTAAGACTTATAGTCAATTTACTTACAGCTACAAACTAAAATGAGAGCTCGGCATGAGACATGACGGGGAAGCTAGCCAAAATTGTAAATGATGAAAATCAAGAAACATAAGAAACCAAAATAAGATCGCTATGAAGGGAGCCATCAGGGAGGAACCATGCGTCTGCTTATAGTAAGGTTTCGGCACTTAACCTCCAACCTGTACCACATGGCGGAGCCAGGCCAATCATATCGAATGAAAAATAGGGAAGGTCTCTCCAAACCTGAGGAAACATAGCTAAAGCTGCAAATGAATTTGGATATAAGAGAACAAAAGGATACACAAGAATACAAAGATAATAGCGGTTAGTCTAACATAGTGTTTGGATCCCGGGATCCCGGCGTATTTTTCTTGTCCCGAATCCTGGGAAACAGAGACGGGAAATCCCGGGATTCAATTTTCTTGAAAAAAAGTTGTGCTAATCTGCGTTTATCATAATGATTGGCTGCATAGTCTGTATAGAGTCGTAAAAGGCTAGTAAGTAGCACCGTAAGCTGCGTAGTACATAGCACAAAAGCTAGCTATTCTGATTATGCATAGTACATTTGTCGTCTCATCTGAGGCGAGGACGTCTAAATACAATAGCAGTCCTTGTCTGAGGTCATATTTCGCCGCGTCATTCGGCAGAATGACTCATGTGTTGCACTGTTGCTGAGTATGAATTGTATGATAGCATGATGTTAGAACTGAGTGATCGTGTGTGACGTCTTGGGTGTGACTACAGTATTCTGTGCATGATTCTGTGCCACTTCTGTGCTATGATTCTGTGTGTGTGACTGCTACCGTAAAGCTTGCGCAAGGTCACGATTGGTGCGAGAAGCCAGATGACTGTCACCTTTTCCTTCCTTTTCCCATCTCCATATGGAGATGAAAATTGATTTTGGTGTTAGCGCTCAAGAAGAATGCCCGTAGTATATAGACTACTCCTTCGAGTTGAGAGTTCAGTGCAGTGCAACGTCTAAGCCATGGATTCATCCGCCTTGAACTATTTTACGAAAGACGATATTGGCTTGAAGGCCATCTGCAATATTTGCAAAGCTTCTATCGGCTGCAAAGGATCATCGACTAGCGGTTTGCTAAGACATTTGAAGAACATTCATCGTGAGCTTGTGCCCCAGAAACGCAAAGCTGATGAAGACATGGCTGATCAACCGTCACAGAGGAAGAAAGTGAAGCAACAAACTCTAGATCGAGCTTTCATGTCTGCTAAGCGATCATCACTAGCAGAAATACTGACAAGACTAGCAGCAGAGGACGGCATTTCAATACGCGCAATCACAAGGAGCAAGTTCATTCGGAATTCTATTTCTGCACAAGGATATACGCCGCCAAAGTGTGAAAAGACTGTTATGAAACTGGTTATCGAATATCATCATGCGATCGTCGCTGAAGTCAAGAAAGAAATCGCCGACAAAGTTTCGAACGGAGAAAGATTCTCAATCACCCTGGATGAATGGACCAGTACAAGAAATCGTCGGTATATGAATGTCAACGTCCACGACAAGGCTGTGATGATGAATAATCTCGGACTAATTCGTGTTCCAAATTCCTGTCCCGCTGAAAAAACCGTGTCACTCATCGAAGGGAGACTGGAAGACTTTGAATTGTCCTTCTCATCACATATTGTTTCTTCGACAACAGACGGCGCCTCAGTGATGCTGAAGTTCGGCAGAATTTCACCGGCTGAACACCAGTTGTGCTTCAATCACGCCATTCATCTTGCTGTTGTTGATACGTTATACAAATCTAGTGCGACGACAGAAAATGACATTGACGAAATGAGCGACTGTGATGACGACGATGATGACTCTCAGTCTTCACTTCCAGTTGAGAGAGATGATTTGAAAGCTCTCCTTAAGAAGCTTCGAGAAACGGTCAAGATATTCAGAAAGTCACCGGTGCGAAATAACACTCTGCAAAAGTACGTCCTTGTTCAGGAAGGGAAGGAATCGGAATTACTACATGACTGTCCAACCAGATGGAATTCCCTTGAGAAGATGCTGGCCAGATATTTACTTCTTCGGGACTGTGTCACAAAAGCATTGATTGATCTGAAAATGTCGAGCAAGTTTCAATAGGAGGAAGACCATGTCAAGTTGCAGGAGTTGCTTGATGCTCTCGCACCAATCCGTACGTGCGTGGATGGCTTGAGTAGGCGTGACACTAATCTACTCAAAAGTGATGGAATTCTTCGATTCTTATTCGACGTATTGGGAAAACAAACATCTCCAATAAGTCAGGAGCTATACACGGCACTGCGACATCGCTTGAGTGAAAGAAGACAGCAAGACATCACGTTTCTGATCAAATTTCTACACAGATCTGATGAACAGGAGAATGACACATTCTTTGAAATGTCGTCTAAGAAGACCATGGTGAGATTGGGAAAGTCGTTGTTAACACGGCTCTCAATAAGTGAGGATGTTGATGATGAACAGGAAGAAGACCATGGCACCACTGTCCGAGAAGACTGTGCGGAGCTGAATGCTCGTTATCCAGTGCGTTAGAGGCAGCTATTTCAATTTCCATGAAGGCAGCTCCCCAAGATTCCAACCAATTTCAAGGCTTCAAATCCCTCAATCAAGAGTTCACAGTCTACGAAGCGACGGGGAAACGAACGCCAAACTTGGAAAGTCTATATAGCTATCTGATGACGATTAGAACAACTTCGATTGACAGTGAAAGAGCGTTTTCAATTGCAAGCAACTCGTCAACTGTTCGTAACCGACTGTCAGACAACTCCATAAACGTGTAGTAAGAGCACGCTAGTGTTCTACAGCAAGACATGTATTGAAAGCATGACAATACAGGCGGCGTTATGAACGCCCAAGTGAACACTGCTTGACCGTCCAGTCATTGACACAATCATCACATGACATTTCCCCTTGATTATAAAAAATAAATCACATATATAATATAAAATAGTGTCAGGGAAAGTCAGCCGCATCAAATCTCCAGGGTTGAGCACGAACTCGATTGCTTCGACGAACTTCTGAGACATCAGCAGATTGGGCCGAGTTCTGGTCCTCTTCGTTACTTTCTTCCTCCTCCGAGTGGCCATCACTGTCGCTGTCCTCAGGATTCACGATTCGAAGATCCGCAAAATGCCGATGGATACCATCCACTTCGATGCCACCTTCGGGAGTAACTTGTGTAACGGTTCCGCGTTTCCATTGTGTAGTACAACGAGCCTTTGCTGGTTTGACATAGACGGCATCTCCAACATTATACGAAGCATTGGTCTCAACATGCCGCGTTTCGATCTGCATCTTCGGAAATCGCCAATCGTACCGATATATTGCTCTAGACGGTATCAACGCTGCATCCAATGACTGCCGAGGTGAGTAGTTGTACCAGAATACGATATCCAGAATATTACCTCTGCACCGAGCAGCCGATCGTTTAATGGTTCTGTGATGTCGTTCGATGATGCCGTTGCAGTTCGGCCGGTAAGCGCATCTGTACATCACCTTCACGCCCCATCGATTACATGTGTCCACAAATACTTGAGATTTGAATGACGCCGCGTTGTCTGACAGAATCTCGATCGGAGGTCCTCTTTCTCTGAATACTTCTTCGACTTCTGCACAAATGCCACTCACCGACTCATTGCTGATCAGCTTCCATATGGCATAACGACTAGGGCCGCAATCAATCATGGTGAGATAGCATTTGCCGTCATGGTGCGTAGTATCACAGGCGAGTCTCATCCAATTTTGCTCCACATTTAATTTGCCTGGATTGAACTTGACAGGGGCTGGGTCGATGGATTGGCATCGGTCACAGGAAGCAACTATCCTCCTCACTTCGTGTTGAGTAAAGTTCATTCCTGGTAGACTTTCATTGGCGATGAAAGTAGTCTTCTCGATACCAAAATGAAACCGATTGTGGATGTCTCGAATTTTCTTGCTTCTATCGTCCTCACAGGTTATTGCAGTAGCAACTGGGAAGTGGTGATTTATCAACCACTCTTTGGGTACCCGGGTGAGATGGTCGGCCTTATTTTCAATAGACTTCACCAGCTTGGGATGAATGCGAAGCTGATACTCGGAGATAGTGTCCCGTATGAGATTGAGTCTACGACGGACCAACAGCTCATTTAGACCATGAACTTGAGATCGGCTCTTCTCTGAAATTGCCGCACTGAGCCAAGAATAAACTGAGGCAGAATCAACACATAACTCGAACTCCGTCAAAGACCAATCAATTGCCATCCTCAACCCTTTTAACACGGCTTCGAGTTCTGCAACATTGATGTGTGCAACGTCATTTATCCGTCTCATCCATGAGCCATCTTCGACGATGAATCCGCCAATTTCCAAGCACGCTCCCATTGCCAAAGAACTTGAATCTGTCCATAAGACCGCGCGATCGGATGTTGAAACACACCATCGTCCACCGACCGGGTCTTCTGTTTGAAGCCGCTGCCATAGATCTGTCGCTAATCTCCTCACATATTCATCAGCTGGATCATCCCACTGTCCTTCAGCTGCCATCCGTTTGACAAATCCACACATTGGACGTAACCAGGAAGCAACCGGAAAATGGCCAATTAATTTCCCACAATAACTGAACACGTCGCGCTTCGTGGCGTTGACAGTCAATGGCTCGATTGCATTATCTCTTCTCCATCGCAGTTCTCCAATACGCTTGTAGATTCGAAGACCAAGAACCCTGGCATCCGCGATTGATACCGCTGGTTTACTTTCCAGACCATAAGACCTCAAATGGTCAATGACTTCAAATCTGGAGGCTATGTCTTCGTTCACAATGATATCATCAACATAGGCGTCGGTGGCGGAATGAATTTTTGAATTGAGCGAGAGCACCTTGCGCAGAATGACGGACATAATCCTCGGAGCCACATTCAGTCCGAAACCGAGGCGAGTTAAACAATATCGCCGACCCTCGAACTCGACCACTTGAAACTGCCATAGATCCGAGTTCACGCGAATCTGCAGGTAAGAATTTCTCAAATCTACGAGACAAACATTTCGGCCAAACTGTCTCCATGACCGCAATTTCTCGCTGCAAACATCACTTTGGCCTGTGTGACTTGATACAAATTGGTTCAACTCGCGGTAATCCATTACCGGCCTAACTTTCCCTTTGTTATTCTGCACAACAGCCATAAGGGGAACGATGCCTTGAGCGGTCCCTTCAAACGGAGTCAACCAGCCATTGTCAATCCAGCTCAATACTTCATCACGATACTTCTCCTTTATGCTCGAGGAAATAAAGTATTGTGAAACAGTATTCCGAAGTTTTGGAATTTCTCCATCGGACCATCTCCAGCTGACCGTCCATTCATTGTCGCAGAAGATAGCGGTAAAGTCTTTATCTTGTATGCTCAATACTTGCGTTGACTGAGTCGATGCCGTAGCAGTTATTTCACTCGCTTGACAAGGTGGCTGCGTTGAGACGTTCGGGAAACTTGGCCTACCATATCGGAGCAAGAGAATTCCACCAAGCAGATGTATGGCATCCATACCAAGAATTAAATTGTATCCTGGAAGCAAGTCTGACACAATGCAACTGAGACGAATAGAGGTACCTTGAACATGGACGCTGCATTCCCAACATTGATGATATGTAATTGACTGGCCATTCATCATTAAAACGTGGAAGTCTTTATTACGCAAGCGAGACCGATTGACCATTTGCCGACTGACGACAGATTTTGAGCACCCAGTGTCGATTAAAGCATGAGCAACTTGATTGTTAATTTTCACTGTCATTGATGGAAGTTCTGCACCGTCAGAGGGAAGACGGGTACCGGCACAGTAATACCAGCCCTCCCTTACTCGTTTTTTGACCTCTTCTCGGACGGGCACACATTACTCTGATGACCAATACCACCACAATTCGCGCAAGACTGCATTGCTTCCTTCGATTCATCTTCAGACAGCCTGGCATCATACCTCCGCTTGTTCGGACAGCGCCTCGCTATGTGTCCGCGAGCTCCGCACGAAAAGCATTTTCGGTAATCTTGCTTATTCTCTGACCACCTTGGTTGCCTTGAGTTGGAAGAAACTTGAGCCGCGAATGTAACAGAGTTCTGTTCTTCCAGGCTGATCATCATTCTTGATCGTTCCACTAGATCGGCGAATGGCAAATGCTCAACGGAACTGAGGGCTTGAAGCTGTGTTCTGATAGATTGAGGAAGACCACGGACAAATGCGCAACGAATCCATGCCTCATTGGTAGTTGGCTGTATCAAATGAGTAAGTCGGCGAATTTCAGCAAGGTAGATATCGACAGTTTCTTCACCACCTCTGTAACATCGATTAACGAGAACGTCAAATGCTGAGAAACAGTTCTGAGAGAATGCACAATATAAAGCTGCCTTCAATTTGGAATAATCGCTTTTTACATCGTCAGGCAAAGATTCGTAAACGGCGAATGCACCACCACTTAAAAATAAAGGTACAAATGTCTCCAATTCTTTTACACCTTGTAATCGAGCAACCAATTCGACTTTGCGAATCCATTCAGAGAAATCGTTTCCACCATCAAACTGCTTAATAATGTCACCACATTTAACCGATACTGACGACATAGTTCTGCCGTGATAGCTTGTAGTAAGAGCACGCTAGTGTTCTACAGCAAGACATGTATTGAAAGCATGACAATACAGGCGGCGTTATGAACGCCCAAGTGAACACTGCTTGACCGTCCAGTCATTGACACAATCATCACATGACAAAACGCATTGTGTTTTTTGAAAGACTATTTTGCTAAACGCAAGTAGGTCTACTTTGCAACATTAGACAGGAGAGTAGGAGACATATTGTGTAATTGAATTAATAAGTTCGTACATTGTTTGTAATCTCCAACCAATGAAGCTTTAAACTGGACTGTTTTTTGTGTCTTTTCTTTTCGATTGTTTTTTGTTCCGATTCTCTTATAAGCACAATTCTCATGATCTACCCAGTGATTTGTTGCTTTCATCGCTCCGCAATTCATTTGTACAGTTCATGTATGAGACAGTTAACCTCGAAAAACTGATGTCACGAGAGGGACTCGAACCCCAGGCAGTCGCTATCTAAGCGAATGCTCTACCATCATGACATTGACATTGCAGACCAAAAACAGACGCTGGTGTCTTAATGGGGAATAAGCGATTTATCATTTAATTTTGGTAAGAACTCTGAAAGGATTTGAAATTAGAGCCTTAAATATATTTAGGAGAAATTGTCCACCGGATACATGTAGTATGAGGTACATGTAGGCCTAGGTCTAATATAATTAATTACATGTATATCTAACACAACTGGTTCATGAGTCAGTAGGCCTACTAACTACTTTCGTAACTTTGTACCGGTACCGTACAAGAATTACCGCAGAATTTGTACCAAAATTAGAAATAATTCTATCAGTAAGCAACTGTAGCAGTTAGCAATTTTGACAATACAGCTTTCCCAGGCATTAATCGTGATTAAAAAGGCTTGCTTGATTTATTGCATCTCAAATGTACGGTACCGTAATTAAAGTCTCTCTAGATGCTATTACCTTTCCAATACAACTCGAAATAACTACCAGTAAAATCAATTGGTAAATACAAACCCTTCCAATGCACCTAGAAAATAGTTGAGCTAGCAAAATTGCCAACAACATGGGACTTTTTGGGAATTTCGGTTTGTCCCGGGAAAAATCCCGGGATTCGAAGAAGCTTTGTCCCGAATTCCCGGGAATTCCAAACACTAGTCTAACATACCTATGATGGAAGGTATTTGACGAGGTGAAAAACATTGACAACCACTATTCCTCGAGAAGGACTTTATGCAAGAATTTATTAGTGGATTGACCTTGTAGCCCCTTTCCCTGAAGATATTGAAAATGCCCTTAGGTATTGATATGAAAGCGGAAGCATCAGACGAAATCCTAGCGAACCGGATGTTGAAGATGTTGAAGCCAATGTTCATGGTTATGAAGAGATCTAATACTTCACCAACATACCGGCAAATTTCTCTGATATATAGTAGTGCGCGTGTGTGTGTACAGTGTATATTCATATATGACTGCTTGAAGAAGTAAACTTAATTAGTGTTGTGACTGTTGCGATGATTGTTCTTATTCGCATAGCATAACTGTGTTTAGTACTTGCAGAGATGCACTTTTAAAGGATGACATTGCACATGTTGTTTGTGCGTTGAGCAAATATGCAAAAACTTGAACATTTTGTTCATATGTTTACTTTTCTTGTATAAATATTCTTCCCGTTTCAGCGTTGGGTGAGCAATGAGCTCCGCTGGGATCCGAAGGACTTTGGTGGTGTGCACACACTGAGGATTTCGTCAGAGCGCACTTGGCTGCCGGATACATTCATCTTTAACAAGTAAAGTTGATCTTTTCTGCTTGAGACATTCTTCGAGTATGTGTGTATTCAAGATCCTCCATTACTGCTAATTTTGTGATGCGTGTCCATTTGAAATTCAAAATCAATGATGCATGAACTCACAAATGTAATGAAACCAAATTCTCTTCCATCATGTAAACCCGATGATGGCGAGATGTCGTCTATAAATCCCATCTGTTTCTGACCTTCATTGAATGACAACCGAATGCCTCAATATATCAGTGAAATGTTGTCCTATACTGGAATTGTCTCAGAGTTGAAAAGGAAATTGGTGAAAGAGGATTGAAGAAACATCTTGAAATGTACTTCTAAATGTCAAATTAGAATAAAGAGCATGATCCATCATCAGAAATAAAGAATGTCATTGAATCCTATAAGGAAGACGAATTCTTTACGATTTGAAGTCTCCTCTCGAAAATTGATCGCTGGTTTATAGATTTGGATAAACATAGCCTCTTCAGCCGATTTCATATGTCTACAGAGTCTACAAGTTCTCTGTCCACATGACATTCTCTCTTTCAGCTTGTGCTAATATGACCTCTGCGACTTACTTCTGCATTATACTTCTCCTTTACAAATAGTCAGCACACATTTTAGATATCTGATGGTTTCATCTATCTTTGGTATCATCCAGGAACATGGATTATGCAAAGATTTTCAATGTAGAAAGAACTTCACCGCGTAATTCCCTCTATTCTCAATTTTCTTGTATATTCTAATCATCAATATTTTAAAAAAGTATGTATTGTCATAATAATGAAGAAAACATATAACAGTTAATCATTTTTCTACATTTCAAATTTAGTATATTCGATGTTAAGAACGCAGCCATACATTTGATTTTAGCATTTTTCATTCCTATGGGTCTATGTAATAAGTTATAATGCGATAAATTATTATTTAATCAATGCCATTGTAACACTAAACACATTTTGAACATCATTCAACACATCCGCCTGTTTCAAGGTGAAGTGACATGCATGTACGGTGCATATATATTTAATAATACAGAATATTATTTTGCGTATTAGCAGATGCGTCGAATGATGTTTAGAGCATTTTAATTTTGCAATGGCACATTGCGACGTCAAAATCATTCTTTGAAAAAAACGTTCTGTTATCAAAAGAAACGTTGAAAAGCATCTGCATAATCATAATATGAATTGAAAATTCTTATCCATCTCAAGAATACATTACAGATGCATTCGGTAGCAATTAAGATAATTATTTCATAAAGAAAAAATTAAAAGAACCGGCCGTCATATGACAGAGAGACACTGCATTCATTTAATTTTACGTTGCGCAGCGATTGTTACTGAGAGGTAAGATGTACATACGTGCTAAGTTTGGGACCGCAAACAACCGAAGCGACATTCTGCAACATTTTAATTCCCTTATAGATTCCAGAATGCGGTCCAAAATGCTTCAAATTAACACATGTTGAGAATTATTCGGAGTGTTCGATTGTTTGCAAACACAATCTGTTAACATTTGTTGTGGAATGTCGACTACACTCCTTTTCATTGATTTCTATGACAGATTGCAACAGAATTTTGTTGTTAAACCCTTTAACCCATACAATCAATAAAATGGAAACGAAAAATGTAAGAAAATTCGGTTCTATTATGTTGCAATTCCTCTGTTGTTGCGAATTCATGTTCCGGAACAAAGCAGAACATTCTTCAATCGCAATGTTGCAAATTTATTAAAATTTCTTTCACAATTCAGACTAGAAACAGCTAAATTGAATCATTTGTTACAATAATCCCTTTGACTCATTGAAATCCTAAAGTAAAATTCATTGCGATAGATCAATAAGTTTGCATTGACTTGATGAATGCCTTACTATTCTATCTACATTATGTGTATATTTACAAAATGCTGCATTAATTAATTATTGCAGGCGCACTAACTTAGGCGACTATGTGTGTTTAAAGTGATATCTAATGAATGTCCGTCGAAATTTCACTAACTTCTCTCAAATTTGCCCGGCATGGCTGCAACTTTAAATAGGGAGTTGTGTCGATTTTGAGGGATGTGAGCTATGACAGTTGATGATTCCTGATATTGGATGAAATGGCAGCTATTCAGGTCTGTTCCTATTTTCTACTAAGGGTTCAACTCAATATTAAACAAGGTGTCGAACGACCTGGAAAACCTGTATAAATCATAGAAATTCATCCACACAGTGCAAATAGAATAAATAAATAAATTAACCTTGTTTGTACTCGGAAGCACATTAGGCACGGAGCCATTCTTCCGTGTGACCGAGTTGTCATTTATTCACTCTCATTCTCTTTGTGCTTAGTGTTTATCAAGAATATCTTAGAAGTCTTAGGTTCTTTTGAAAGTCTTAAGTTTCACCCGAGTCCCCCGGACGCAGAGCGAACACTCTACCACAAGGCCACAGCGCCGCTATTTTATCCATTTGTCTATATAATCGATTCACCACATTGTCTATACAATTTCTATCTATAAGAGCATAGTTCAAGATAAAAAGTTTCAAGCCGGCGGTCAATTTTCACGTCTGCAAATAGTTTTGTTTCATCATCAAATGCTGTGAAGAACACCCTATTTCATCCGTCATATTTCATAAAGTCAAAGATGATCAGTTTTTGAGCTGAAAAAGCAAACAGAGAATTTTGTCCTTTTCATTAATTCTAAACAATTATTTGACATGCCTGGTGTCGCCCAGTTAAGTTGTACTCAATTTGATTAATTAAGTTAATATGAAATTCTGCTTTAATATATATCTGAAATCATTTGAATGTGAAGATTTCTCACAGAGTAAAATTGCTTCTCTTGCTTCAAATCAACAGCGCCGACGACAAGACGTCTGGGTTCCTTCACAGCACCTACGTCCTTATAAAGAGCAATGGAATCATCTATTGGCCCTCGCCAATGAAATTAAAGACTTCCTGTCTCGTTCAGATATCTTTGTTCCCATTTGACGCCCAGAATTGCAGTATTCAGTTGGGATCGTGGATTCACAGTGTAGAGTCCCTCCGTTATCTTGCCACAGTCAATGAGAGCCTGGATCTCACCCGATATACTCAGAACAGCGAATGGTCGCTTCTCAAAGCCGAATTGCGAAGAGAACCTCGCGTCTCAGCCCTCAATATGTACAAAGACATGCAGGAAGATGTCGTTGTCCGCCTGTATATTCGACGTCGCAGTTTTTTCTACATTTGGAATATCATCGTGCCATGTGTGATGCTCAGCTTCCTCACACTGCTTCTCTTCTGGACTCCAACGCAAAGTGGAGAGAAGATATCACTCGGTCTGTCCATCTTCCTTGCCTACTCAATGTTCATGCTGCTCATTGCAGAGCAAATTCCTCCCACTTCGGAGCATGTTCCACTTATTGGTAAGAATAAGAATTGTTTACTTGCAAGAAACTGCTGACTAAGTCACGGTCTATGAAAGACACCACCAGGTTTCATTTCCCACCGTCGTTGAGGAATCAAACCGAAGTGGAGGTATCAACCCACCTCCTCGCAGCCCTTGGGAGGGGTCCATGAAGCCGTAAGGTGTTTGGAAGGCCAACTGTCCTCTCCCAGCGGCGGATGAGCTCCGTACACCTGACGGGGCAGCCCTGAGGTCCCAACGTGTGAGGGGTGTGTTTATGTGAGCGCAGAAGAGATGTTTTTGTCTTGTGAGGTTGAGGTTCACAGAGGGGCAAAGAGGAAAAGGATGGAAAGAAAAGTTAATGTTATGCAGATCCTCTTTTAGAAGAGTCTGTTGTTGCTGCGGAGCTGTGCGAATATTCTGCGTGTGCGTCTGTCGAGTATTTGTTCTGGTTTGTGACCATCGTTCCCAATCAAAAATTCTCAATATAAAGATTTGAGCATTAAGAGAAGACATTTTCCAATTCTTATGTTCAGATAAACACAATATATTCAAACAAAGTTCAGTACTACGTAATTGCCTTGATGATAATGCATAAGAATACTAAATTATTTGAGAAATGAATTTAGAGTGCGATATATGTACTTAATTCGACTGTTTAAAACATCCTTGAAATCGCATAGAGCTTTTCATTTAAAAAATTTGCCAAAATATTAAATTCATGATCAAATTTCATTTCAACAAGTGGCTTGCAAATTGTGTGTTAAAATGATTAATAGGAAGTTCACTTTGTGATTCACTAGAATAATGATCTTTGGCGAAAATAATGCATCGTACAAATAAACAAGCAGTCAACGTTTTTTCGACTTGTATAACACTAGTTGATGTTTGCTTAGTTTTCAAAGATGATGTCAAACGTTGATAAAACGTCATTTTTGGCTTGTTTTAACATCTTTGTGCTTGGCATGTGCCGACGTGGCATGTGCACTTGTTTGAGGAGTTGCTTTGTTGTCACATGTGTATGGAGGTGAGATGTGAGTTGTGAAGATGATGGAGTTTTGTTGTCTGTAGGAAAGTGGTTGTTGTGTGAGGGGATGAAGCGGATGTGCATCGTGAGATTTACCTCGCCAATCCCGTAGAAGTGAACGAAAATCACAGTCCCTCCGATCTGCTCAAAAATCAATATCTCAGAACATTTGAATGAATCTCTTGTGATTAGATTTTTGCTGACGTTTAGACCACCCTTATCCATGCTGCAAATCTTAAACCTTTCTCTTTCCAACGCGGCTGTGTTCCTCCTCACAGGTATCTACCTCACCATCGTCATGTCGCTGACGGCTGCGTCTGTTATCATGGCAGTTCTCGTTGTCAATCTCAGCAGTCGTGCGGAGATCGGGAGAGATCGACCGCCGCTCTGGTTACGCCGCCTCACGAAGAAATTGTTAGGACGGAAGTTAACAACAAGAAACAGAACCTTTTTAGCCGGAGAATCGAACTCTATGGTAAGTAGAGGAATAATCATGCGGAAAGTCATCATTGTATTTGGCAAAGGACAGTTTCTATGCACTGTTTGACGAAATTTGATTGTCAAAAATTAATTGATTGATAATTTATCCAATTTCAATCAACTAAGTGTTATGTGTTCGTAGCCTAGATTCCTTATCTAATTTCGCCTCTGTAGTCTTTTACTTACTAGTAGTCACAAATTCATGTTTGTTTCAACCAGAGTAGACCAGGTAGCACAAAAATGCATGCGAAATTTCTCCACTCAATCGCCACTGATGAAAACAATGGAGAGAATCACATCTCATACCGCGCTTGTGAGAGATAATTCTAAGGAAACTATCCGCTTGTCGGATTGGTCTGATTAATTGGAATATAAAATTATAAAAAATGGTAGGTCTCGTTGTTATGTTGGCGATGTAGGCCTACTTTCTCACCCAGGAAATTTCTAGGACCACAGGTTGCTTATTGCTGTGAAACGTGTATAAACAATTCTTGGATCAAGCAAATTAATAGTTAATGCTATCAAGTTACAGAAACTGTCCTAATTTTGGATTCTAATTTAATTAATTGATTGATACATTTTCCAATTTCAATTAATTCATCCATTTGTCCAATTAAATTACAATCAATCATTGACAATTCCTGACCATACCTCTGAAATGATAGACATTAATTAGTTCAACTGCAGAATTTTGGATAAACAGAAATCGGCGATATCTACTAAGACTTCAACCACCTCAATGGAATCTTCGCCTGTATTTGTCTCCCTGACCATTTATTGAGACACGAGAAGCAAGGAGTTTAACTATGTCATGCACATTCGAAGAACTGCAGAAATGTATGGGATTTGACAGTCTCGTATGTGGGACCGGTTGAATGTCTAGAAAACATGCTTTCTTCCTTGTTTTGGTTGAATGACTGTCAACAGTAGGCCTAGCATAGAAGCCTGCTGTTGACAGTCATTCTATCTGCTCACTTGGGTGGCGATGTAGGTCAGGCTGCTGGATCTTTTCACTGCTAAAAACTGCAAGTCTGCCGGTTCAGATCGCTTGTCCATCATAAATAGCTTGGATTGAAGAACCCCATGTCCTACCATTTTAGAAATTGTGACATTGGTTGTAACCGCGATTTGACTAATTGACTGCAGATTGAAGTCGGAGAAGTATTTCTTCAATATAAGTTGGATAGAAAGTATCTGCAGGTCATGCTCTTTCATAAAAGTGGTCGTTTTTGTTCATAATCTCTCATCTCTGACTACAGTATAACACCAATTTGTGTAATGACTTCACAGCAAAATTTCATAGAAATTTCAACAAGTTAAGACAAGTAACCTTGCAATTGATAATTAATTAAATCTCAACAGATGTGACCACCACGAAGAATGCAGTCCGCCCTCCACGTGCCTGCGTTACAGCAGTGCCTTCCTGGCTAATTCACGCTCTCAACAGATGTTCCGGTGGCCTTGTGGTTAGAGGGTCTGCTTGCACGTCCTCTGGCTCCAACGTCGCTGGTTCGAACCTACCCACAACTGATGAGGCCGAACAGGGCGGAACATGTCTTGTGGTGGTTACATCTGTTGAGATCACAGAATTAGACAGGTCGTCTCTTCTTCTGTTTGACTAGAAGGGAAGCATTGGAACATGGAACGTTAATGAAATGGCACAATCTGCTGACATAATACCATAGCAATCGAACAATGAGCAGCCAGTTCAACATTAAACACGCCAAATTGTGCAAAGTTTCAGTGACTGCTATCAACCAGATCACACAGCAAAGAGACACCGTTGATGTCAAGTTCTACAGAGAAGTTTGTGAACGTTTTTTCGTGCGCCTGCTAACTTTTTTTGAAATGATCGGATGACTTGACATTATCGAGAAAACTTTTGCGCAATGATCTGAATTCTTCAAATCTGAAGGAATCGTGGCGATCGGAGCATTTTGAAGGAATTCAGAGCAATCCGCAACCGACGGATGACTATTTTTCCTATCTCTGCAAGGTATTAAAAATTTCTTTTTGCCCACTTATTAAGTTCCTGCATGTGCCATTTGTTCGAACCAGTTTGCACTTCTAGCAAAGTGATACGATTAAACAATCTAATTCTGTGGTTGAGATTGATGAATTGTCATAGAAATCAAAAGATCTTCTGAAAATACCTCAGAGAATTATCATGACTTTGACGTAAGACAAAAACTTGACTTGAAATGTTGCACACGAATGTATGAAATATCAATGCATGCTACTGTGACCGCTTCATCACTTTACAAAGTCAAGCTGAATAGATGGATAGGATCAAGGAATAGGACAGTACTGTGCATGTCAATTACTAATAATGTGCTGAAAACATTTCCCGACAGGACATTACAATTGATGAAATTCATCATGTTTGAAGCGAACCACGTTAGTGACATACTATAGCGTGTAAAACACTGGAAATGCACTTCCTGAGTAGAATTATTTATCACATGAAATATCCGATATCATTGATATGTTTCATCAGATCGAAGTTAATGCTGGAATGATCCTCAAGACAATTATGAGAGGACAGCGACAAGTTGTGAATTCTTTGAGTCAGTGGGAAAAGTTAGGAAAAATGTGTAAAAAAAGAGAAAGAAATCATTTCTTTCAAAATCTCTGTTTCGCTCATTTATAAAGTGGCCGGTGGTCGCTATTACGAACAATTGCAGCCAGCAGCTGTGAACATTGCGAACAGATCAATGCAATTCTAATGGGTCCTACCTCGTTGGAATTGCCCAGTCACACTGCAAATTTGGTTGCTTTGCATCATGGTTGCGCTTCCAGCCCGCTGTCGTACAATGCATTTGATTGGTCACAAAGACAGGTGACCATTCTCAAATATCTCTGCTTCATTCGATGACATAAGTGATTCAATCTCAAATATAAAGTTAAATGCTGATATATAAATAGTCATATCTGAAAAATGAACGGTCAATTCTTAATTAGTTGAAATATAAATGATCAGCTCGAAAATATAAATATCAATTTCTGAATTTTCGGAAATACAAATGACAAAATCCAAAAATAAAGTGACGCATTCTTGAAAATTGTGACAATGATACAATATGAGTAGCAGAATCTGAAATTTAGTTGACAAGTTCTGAAATAAAAGTGACATTGATGTGATAGATTAAGATGAAATGACCAATTCTCATTAATAAATGCAGGGTTCTGAACTAAAAACTGAAAATCTGAAATATATGTGTTGTACTCAAGAATATAAATGGTGACATCTGAAATAAACATGAAATGGTGTAGATAATTGCTCTTAGATAGTTTTAATCTGATCTCTATAGGTGTAGTAGTCCGTGATTGTATCAGACTGACACTTCGATCAAATCTAGTAAGTGTCAATATGGGTGTTGTTACAACGTTGGCTTGACAGTGTATCGGTTTTGATATTTTTGAAAGGAATTTTAATATCAAATTTGTGGTCAGTAGAATGAGAGAAAAGCTTTCCAAAATATCTTTTCTTTTTCATTGACAATAAGAAGGTCTAACGATATGTCGCTGAATAAGTTAAATCATTTTCGTTGATCTGAAAATGTTCAAAACTTAACTTAAAAAATCCAAAATACATGCAATAACAGACATTGGACAACATCAATTGCTGTAAATAATGATAGAATGAACAGAGAGGCAGATGAGAAAATGAGAATTCTCCTGCATGGACATTCGAATGGAAATTTCCACTTGAGCGTGGCTGTAGCATTATCTTAAATTTCATGACTTTTATTCTATTATCCCTGTCCAAGTTTGTAGTGTGGTCTCTTTCCTACAACCTTGACAACACGTTTTTGTGCCGTGTTAAACCATTCTTCTTTTCAGATCGAAGTCAGTGAATGAAGATATATTGTACCTAATTTAGCTATGGTAAAATGTTGAAAATAGCAGCAGTGTGTCACTTGAGGATAATTTGCATCGATTCAGTCGGAGGATGTCTGAGTTAGTGAAGAATAGATATATTTCATATGAATTGAAAGCGCTGTTGCCACCTTTTTTCTTTCATTGTTGGCATACATCTCGGCTACACACAATATTGCTAATACGGAATTTTTGGATAGCAATGCAATGGTAATATTACAGTTTCGATATATTCGTCTGTTATTCTGATATCACTTCAGAATTTGCGATGCACTGTTGGATTTGAACGAAGAAATTCCTTTTGTAGCATATAGTGCGTGCATGTATAGAGAGAACCAACATATAACTATGTAATGATTGAAAATTAATTTAAGATTCATGAAGTTAATATACTTTGACTATTTCTCTTCAAACGGTTGAAGAAATTTGTTGCCTTGATAATATTTAGAATAAAGGTAAGACAAGGCAACCGTTTTATCATTAAATCGCGAGGCCTTTCGACCTGCTCTATTCATGCGATTACGTTGGAGAACAAAAACAAACAAGAAAAGGACATTGTATGCAAAGTCAAGGGGAATGAAACGAAATCAATGCCATGGGAGGGCAAGTGCCATCATTGTTTGCTTTTGAACACATCACTGGACGAATATGATGAATAAACATTGCTGCCAAGTATGTCAGTAGCATTGGATGCCGTGACGTCAAAATCCTTGTGAAATATGATAGCTTCGGTCTGTCAGTTGCAAACATAGAAATAAACTGTTTATCTGAAGTTCGCTAGAATGGAAATTGACTCCAGGTCGCGGCACATCCGCGGGAACTAAGTTGGGGCATGAAGAACCAATTAAAAGCTTCGATTTACTCATGTGACTGATTCTAACCCAATGATACAGACGTTGGCAGGTGCATCTAAGTGAAAATGCGTGCGATTTATGTGCCGTTATTGTGCATTGCATGAAGCTTAATTTCCATTCTAGAGGTTTTATTGTTGTCAATTTCTGTGGTTGCAAATGACCGGCAGCCAATCACGTGCCTTGTTACAGCACTGCTTGATTCATCAGACGATCTCGGTCTTTCATTACTTCGCGTCGCCCATGCTGGAAGATGCTCGTCAGCACGTCTCTGTAGCCATCTCTCGGTGCGCCCAACGCAACTGTCACCACAGTTACATTCAAATTTGTAGACAATGTTGGACGCTCACGAGAGAGGCAGAGGGTCCTCGAGAAGTCGGACTGGGATGCGGCTGATGGTGAAGACGATTCGCGGCTTAACAGCAGGAAATGCCAGGCCGGTTGGTGCCCGCAGTTTGCACTTTGCGATGTCAGAGAACCACTCGCACAAGAAAGGAGCAGACTCTTGAATTCCACATGATGACTTCATGAAAACTGATGTATACTCCAAGAAAAATAGCTCCATGCTAGTGGTAAACAATGCTACATCTGTGACCGCTCCGTTGTTACCTTCCATTCTGTCTGTGTTTCGTTGTATAAAATGTGACAATTTTTGCTTTGATCAATCATCAGTAGAGTTCGGTAAGTGACACTAACGTATGTCAGAATAGAACTTGAGAACGGCATCCTTTTGGGAATAGATGCATTTGTCCCAAAATGTGCAAAAATCACTTGCGATTACAGCATTTCCTTTTATGAAAATGCTTCATAAAGATTCACATGATCTCCTCTTTGATTGCTTACGATGCTCAATTAATTGAAAGTTTCAAGTTAATTTTGTTTGTTTTTTGAATTTTCTATTTCAGTTCAGCTCATCAAATCACAATCGCTTGTCAGTGGTAAGTCAGGCGACTCCTTGGAGCCTGCGTACCAAATATTTCACCAATTTGATCATTCCTCGTCCCTCTGATGTCCCTGATTCGTCATTTTACTTCCCATCTAATTAACTGACGTCGTTTTTCCTTATAGCATTGGAATCTAGTATTTCCTTTTTTCTTTGGAATAATTTCCTCCTGGTGTTTGGTGGTTATTGTGGTTACATCTCAGCGCAGCGATGAATAGCGTAGTTTTACGCCTCAGCCACACTGAAAGCAAAGCAAGCACGAGCGTCCCGAGCAAATGCGAGCAAACGTATGTCCGCAAACTATCAATCGCTCTGGTTTGCTTTGCTCGCAGTGTGGCAGTCTACAGCTGCTGCAATGGTGACATTATATTTGCTGCAAAACGCTTTGCTCGGAAACCCTTGGAAAAGCTCGTAGTGTGGCTGAGGCCTTATCCTTTATTGCGCTATGATGCAAATTTTAGTAACTTAAACATCAATTCCTCCATTACCTAGTCGATTCAATGGTTCAGGCAGTCATTAGCAAGCGGGAAATCAGCACTTTGAAATATCAGTGCTACGGCGTCCACTTTATCACTCATTAGTGAGCGCTCACTGATGGGTGATATTGCTGACAGCCAATAGTATTACGGCATCCTCGTTAGCATTGCTGAGAACCAATAAAATTGCGGCATCGTCGTTAGCATTGCTGACAGCCAATAGTATTGCATCATCTTCGTTAGCATTGCTGAGAACCAATAGTATTGCAGCATCCTCGTTAGCATTGCTGAGAACCAATGATATTACGGCCACTCATTTAACATTGTGGACCACGTATTGCACTACTACGCATCACTGCGACGGCTACTTAGCATTGTGCGACCACTTGGCATTGTGCGACCACTTAGCACTGTTCGACCACTTTACATTGCGAGATCCCTTAGCACTGCGCGACCACTTAGCATTGCGCGGCCATTATACAAAGCGCGACCACTTGCCATTGCTTGACCACTTAGCAGTGTGCTTAATTAGCACTGCAGCGAACTAACACAGGGGTCATGTCAACATTGTGTCAAATTAGCAGAGTAGCCTGTTAACATGAGTGATTAGAAATACGGTCAATGCGCATTGCGGCTAATTAGTGAGCGCCCTATTAACACTGTAATGAATTCACACTGTGATATGTTGAATGAACATTGGGACGATTTTCCTTTTGCCGATTCAACGGTGGTTGTTTGCTTCGTATGTATTAGCGGAATCTGCTGTGAAGTATAATGATGTTATTACGTAAATTGTAGTAAAATTAGTTGGAACTTGGTGAAATTATCTGATGTATAATTCTTGCTATTCTTTGTTAATACTGCTTAAATATTTCACTTCACTTAAAGCTCCATGCTCGACCAGAAGTTGTGCCAACAATCCGTGCCAAGTTCTACCGAAATCCTTTCCTTACACAAAGAACTTTCGTGGTGATTTTTTCTATCGTGTTTTTCCTTTTTTTGGAACTTATTGCCTGCTAAATGTGTTTGTGTAATATTTTTGATAAATGTCATTTTTTCCTGAATAAATTGTTTATTATTATCATACATCACACATCTTTCCATTATTTGTTAATTAAAAACTTAAAAATCAATATCACATTGAAGGTCACATTAAGAAAATCGGTGGAGGATTCTTCTTCGTATTCAACTTGCATTCCGGTTTACATTGCAGTAAAATATTAGATGTTTTTTATTTGTTCACTAAAATAGTCCGAATTCTGTGGAAATAATCTCTAAAACTATCACGGTGACAATATGTATGTAACTGAACGGTCACATTCTTTGCTACAATGTTTTAGATGTTATGTTTGCAATCATGTGCTATAAAAGTAATATCTCAATACAACTAAATCGATGTAAATTCCATCAACAATTTTGAGAGAGTTGTGAAGTCCAAAAGAAAAATAGTTATCAGCGGACAGAATTTTCAAGCATTTCATGTGTAATATTTTGTTAAGATATGTAGGTCATACACGGATGGCACTCAAATCTGAACTATTTTATTCCTTGAGATTCAATTCCTTTTGTAATTCATAATTCTTCCAATATTCTAAATGGAGGTTACAGTCTTTATTGCATTGGTCTGCACTTATACAATTGCAATCTTTACAAGCATTCAAAAGAGGTACACAAGTGTGTTAACCATTTGTTCACAGATAGCATGTAACTTGATAAATTAAAATTTCTTTCCGAAAATCAAGTATTGTCAAATATTATTTGCACCCGGTTTGGGGTTAAACAAACGATACATTTTGATTACATCCATAGCCAATCAATGAATCGCAATTATTCTACATTTAAGTATTCAACCAATTTTGCATGTTGCATTTTCGACTTTCGTATTTTGATATGCCGTAACTGATTATTCTGCAGCTTGTATAGAGCTGAATAGTGAATAGAGTCTTCAATGTAATCATGTACTGTATATTATTGCACTTTTACTACATACATAAATTCATGTATTTGAGGTCATCCGTAAAGTACATGTACAATAGTGAATACTACAGCAAACACCAGCGGTGAAGAATCTTGAAATCAATGAATTTGTGATAATGTTTGTAGACTATGACTTATGTAGTCCTGAACATATATATGGTCTCTTTGTATAATGCTACTCCTATCCAAATATTGCCCCAGAATGTCGAAGTTCGATTCTTCTAAATTTAGAATAATTATTTATCGAATTCCTAAACATTCGACTTAAAAACTTAAAAATTGATGTAAAATAATTTTCTAGTGATATGTGGATATTAGCTCAGTAGGTCAATGCCGTCGGCATTCCTACAACTTCTTATGTTCCCAAAAATACAGAATTCGAAACTTTGAGTGCAAATCAACTAATCAATTAATTGAGATTCGCTTTCCTCAATCCATTAATTTCGATCAATCGCCCGTCAGAAATTGAATAGATGAATGCAGTTCCCAAGGTGCGTGCCTACGAGTTGACTTCATTGGATATTCGTCAGTAATCAAACCTGGAATCATTTCTCGTATTAGGAAAACGATATTATAGAAATCGTATTTGATTATCCGACGGAAGTATGCGGTAATAAATTCTTCGTTAAGTTTACATCAACAAAGCAATGTACGCTTCGATAAATCTCCAATTCCAAATCCTTTGGAAGCAAGGATTATCGTTGGGAAATTTCGGAAGTACATGATAGTGCGATCTGAAGTAGGTAGAGTAAAGTCACGCTTCGTATACTTGTCTTAAAACAAACAAAACTAAATCGGTTGCTTCAAACGATACAACTTTTATGTTTTTTCTATCTTGCAAAGTGCTTCAAGTGAAAAGTTCGCCTGCAGAGCGATCAATACTTTTGAAGTAGAAGTTGTAGGGGAAATCTCTTTTTGAAGTGTTATTCTACATGCTATTTTATTCAATAGTTCTGCAGGATTTTTCATTTGCAACTCAGTTACGATTATTTAACATGAGAATATTTATGCCTGAAGTGAAAATACGGCAACTACAATCTACTTCATATTTTCAAAGCAGTATTCAAAAAAAGTATAATATGCTAGATAATATAAGTAGGAATCATTTTGGCTGTTATGACTGGAAACTATTTTTTTCATATTTTTGCTATCAAAAGTTTCATCGTAACTTTTCAATTTCAATCATTTCTGGTAATTACCTTTCAATGCGCAAATGAATAATCCAATATTGATTAAAAATGCTACATAAGTTGCTAATTTTTAATTTTCACGACCGTACAAGCAACTACTTTGTTGACAAAAATTTGTAAGTTGGTAATTATGTGCAGTATTTTGTCTTTATCACTTCAAATCATTTTCCTGATAAGTCATAAATTGAACGGAGGGAGATTTTAGATAAGACGATGTCCTCAGACCTGAACAATTTGAGAACAGAATTCTTTAACTAGCACAGAATTGTAATTGGATGACTTTATTACTTTAAAGCAAAATGTAAGATTAAAATCACTGTTTGGACTAAGGAGGGAGTTAGATAGCATTTAAAATAATTAGCGGCGAAAAGTTTATTCAATATTTTATTTTACTTAAATAATTCAAATCTATTTATGTTTGTTTATTGTCAACTTGCACCCATTCCATTCTAATTACATGCTACTGAACATGCATTTTGCATTATGTCTTATTAATCACAGCTGGTATCAGTTTATATAAATTTTGCTCCTATACTAATTTCATATTGATACACTGACTACTCCTCATTTAATTCGAATGTGTTGGCAAATAGCTTTTTATTGACGCAATAAATTTGCTCTTGATTTACGTATATCGATATTTTGCTAATAATCTCGCGCAGCACCCGTGCCATCACAACAATGTTTCTATCCCTATGAAAATTGTTGTGATTCTATCTATTTTATCCAAGACTTTTTGAAAATTTGGTGCAGAATTGTAAAAACTTCAATTAGGTTAAATGTCGTGTTTTTGTCAATAGGGTATTATTCCGCGCTGACTCAAATTTTCATAATAATTACCTGACAATCAATGATATTTCGATATCAATGCATTAAAATTAATGATTACAATGATATTTTGCATATCTTAATTCTGCATCAAATTACATGACATGTCTGGTGTATTGTCTGACGTTTTGATTTACGTGTAATGTTTATGAACAATTGCATATCTGGTGGAAATTATGACAAAGAAATCCAAGACTGTGAATTTGCTTTATCAAAAGCATAAAAATGTAACCTGAACGAAGCATTTGAACCGAATTTTTCTGTATTTCTAAACAAGTGTCTTTGAATCATTAACTGTGGAAACTATTCGATGTACTTGATGGCACAAAAAACATTCCACCCTGTTTCCCGCGATCCACACTTCCGCACAACACACGTCCTGTCCAGTCCTCATGTTAGAACTCCTTCTCATAGCTCCCTCGCATTGCAGACGGGATCTCGGCGCAGCTTTCGCGAATTTGAGAAGCGGAAATCTCGGAGACGGTCTGACAGACTCGCTCTGTGGATGGATATCGAACGGCGCTTTCGCCAATTGACGATGTTGGAGGATTGTTCCCCGGAGGAATTGGAAACGTCTTTCACCGTTCTGCCGTACGAGGGGGCCAAATGTGTGTGTCGGGCACATCATCCGGGGAATGCAGGTCACCGAGGCCCTCCTGAAGTGCGCTCGCATTTCGCTCGCCGGCACGCCGGAGAGGACGATAGTGTGAGATTGGCCAGAGTGAAACGAGACTGGTATCTTGTCACCCTCATGGTCGATAGAATTCTCTTCTTTGTCTTCCTTTTCTTAACTGTCACCGCCTATATCATCATCTTTTCCATCCCCGCTGCAGTTGACATGGTGGAGGACGGAAAAAAAATTCCTATTGTCAGTTAAAATGCAATGAGAATATATTTTTGATTAACAAATTGTTCTATTTGAAGCTTGAAGGAGGAAATCTTCAAAAGGATAACGATAATTACGAACAGCATCTAGAAAAGGAAAATTGCAAATGAAAAGTCCTTCGAATGTTCTGAGTGATTCTGCATGTCAATAAAAAATAACAAAATGATCCTACCAAGGATAGGTAGGTATAGGTAACAGAAACTGAAATATCATTTTGATTTCGAAAAATTACGTTTTGATTAATGGTTTTCAAATAACCCTGTTCATGGCCAATATCCTACAACGACTTTCTCACGGGGTTGAATGAACAATTCTGTGCATCGATGAACTCCCCAACTACATTTCATGAATTCATCGATATTTGTGATGACTCCTGGTTACCTACTTTTGGTGTTGAGCATGTATGGCAAGCTTTCTCCCGACTTGCTCTCAAGGCAACAGGTAGTGATGATGTCCCAACAGCTATTTACAAAAAGTGTTCTGTAGTTCTTGCTGAACCCATTCATCACCTTATTACTGAGAGTCTGCGATTGCGAAGGTTTCCAAGACTATGGAAAACTGCGGACATTGTTCCTGTTCCCAAGTCGTCGAGTCATAAGATTAATGATCTTCGTCCAATAAGCCTTCTACCGGTGCCAGCAAAAGTTGTTGAGAAGTTCATTCTCGATGAGTTGAAACCGTTATTTACGTCTTTTCTTGGTAATAATCAATTTGGGATCAGGAGGAAATCTTCAACTACTCATGCCATCATTGCCGTGCATGACTCGCTGACCAGTTTTGCTGACGATCCTGAAATTGGTACATCACTATTTCTCAGCTTTGACTTTTCAAAGGCTATTGATAAAATAAGTCACCACGATCTGGTTCAAAAGGTCCTTCAGATGAACTTTCCAGCAGGGTTTGTTATTTGGCTGAAGCAATATCTCAGTGATCGCCAACAACGAGTTCGCTTAGATGGTCGTAAGAGTGCATTGAGTGAGGTGACAAGTGGTGTCCCCCAGGGATCACTGCTGGGTCCTTATCTGTTTGGTCTCTACGTCTCATATCTGCAACCGTCTAATTCGGACACTATTATGGTGAAGTTTGTTGATGACCTTGCAATAACATTTGGCATTAGAAAGTCCTTCGTCCGTTATGATATTGGGAGAATAAAATCTGAAATTACTGTCATACGCAGTTGGTCATTTAGAAATTATATGCAACTGAACGAACATAAAACTACGGGACTGATCAGATATCGAGGAGATTATCAGGAAGTAGTCGACCTCGAAAGCGAGCTTGCTGATATAACTTTCAAGCAGAAAGTCCGTTTTCTTGGTGTCATTATGGATGGGGTGCTCATGTCAGCTACATTGAAAGACTATGTGCTCAACGAATGTATATACTACGGCGAATGAATTAACAATGAAGGACTTCAGATTAATATATGCATCCTTCATCAGAACTTTACTTGAGTATGCATCTCCCGCCTTCGTTGGCTTATCCACTCAAGACTCAAGGCACCTACAAAGAGTTCAAAGCAGATATCTCAGGATAAAGGGCATCACTGACCTACATGTACCTGATCTTACAACGCGAAGGGTATCGTCAGCTTCAAAGGTGTTTCATGAGATCCCTTTCGCCGACAGATTCATCAAAGATCTTTTCCCACCTACCCTTCCCAGTGGTCGACTTTCTGTTTATTACTCCCATTCATCTTTGCGAAAAAGCTCTTTTTTTCCGAAAATGAGCATAATTTCATCGTCTAATTCCTTTTGTGATTAACTTTATACTTATATTATCTTGATTGTCAATGCATTTCGAATGTCTTGTATATATATTCCGATTGCCATTCAAAGAACGAATAAACATATCTCTCTCTATACCCGAGAGTTCATAACCCAGTTCGGCCCATTATAGCAGTTTTAACTGTGGATTTCACAAACCTAAACCACCTAAGCTATTCGCTTTTGTTCCTTAATGGAAGGCCACAATTTAGGACCTATTTTGAAAAAAGCTACTTTATTCAAAGGACTGAATTAAATTTTGCAGACTTTTTGATATTTCGATATGAGCAGGCTATCGAATTCATAAATATGAGTCTGAATCATATCATCTGCTGTTGTCACAGACATCGAATAGATTGTTTGAAATCAGGGCAAAATAGGCCTACTGCGTATTTCATAAATTAATGTCAAACTAAAGTTTACGAAAACAAGTTCAAATACAATTCATATACAAATGGCACATCGTACGGGGTTTGGAGAGTTGCCGTAGAATCGCATTGATCTCTTTTGGTTACAATTTTTTTGTGTCTGTGAAAGGCCTGCGCAATGTTGACCCAAAAGATGCGGTCGAAATCTTCTCGAAAGGACACAATGTGCACGCAGAGAAAGTTGAAATGTCTTGGCTGTGGTGATGACAGAACTGGTCATTTTTGAAAATTTCTCAAAATTTGTACAGATCGTCCATCAAATTTTTTTCATTTGACGTTACTTGAAAATGCAGAGCTACTGCTACACATGCACAGAAAGGAAAATCTCTCCGCCTTCCACATAACGCATATTTGAGTTGTATTCAATCAACAAATTTATCTTATTAATCTCTTTGTACTTAAAAGGAACTTAACTGGGCATCGTAAGCAGCAATCATAAAGTGATTAGTCAAAATTCGGTAAAATTTTGATTTTTGAATTTTATGCATGAATTTTTGTATTTTTCCAAAGTTGAGTGATTTAGAGTTAGCATGCCACTACCATCAGAAAGAAGGCCGATAAGCTAAATATGCTGTTCTGTGAATTTCATGTCATCTAGAGCAACTAAAGTTTTATATCAAGTTAATGAAGGATCGATGTCCTTCATCTCGGCATCTCGATGTCCTTCTTCAGAGTACGATATGGAGAAGATTGGAACAAAACTTCCATTACATACAGATACACCACAACTTGAACTACGAGTACTACTAAAAGCAAAAATACATACACATCCTTTGGAAAGAATTCTGCATTAGTTGGCGAGCTGTGGAATCATTCGCATAAGGGCAAGGTCTGAAAGTTCGAGTGACAGCAATAAAAATTAATTTCGAGACCAACAAAGTGTTTTCCTTTCCTTAATTTATAGTCTTGGTGAGGTTCGATGTGTTCATCCGACCTAATTACCTTTCAATTTCCCCTAACTCATCGATTAGTATATATTAGTATATATTAATAATATCAAAAAATTGACAAAATCACACCCAAGTAGTTGATTAAATGTGTGCTTCATTCGATACCTAGAGACAGTTGCCTCCTGTAGACTTGAGCAAGCATGCAACACTAGGTGACATGCCACGCTCAATCACGTGTAATTCACACGTGAACCACGCGAAATTACACATGACCCCAAACATCCGTGGCTATGCGGGATATTGCTGCAATATAAGTTAGTATAGTTGGCAGTCCTGTTATATAGACTTTGCGTCTCATGTGTCTGCATGTATCAGAGGCTAAACAATGTGATAGGACCTCAATTTTATGTTCAGGGAAGACAGAACATGCTTAGCGGTTCATCTTAGTGGTTCAAGCGGCAACGCGGACAACCGTAGACGACGCGCAAACTATAAACGCTCGCCCGCGCGTATTCTTAGACATTTCCCATGTTTTAAGAGCATCAGATCAAGTGATTTCTGCCTCTTAGTGCAGCGCGTATGTACGCGGGTAGAAGAATAGAATGTTCTTAACCACGGATGTTTGGAGTGTTCCGTAATCACGCGTGGCATGTCACCTAGTGAATGCATAGATAATTATGTAGCATTAAGTTGACATGCACACATTCGTTTAAATATTGAAATCACATGCTATTCAATTAGTGGGGCTTACAGAAAGCATCATACACGCATGCAATGAATAGATGTTCATTGATGTAGACAAAGAGGGTAACTTACTTTGTGAACGCCCTTTAAGGATGGTCCCTCCCCTACAAATGTTTTCAAAGTAAGTAACCGCTAGTTTGTGAAAACAATCCCTACATCGGATGTCATTGTGTTGAGAAAGGCAAATATCTGAAGGAATATGTTCTTCATGTGTCATATGTTGCTTCATATGTTTTCTGTATAAGCCATTGCTTACTAACCGACCCGGAAAGCTGAGAAAGAAGGACATAAGAAATGATCTCGCAGTTATTCAGTTGATTTCCGCCTCTTTAAATGGATAGGTATTGCTTTTCTACTACTGTTTAAACATTTCTAGCTAATTAAGTAGCATAAGGCAATCACATTTACAGAAAAAGTTGAGTAAGATGAACCTATTCTGCTGAATTATGTATTAATCATCAACATGAATAAATTTATGTACAGTGGGTCTGCATCTGCGATACAAAACCGGCAATATAATTCAACATAAATCAACGGAGCGATGTGCAATACCTCATTTCTCATAGCAACGAATGAATGAAATGAAAGAATGTTGATAAGATACAAAATGATACAAAAGATAATTAGCACGAACAGTAAATACAATAATTATGCAATAATAATTCATTGCGCAGTAATGATAATAGAACCATAAATACTAATTTTCACTTTTAGAAAGTTGTGGTGCTGAAAGAAAGGAATTGATTATGGGGTTGCACTTGGAGATGGTTACAGGCAGTCTCATTGTTCACGACTATGAATGGAGGCTATGCGCTAGCCGCACCTGCTAGTACCGGTTGAATAGGAAATTTTGAAAAAATGCACTGAAGCAGTTATTTATTAAGGCTTAAGTGAAGCGCAACTTGATTCGTGTTCTAGATTGTTGCGTGATAGTCGTCAATTAACCCTTTCATGCTCAAATTATTTTCAAAATTCAAGTTTTTTCTGAAAAACATTTTCTTCATGTAATTTGCGGGCAATTCAATGGGCACGAACTCGGCATTATGAACTTCATGCCTTGTGAAAACTTTGAAAACTCAACAAAGGTTCTCATAACATGATGAAATCTCTTCGGCTATAATCTTTAAATGTAAGATTTAGAATTGATGCCTAAATTTCGTGCCAAATTCAAAAGAAATTTCGTGCCCTAGAGTTTACAGTGTACGGTTGTTTGCGCTGCCGCTTGAACCACGGATGAACCGCTAAGCATGTTCTGTCTTCCCTGAGCATGAAATTGAGGTCCTATCACATTGTTTTTGATACATGCAGACACATGAGACACAAAGTTTATATAACAGATGTTGCAGCAATGTCACGGATAGCCAAGGATGTTTAGGGTCATGTGTAATTACGCGTAATTGAGCGTGGTATGTCACCTAGCGGTTCTAGGGATTGTACGAAGTCGAGAGAGGTAATATTAGAAGCGCATTGATCCTCTTTCTTTTGACGAGAAATTTTTGCCGCTTTGGTATCAACATGTTGAGCAATGTTGTCCGAAAAATGTGCGTGTCAAAATGTCACGAGAGCACAATATACATGAAAGGGTGAAAGCTTCAAAATCTTGAAAGCAGGGTCTCTATATGCTTCCATCTTTCATAATAAATGTTCATATTTTTTAGAATCCAAGGTAGATTTTGTAAAGCAAAATTCTAATATTGCTAAAAATTTGAAACAGACTTACATAGGCCTCCTTTAATTTGTCAATACTTGCAGTTGACTCTTATCATGCTTAACCCGTACGCCTCTATGGTTGATAATTTTAATAGAATTCTATAAAGGTTGATAAAAACAAAACTGATGTAGATGCGAGTATGTGGTAAAAAATGTTTGAAAGTTACATTGACTGAAGTAGGTACTAAGTCAGTGGCGAACGGAACGTCAGATTTTTAGTTGATTCCTTAAGAGGAAGAGTTAATTTTTTATTCCTTTTTCAAAATACCTGAACACATTAGGAAATATGGAAAGAGTCGGAGAAATCACTATGCAAAAAGAAGGTCAACATCTCGACATACCTAACTCTACTTTCTCTCTCTGATGGGAAAAAATCTTTCGGATGGATCACTAACCGCTGGAATAAGCTGAGAACGATAATCTGATATGAGAAGCTGGGAACTGCAGACTTCGTGGTCTAACATTATTCATCATGAACTTGAATTTTCTCATTTTCGTTACTTTTCACATTCTCTCAACATCAGGAAATGTATCGAATGTTTTGTGATTGACTTTGAAAAGATTTCATTTTCATAATGTAGAAATTTGAATTGAATTGATAAATAGAATTGAATAACGCTCTCCTAGGTGAATTAATTGGTGTGCGCTCAAAATATTATTTTCTCTTATTTGCTGTGACCAAGACAACAGATCAGATGAATTAACTATAATTAAAGCTATGCAGCGATCATCAATTTGGTCGAAACTTGCACATTCCGGTACACAGACCCGAGAACCGTGCAAGCAGAAAGACCTGTGCACCGCGCACAGCCCTACAATGAATGGCAGATCGATCATGGACATGTGACACGAGTGGATAAATTACTAGACAAAAGAAGAAACCACAAGGAAAAGTTATTTAGAATATGAAGCCATTCAGTATCAGAAAGTGCAATATCTCATTAACATGGATTTTTGAGGGCAACAATAGGAAAAAAGCGGGCAGCAAAGCTATGAATACACATGGAGATATACGCCAAATGAGATATCTAAAATATTTTTCGCATGCATAGATAAATATATCATCATTGCGCGATACATTGTTCCCTTCTTTCTTACACATTGTACCATAGCTAAATTCCGCGCAATAACTAAGTAAGCACAACAATAATATTGCGATGAAAGTCAGTCAAGACATGTTGTTATAACTGTAAGCATAAAATGAATAAAGATGGCAGAAAAGCGCAATAATTTGTGGCTGTCCATCTATGACCGCAAGACTATAATGAAAGCGAATCCAGAAGTCTAAACAAAAGAAAAAGGAAAATACAAAATGTGAGAAATAAAGAAATAATTATACAAACAGGAGAAAACCTTAAGAATAAATACCTTTGATTGCAGTATTACGAACATAACTTTGCAGTTACATATTAGGCCGAAAGCACACACGATGAGCCATAAGCCGTTTCCCGGTTGAGAATCCTTCGGTGATTATCTTCAATAGAACCGACGCTGTGATATAACGTGATACTCTTTATGCTCATGCCTCATGCTCTGACAAAAATTGGAAAAATATTGCATATTTTCTTCTTCTGCCTTCTTGTATTAATTGTCATGAGAAAAAGTATTGTGAAAATGACGACTTTTGCCTTATGACAGATCGTGACGGGACTCGAGAACGATGACTAATGGCTTATTTTGTGTGCCTCCAGCCTTAGCATTATGTTTTTATGCCATCTTTATCCATTTTATGCTTAAGATTGTCACTGACTTTCATTGCATTGTTTTGATTTGTTGATTAATTATTTATTGTACTTTTTTGTACTGAACAGCTTCATTTTCTGTGTAATTTCTGCTTTGCGGTTTCCTCTATTATCTACAGTGATTTGTCGCTGTAGCCATGTGTCCCTTCGTTATTTTGTCCCGCACGTGTCACCTGTCATGATCAATCTGCAATTCATATTCGTGAGCATTTATCTACAGACCTCCAGAATAGAAGCAAAACTTCCTGCAATACACAACAGTGTCTCATAAGTCGTACACATCTTCACTTAGAAGCACATGTCAGCGACTGCATCATTGGGCTAATCACTTATATGTGCAATTTTCAGCTTTACATTGGCCATTCATGCCCCAACTTGATTCCCCCGGATGTGCCGCGACTTTGAGTCAATTCCATAACAGCCAACTTCAGATAAGCGATCTTCGCATTTCTATGGATGCATGGTGATTTAACCTCCATCAACACTTAAAGGTGGCCAGTTCCGTTTCAGTTCCAAGCGAACCTCCAGACTAAAAAATGAACGCTTTTATCTTGCTGTGCATATAATTTCATAAAATAGGATGTCTGTATGAATCACGAGCTTTTTTGACGAGTGTGGTTTTTTAAGCAATTTCAACCTGGTTTCATATCGTAGTTTTACATTCTTTAAAACAAGACAAGTCTTTTTCATTTTAATTGAGATCCCAGTAATTGACAATCATGATGTTATCTTGCTGTATGTGACTGAAGTTTTTATTCACTTCGAAAGCACATTAATGGACAAGTGGACCAATAATCCTGCGTCCATCCCGTTAGAGAAACAGAGATGAACAAAGATGGTGGAAGCTAGAGCTTAGAATACTAGCAAGGAAGCCATCAATTTGATTTAACAAAATTCTCCAGACATGCAATAAACTTACACATAGCATGCTATCGACATTTGTCGGTGCTTTATTCAACACCTCAAAGCAACATTCGGGGATGCCGATTCATTTCATGGGTCGGTAAATAGAAAACTCGACGTAAAATCATTGAATAACAGCAGCACACAATACAAAAAAACATTAGTTTTGGCATTTTTCAACGTATAAAATAATCGTGGTCCTTTAAACACTTCACCACAAAAACAGTGCCTTTATTGAAGTAATTCAATTGAATAGAAACCTAGCTTTTAAGTCGTGAAAATTTAGTTCTCATGACATCTGAGTTTTATATAGACCATCACAGTGGCTGAAATAGTCTGAGTGAGCTCTATTGTTGATGAGGAGACGCATGTCAAGAGAACTTGAGTTCAAATGACAAAATCTAAAAATCTTACTTACGATTACAAATTTGACTGATATTCAAATGAGATTACGGCTACTTATCTTATGAGGTATAATTAATCTTCTTCTGCTTGAAATTATAAATTGTGTCCAGCAATTTCAAAACCTTTTTCATTTGATTGTGGTAATGAAAGAGTTGTATAAGGATCCACAGCGCTGCCAACTTTGATGATCAAGCGAACTGGGTCACCGAACTGTTGGCAATGCATGTGAAAAAAACTCCGTAATTACTTCCCAAGTAATTTTTCTAATCTCAACTTCGGAATTACTCAAAGTGATTTGAGATTGTCCCTTCAATTTATTGTCCTATTTGGGCGGTAAGTAAAGGCCAAGCACTGCATCGGTTCACAGAAAATGAAGCAATTGGCAATTTGGCAACTGAAATTATCATCAAGTAGATGAAGACTTTTTATATACAGAAAGAAAGCGTTAAAGTTAGTTCATGTCCTCAGGTCACTTATTTTCAATCAAGTGAATATTTGCTTTAGCTTTACAGAAAATTGATTCAAATAAAACCAACTTTTACCATAGAAGAGTTTTATTTATTTAGATGTAGAGTGCAAATATTTGGAAAATGAGCTCGTCTGTCAACAGCATCAAACGGACAATTGGAGCGCATCTTTTCGACTTTTGCTTTGCATTTTTAATAAAATAGAGACACGAATCAAGGTGGAATACGCTTGATCCGGGGAATAAATGTTTAATCAATAAAGTTTCAAAGTTGTCTTCGTTAGGGTGAACCTGTTGATTGGATAATTGGCCAGGGTAGGAGAAAGGATCTGCTATTTGCAAGTGATAGCAGTGCTAACAGTCGATGGTTCGTTGTAGAAATTATTGGCTTCTTTCAAGTTTTGTGCTGATATTTGATGTTCACAGCAAAAGGCTTAATAATTTGACAACATGTAATATGGGCATAAGGAAAGAACGCATGAGCTGTTAAAGTTCTTCTGCGTATTAATATGCTTAACTTCACTTTTAATGTTTGATACAATGTCACAAGAACTGATTTGTCGGATATCTACATGTAAAGTGAAATTGACTGAAAAGGAATCATTTTAACATGCAGATTTTTGAATCTACCATAGCTCAAATCTCTTTTTAGTCTCTTTGAACTGGGTAGATATCCTTATTGCTACTCAAATAGCTGGGTTTGTCTCTACGCATTCTGTAACGCATCCAAACAGCTCTTAGGCGGTGTTTAGCGGACTCTACTTCCGTGTGTGAACGATCTGAAAATGATGTGTATATCATTCAAAACCTCAACAGAGCAATTTGCTAAGAAATATTTAATGACCATCGCCACTTTCAAAATATCGAAACAACGATAACGTTGATTGATTTTCAAGGATGTCAATTGGATGATGTTTTTTGTCCCCAGGGCCATCCGATTTAATGTGATTATCTACCCATGGGCATACCATGGACTCACGGTCTTTTTAACAAACATTTTCGACATCTTTGTGTTTAAGTCTGCACTGTCTTGTGAATGCATGCACAGGCTGATATTCTTAAACAGTGAAGACAGCAATTCATCATGCAAGTAATCCGCGGGCTTTATTGTCATCAAACTAGTGAAACACGTTATTAACGTATTGTTATCAATTTATTCACCTCCAAATACCAAAGTTTGTCGCCAAACTTAAACGATCGCCAAAAAAAACACGAGATACGAGTGAATGATGATAGTATCTGAGTCTATGAATGTCCGCTAATTGTACACGTCCGCGTTAGTCTTTCCTATAGAGGAAGTATATTGGGTAGATTGATAACTCAGTATTCATTAAATCCCCAATTAGGATTTTCGCTTAATTATGATGCTTGTTAGCAAATATTCATTCCTTTTGATATCCAACATGTTTCATACTACTTATGAAGGGGCTTCATGTTGGCAGTACATAAATTTCCAAAACTTTAGCATTTTAAAACTGCTCAAATAATTTTTTGGACCACGAGAGCGCAATCTCTGCAAAAAAATGAATCTTTTTATATAAAAATTTTCACTGTATGCAGCAGACACTTTTTTAAGTCGACACTATATATATACATACTCTATGGTCTTTCCACATATTACCATTCCCTCTAATATTTGTGGCAAATGTCCTAGCTTCACTCATCAATCGACAAGCTTGCCAAACCGATGTCTGTAATTATTCTTAATGACAAGATATATTCAGATAATTCACATAATTACAATCATGCGTTGACATTTGAATTTATGTTATTAATTTCTCGTCCCAAGGGTTCAAGTCTCGTTCCGGGCCCATGCCTGGCCTATGGACCTTCTCATGAGTCCCCATTCCACTGGCCATCCCTACATTGATTGACTTTTAAAATATATCCATTTAAATTGTCTCTTTCATTCTATGGCCTGGCAAAGTGGCTCTCTGCAATGTCTTAATTAAATGTTAGGCAATATGATTTTTAATGTTAAAACCTAGCATTTAACATGATTTCATGAAACTACAATGCTCATTAAATAACAGAGGAGAAAGATGGTGCAATCTGAAATTCCAGCGCGAGAGACTTACAATCTGCAAGACAAAAGTGGCAAATGTTGAGGAAACTCCACGGGCACAGGGGTTAGAACCAATCTTGTCTCAGTTGTTGGAACATTTGAAGCATTGATACATGCACATGTAAAGACGATTATATCCAGATTATTAGCTATGTAATCCTATAATTGGCTATATTTTATCAAATGCGAGAACTAGCTACGTATTTACATTTAAACCACAGAATTAGACAGGTCGTCTCTTCTTCCGTTTAATTAGAAAGGAACTATTGGAACATGGAAGCTAATGAAATGGCACAATCTGTTGACATACCACCATAGCAATCGAACAATCAGCAGCCAGTTCAGCATTAAACACGCCGAATTGTCCGAAGTTTCAGTGACTGTTGTCAACCGGATCACACAGCAAAACGACGCAGAAGATGTCAAGCCTTACAGAGAGGTTTGTGAACGTTTTTTTTTGTGCGCTTACTATCTGTTTTGATAGCAATTGGAAGGACCAACATTATCGAGAAAACGTTTGCGCAATGATTTGAATTCTTTGAATCTGAAGCAATCGCGGTGATTTTGAAGGAATTTACAGGAATCCTCACGCGGCGCACGACTATTTTTCCAATCTCTGTACGTAAAAAAATTTCTTTATGTCGACTTTGCAAATCCTTCAAGTGCCATCGTTTTGTATCAGTTTGCCTTCTAGCAAAGTGAAACGCTTAAACAATCCAATTCAGTGTATTCAACAGTCAAGTGTTTGATGAGTAAATACAGTCACGTAAAATTCATTGTACTTCCAACCCAATTGAATGGCCTGATGCTGTTTTTGAGAATGTTTAAACAAGACCGAAAACCGCAGGAAATGTTTTGCAAACTTACGTCACTAAGAAATCAATCATCAGTTGCTTTAAGCTTGACAAATACTAAGAAGTTTACAAACATTTTATTTGATTTCTAAGTCTCCTGTGTGAACAGGTATATTTGATCTTTAGTAAAATGAGATTGTAAATATGAAATAGTTTTTACGATTTACTTCAACGTCGATCGTCTGTTTCATAATAAAGACAAGGATGAAAATACCTAAACATAGACGGCTTATGAACAAAGGAAAACAGAAATGTCAAATGAATTGCGTCTGAAGTCTACTTTAACAAAGAAATCAAATAGATAAAGTGAAAAACTATTGGCAATCTCATATTTCTCAGCAAACAGAGTCCCAAAACAATATTGCAGAAAATAGGGAGTTAGAAACTAATGGCAAAACTAGCTCGTTAGGACAATTAAAGGATATTAAGACAGTTTTAAAGTTCCCTCGTGCATCAGTCAATATTTCCAATGATTATTGCAATATCTCAACATTGACATATAAATAGAACCTCTTAAATAAAAGCTTGTCTTCATATAATGCCATTTTTTGAATCTTATATCACAGTTCTTCATTTTATACCACACCAACACAGGAAAAATCAAATTGGCAACTTGGGTTTGAACAAACTCAATCTCCAGCAGTTGCGTAAGTAAAAAAGTTTTCCGACAGGGAACGAAATTTGAAAATACACATCTTTTAAGTATTATGCTTTATGTTTATATGGACCTGGGCGCAAGGAGCTGTTGCGCACCTACCATCATGAGAGATACTGAGCTTAACCCTTTTAGGTTCGGTGGTCTAAATATGAACCACATAATTAAGGCCCTGTAACTATTGGTTTATGAACTGAAATAATATGTTTTATGATTATTCATGTTATTCAGGATGGATAAACTTGCGACACTGAATTGTTCTTTTGTTTTAATCGTCTTTATTTTGAACGCGTGGCACTTTCTTTCAGCTGACTATATACTACAGGTAAGTCATAATTATTGCTGTTCTTCTTATGAAAAATGAGTATATTGAAAATATACCAACTTAAGTTTTAAAAATTAGAAAGGTCTCTGAAACAATAATTCATACAATGCATTTCATGGAATAAATTAGTTATAAGTTTATATGACATAATGTATTGGTGGTTCATTTATGGACCACCGAACCTAAAGGGAGTACAAATATTCTCCTTGACTATCGGCTCAGAAAGATAGCAGGCTGAAGTCATATTTTTTTAATTACTCAAAGAGAGAAGCGAGATGTTATCAATAATTATTACAAAATGCATATCGACTTACTAATTGCCAAAATAAAAGTTATAATTACAGGTCGCTTATGTTTGTAACCTATGTACAAGTAGTCAATATTACTACAAATTACTACATGTACAGTAGATTGCTTGTAAACGTCAAAATTAAAGTGGGATATTCTTAGTTCAACAGTTCAACTATAAAATAACTATCCTAAAATTTTTAAAAAAGTGAATTTGAACTCACGCCCTTTGGCTCGAAAGGCGACTTCCGTACCCGTAGACCAGGACACCAATCGCTAAATTCTGCTCTATTATTGGTTATTATTAATTGCGTGTAATACTTACTAAACTAACATCTTTTTTTGCAGATGTCTTCACAACGCCATTTCATTCGACCTCGACGCAGAGCAGCAGAAGCAGCTATTGGTCTTCTCTTCGGTGATATATCAGACGAGGAACCTCAACATTTAGATAATGAGGACATGGAATTTATCGATGATGATAATGCAGAAGGAATTGATGAAACCGTTATAGTTTCCGGTAATGGGGATACAGTTTATGACATGCCTGATACCGTTACCCCCTTAGAAGATGAGCCAGGTATCGATTACTGGGATTCAATGGCGCCATTCTGTCCTCCGTGCAGCGAGGTAGAGATCGAACATCTACTTGACCAGGACGAAATAAATGCCAAAAATGTATATGATACATTTATGTTCGTTTCTCAGTTGGAGCAGTTAATTGATGATGTCATCTTACCGGAGTCTGAACGTTATTCACAACAGCAGGGAGTTTCGTTTCAAACGACCAAAGACGAGGTCAAAGCATTCTTGGGTATCACAATCCTGATGGGTTATCACCGTCTACCTAGCATGCGTGACTATTGGTCACAAGACCCAGATTTGACAGTGCCAATAGTTGCAAGTACCATGACCGGCGACGTTTTGAATTTATTCGACAAATGATTCATTTTGCAGACAACAACCAAGAAAATGTTGTCGAAGACCGGGCCTACACGATTCGGCCTTTGATAATTCATTTCAATACTGCGTTTAGTAACGCTCGATGCCAAAGTCGTAGTCAGTCGATTGATCAGCATATGGTGACATACAAAAGGGCACAACATTATGAAGCAATTTGTAAAGAATAAACCAATACGTTGGGGATTCAAATTGTGGTTTCGTGCCTGTGCACGTTCAGGTTTCGTGTATGAAATGGATATCTATACTGGAAAGAAAACTACAGATAACTCAGATGTCGGTCTTGGAGAGGCAGTCGTGCTGCAATTAACAGAAAATATAGCACAGTCTGGAATAATTGTTGCTTTTGACAATTTTTTCTCTTCACCAAAATTAATGGAAAAACTCCATGATCGGAAAATTCGGGCTGTTGGAACAGTCAGGACGAACAGAGAGCGGCTAGCACCTTTGAAAAGCGATCGTGTGATGAAAAGTGGTGAGGTTATTGGTAATGTTCACACATCGGGTAAGATGACGTGTTGTCAGGGGAAGGACAAGAGAGTGGTGACACTTCTTTCAAATTTCCTCAGTCCTTTCGAGTTGACAACAAAAAAAAGAAGGCAAAAGGGACGACAGGACCGTCAAGAGATCAATGTCCCAGTTATGGTAAAAATGTACAACCATTATATGGGGGAGTTGACCTCGCAGATCAGCTCAAAGAATGTTACGAGATCGATCATCGGGCTAAATACAAGTATTATTTGCGCCTATTTTTTGACATGTTAGACACTTCAATTTGCAACTCTTACATAATTTTTAAGGAAAATCATGGAGAAAGCAATATCACTTCGAAAGAATTTCGGCAGACGATTGCCCGGCAATTGATGTCAGGGTTTACATCTAGGATCCGTTCTGCGTCACACTCGCACTCAAAAAAACGTCGCCTAGAGGTGTCCCTTAGCCAGGCGCACCTTCCTTTGTACACTACAGAAAGGCGAAGATGCTTTGTGTGTTCAAATCGCCAAAACAGTGCTCGCTCTAACGTCAAGTGTGAGGCATGTGAAAAGTACTTGTGTTTGAACGCGAGTAGAAATTGCTACTACTTTTACCACCAACAGTGAGTGTTCTATTTTTGACTCCCTTATGGTCCAGTGGTCTATATATGGGCCACGTTCGAAATCTATGCTAAAGTTCAAATCTCAAACTTTGGGTTGTTCATACGATTTAATGTATCCAAATAGAATATGTTAATGAGAAAATTAAAACGTTTTCGATCTACATAACCTTATGGTCCTCAAAGGGTTAATGGGTCGAAATCTCAGTGACGGATGGCACTCAGGTGATGACTCGGGTCATTTGGGTGCAGCAGTTGCTGCTTCACATAACTAAGGCTCTAAAATATTTCTTACCTTCCACAACATTCTATTGACAAATATGTTTGAACTAGTCTGAACCTTCAAGTTTCCGATTGTCTTCTTATTAACAGTGTACTCAATAGTAGCAAATGATGAGATGTGTTCTTCAAGGGAAAGCATGAGTTGTGATGCTAGCTAGGAGTAGCTGGATGAAAATAAAATTGAATTGGAGTACTACATATTCGTAGATATTATAAATTAAGTAATTGGCTAGGGAGAGTGGTTTCAGGAAACGGATTCCGAAGTTGCGACGTCCGAGCAAAAAAGCTTTTCGATCGATTCATCACAGCATGTGAGAGTATGTTCAAAGCTGTCATGATAGAACTTGAGTGCATTAGCTCTGTGTGCATCTGTCAAAGATTGTAAGTTTTGGTACGCACTGATTTACTGCACAGCATGCGCCTACTGAAGTAGCTTCTGGTAGCCGACATCAAATAGCTGCATCAGTGCATCAGTCTGACGGAGAGTATCAGCTTACTACCAAGAAAACCTGGCAGTTCACCAATGTACAGCAAAAAAAGTCCCGAAATCACTTGGTACAGGGTAGATAATGTTGTTTATATTTTGTGGATAATATATTCCGCATAATGAGACACTTTATTATATGGTTTACACACAATTAACCGATGGTGACCATTTATAGTTTTGCTATATCTGATTACCGGTGCTGGATTTCAATAATCACTATTGTTACATCTATGTCAAGAAAGTAAATATTTTTAGTCAAAATGGAAGCAAATTAGAAGAAAATTCCTTCATATCAATTTTATGACTTTGAACGAAAAATGATGCTAGGTCCTTTTATTAACTCAAGTCATCAGCGCAAGTCAACCTCAAAATCATTGTCATGAGGTTTTTAACCAGTACAAGAAGCAAACATTGGCAATCATGCTGGAATCATTTGCTTATGGAAAGCGCCTTTTGATAACGCTTGGCTATAAACTATGTAACAGAAAGCTAAATTCTCGTTTGCCAGACTGAAGAAAATAATTTCAAATTTACCGTACCCACTTTCCAATTGCATGCAAAATTCTAATGAAAGTTATTTGAAATTATACTCAATGCTGTAATTGATCAAGTCAGGAAACTGTGCCAGTTACGGATTGCAGGATAATAATAATAATAATAATGACGTATATTTGAATCACACGCCTCAAAAGTGATAATCATGAGGCTATACAAAAGATATTCAATCAATTCATAAGTCAAAAGGAAAATTACATAACAAAAAGAAAAAACTTTACAAAATACATCAATCATTGCTGTCCGTTTATGGTTGTGGTACGTTTATGGTTATACTTGATCAAGCAAAAATGATCATAAAGCATCATAGGGGATTGGAGGGGACAGATGAGGAAGAGGATGTGCAACGTCTGACACTAACTGGTTGAAAATCTTCAGTCCTTGGATTACACGTCGATAATTCAATGGAATAAGTGCTGTACATTCGCAGTGAGATGAGCCACAGATGATCTTATGACAGCAATTTTGAACCCTGTCGAGCATACAACATTGACGTTTAGAAATCCCAACGAATAATGGAGCACAATATTCCATTATTGCACGTATGCAGGCATTATATATATCACAAAGTTGAGGAACAGTCATAAAAGGTTTGAGCTGTCTCAGCATAAATGTTCTAGAGGATGCCTTTCTGGTTATCATTTCAGTGTGATTTTCCCATGATAATCTACTGTCAAACATCACGCCAAAAATTCGAATGGTCTTCTTTAAGTCAAAATGGGCTAACTTACGAGTTGGAGAATTGTAACTCCCATCATATGATACAAACATCTGCTGGCATTTGCTTTTCTGAATTTCCATTTTGTTCTCATTTGTCCAACGACCAATATCCAGAAATGTAGAATCCAAAGGACATCCATTGATATCACTTTTTACGGCGGCGCATAATGTACAATCATCTGCATAGCTAACTGAAGTGATATCATCATCACATGGCAGACATTTGTCAAGACCGGAGACATAAATGCCAAAAAGATAAGGTCCTAAAGACGAACTTGTGGTATTCCACTGGTGACCTGCCTTGTGGTACTGTACTGGCCAGACCATTTCACTCTTTGAAAACGATTCGAAAGGTAATTTTGCACATGAAACACATGAAAAAGTTATCAAAATTCTCCTGAACCATTTTATCGATGAGTAGTTTGTGGGATAATTTGTCGAATCCTTTCGCGAAGTCAATTGTTGCAAGAAGACAACTATTTGTATTAGAGTTCTGCAAGCGACTTGTAATAAAATCCTCCAAATGCAGCAGTGCACAAGCCGTCGAACTGTTTGGACGATATCCATATTGATGGCTACTTTGGCAGGTCAAAAATTTCTGCTTGTAATGTGACAATAAATGCTTCTCAAATAATCGCTCCGGAATGGGGAGTAGTGAAATTGGTCTTGTATTATCGAATCGAATTGGCTTTGATTTAGGAATGGGCAGAATATCAGCCACTTTCCACATTTGCGGTATACTTGCCGTTGCTAAACATTTATTGAACAAATAGCAGATTGGCACAGAAAGACAATCCGCCAATTTTGACCATAATACAGTTGGGATGTGATCAGACCCTGGTGCCTTCCTTGAATTAACATTTTTGAGCATGCATTTCACTTCACTAACGCTGAACTGGAAAGGCACAGACTGACATGACAAATCAGGTGCCGAAACGGGATCAATAATGAAATTATCAGCGTAAATTTCATTCAACAGCTCCAGCAACTCAGATACACTCTTATTAGGGTTGAGATTTGATAACCAATCAGTCTTCTTTGTGTCACCAATAACAGATTTATGAATGTTCCATATCGAACGATTCTGCTGTGTCATACGCTGTCCCCACATTTTCTTGGCTTTAAAAATCTCATGTTTTACCTTTTCTTTGTAATGTTGATATAATGTCCAATTTTTATCGTGATAAGCACGATAGCGTTTATTTATCAAAACTTTGATAGTAACACTCATCCACGGTTTATCACCATTTCCACGCTTTATCATATCAACTGGTATGAAATTTAAACTTTCGTTGAGGATTTTGTAGAAATTTTCACAAGCACTATCAATTTCCAATTCATCAATAAAGTTCCAGGAAATATTATCCAAAAAATACTTAACATTTCGCAAATTTGAATCACGTAAGTCCATTACGGGATAGTAAGCTGTCGTGGAAGAGAACCGTCGAAAGGGAATTTTGAGAACCACGACATGATCACTCTTTCCGAAAGGTGGAAAAACTTTTGATGGTTGGTATGAAGAAATAACGTCCTCAGGTAGCAATATTTTGCCCAAATATGCGTCTCCTCGAGTAGGTAATAACACCGAATCTTCTAAATCGAAAGTTGTTTCAATAGTCGTTGAATTGACTCGGTTGAAGTCACCACACACAATGATAGTAGCGGAGGGATATTTGTCAAGGTAGTCATCGATTATATCAGATATTTCCTCCCATGATTTCGTTTGATCAGTCATACTCATTGAACTTCCACGCGGAAAGTATAATGTAACAAATATACAGTTAAACGATTTTCGGGAAATATGCATGAGCAGACCTTCAATATGAAGAGATTGGGGAAGTCTTAGCACATCAGAAACATGAAAAATTGACTTTATCCATACTGCGATGCCACCACCCTTTCTACCATCTTCACGATCAGATCGATAAACATTGTACTCATTTAAATAAAGTAGTTGATCAGGGATTGAAGGATCTAGCCAACTCTCCACACAAGCGACGAAATCTGGACAGTGTTCATGTACGAATAAAATAAGTTCATCTAGCTTGTTTTTGATGGATCGTGCGTTGAAAAGACATAAAGATGGAAACTGTCTTGAAACTGTTTGTCAGTCAGATTTCTTGATTATCTTTCCTCGTCTCAAAATAACGTCCTCACCATCACTCTTCCGCTTCTTGAACTCTGCCATCAGCTTCTTATCCTCCATCAATTGTAACCTCGTCATATCAGGGCGAACGTATACAGGTCGATCTTGGTTGAGCTTGAAATGTCGAAGCTTATGAGCATTACGGAGACAAGAAGTCTTATCCTCCTTAGAATGAAAGGTAATGCGAATAGGTCTGGGTTTCGAGGAACGCTTACCAACACGAGAGAAAGAGAGAATAGATTGTTTGGGAATATCCATGGCATTACAAACCGAGGAAATCTTTTGCTCTTCAATTTGGTTTATCTCGGCAACATCGTCGCCGTCAGATTCTTGGAGTCCAAACATCATAATATTGTTTCTTTTCTCGAAGCTTTCATTGATATCCATGATTGATTCACGAACAATCTTACCGATATCCTTTGTCAAGTTTGATGTCAATTGCTGCTTCATGGATTGCATTTCTTTCTTTATTGTGATTAATCTGTTTAGAATATCATGCACATTGATAGATTTGCATTGATTGCAATAGTAAGAAATCTGGTCCGACGACATAATAGCTTTGCATTGACTTGATATTAAATTGGAACAGTCCTTCCTCTGATGAAAAGGCATATTGCAACATGTACACACAATTGGCGTGCTGTCAATTGCAGTTGTGCACGCAAAGCAGATAATAGAAATATCACTTCCTTTCCGAGATTCAGACATCAGACCGGTGAGTATTAATCAAAAACAAAGACATTGATATTTTTGGCAAAAAATGTACGAATCGCTTGACAAACATCTTTAAAAATCAAACTAGTCTACGCAGAATAGTAAGACGAATCGATTGATGTATCGAATGACACCAATAGATAGCATACAATCGGCGAAAAACCACAAGCAAGATACTGGCAGCGCGAGAGAGAAATACGTCCGACCACGACCACGACCAGTCATTGATGTGTTACGATTAACGATTATCTGCACTTAACGACCATTCGTCAATAAAGCAGCTATCAAATGAATTCATTACAACTCACAATTAATAGTAGGCCTAGATCAAATCAGTTCGCAGGAGCTCTTCTTTCCCTGCCATAAGTATCCTCATGACTTCTGCCTTTCGTGTATTTTATTATATTTTGTCGTTTATTTATTGCAACCAAACATTATTCAGCGTCTTTCTTGTGTAAAGTAAGTTGATATGTATTTTCCGATTTCCAATATGTGATTCAATACACATCATCTTTACAACTACCAGGTCATCAAGGGGACACTCATGTTCCTCCAATCAGCAAGGTTTCTTTACCTCTACTGTCGCTATTGACAAGTGAGTTCAATATTAGCCAATCAGAGGCACTGAGGGCTTTTTTCACACCGCCTTTCGCTCACATATTCATGCAGTGCTAAATCTGACAATTTCTCTGTCGCGCTTGATAACTTCAATTTCTATGATGTTAATGTCCATGAATGGGTATTTCCTTCATGACAGATACTTAATTAATGATTTTGATGCTACATGTGCGTCTGTAGCCGAAACTATGGTTTCTTATTTGAGTAGATGTATTTGTTAGAATAAATTTATCATGAGAGAATTGTTCAGGATTGTAGGGGTTGTGCAATTATCCACAATTTGCTACAATTGCTCAACATTGGCATCTCCTGTCAGCCGCGACAGATAATAAGAAGTATACTTGTATCTACAGAACATAGATATTTTGAAGATTGTGTTCGATGTCTGTGCCACGTGGTTTGCTTGATGATATGCGACTTTTAGAACACAATTTACGTTGTGTCATATCGATCTATTTCGTTAAGTTTTTCTCACAAAATGTTTGAAAAAGGGGCAAAATTTAGACATTTGAAGAATGAAACTTCAAAATAGGGCATAAAAGAGTCCTTTTAATCGGCGAAATCCTAAGATTTTTGGGAAGCAATTCCTCTAGCTTTAAAGTCACGAAAGCCCAGGTAAGAGCGACAAGGGACAGAATCGTCACCACAACCTAGTATGGACAGGATTAATCCAACTGACACTCAATGGCAAGACAAGGACGGCCATGCTCATCGAAAACAATACTACGTACCTGGACATGCGTTGTCATGACGACAGTACCTCGACGATAACCGATAACCGCCTTCGAGTGGGTGACAATTTGATTTGCAAAGTTTCAAGATGCTCTCGTTTCCCTGTCATTTTGATAAATTGACTTCGGAAAGAATCTCCATCAGTGGCAGGCTTCACAAATCTGATTCTTCTTAAGCAGAGACTGAGATCGGTGATTGACCGAGCAGTTGAAATTGCAATCAACAAACAGCTGATGTCCAAGCGAATGTGGAATTTCTGTGGGTAAATCTCAATACACTTTAACTCCGCTCTCTTATTTCGAAACTTTCTGAACTTGCTCCTCTAAAATGTTGCTCTTTTACCCAATTTTCTCATTTAACTGAATTCTGTACAATTTCAATGATTCAATGAATGTGATCGACTGAAATTTGATAATTGTTAAATTGCTTTCAGACACCCTGGATGATGAATGCTATTAATAGGGACTTGTTCACCCAGAAATCATCACTAATTTCATTATCATCTATCTATCTAACTGACGCGTCTGTGTGACCTTCCAAATAACCTTGCTGTCCTATGTAGTTGATAAGGGGAATTGTTTAGTTCCGCATTTCACTTGCATTTTTATCAAAGGGACAATAGGATGGGGTATAAATGTTTTAATCTGCAATCTGACTGCTACCAATTTTGTCATTTTTAATCAGTCTACTCATTCACAGATTTCGTCATCTCGAAATTTTATTAATTTGATGCGGCTTCAAGTCTTTCACTCAAAAGTGTCAAGGTCAAAAAAGGATATCGCCAGACAAATAATTGGCTGACTGTGCGTGTTGATTAATTTCGGTGGCAGTTTGTGAGAAATATTTGACTCTGATATAATTCAATGCATCCCATCAAATAAATGCCGAAACTATTTCAGATAGGATGAAATGAGCATACTTTCACTTGTTAACTAATGATGCTGACTACACGCATCGAACGGTAAAAACTCATTTATTTTGACTCAAAAGTCTATTGACCTAAATCAATCTGAATTCAAATGACGGACTTCTGTAAAATTTTGTAGTGTACTATTATGCAGACTTGTTGAAACAGAGTGAATTAAGCGATTTTGAGGAATCTTTTAATGATCAGTTCGAATGATGCTCTGCTTCCTTTTGATGGAGCATTTTATCGCGAGTATGGCGGCATTTCTTTCAACTTGTGAATATGAATCAAATGCGTGAAGTGTTGTCTTCTTAGGACGTTTTTTGTTGTCCGCAGTGATTACATGCAGTCCACAGTGACACATCTGTGTTTCAAAGCACTATTCTGCTTTTCGTGTTAAAGCACAGAGTTAGATTGTTTAATCGTATCACTTTGCTAGAAGTGCAAACTGATTCAAACAGATGGCACATGCAGGAACTTATTAAGTGGGCAAAAAGAAATTTTTAATACCTTGCAGAGATGGGGAAAATGGTCGTGCGTCGCTTGCGGATTGATGTGATTTCCTTGAAAATGCTCCGATCGCCAATTCAGATGATCATATTCAAAGAATTCACATCATTTCGCAAAAGTTTTCTCGATATTGTTGGGCCCTCCGATCATTTTTAAAAAAAGTTAGCAGGCGCACGAAAAAACGTTCACAAACTTCTCTGTAGAGCTTGACATCGGCTGTGTCTCTTGGCTGTGTAACCCGGTTGATAACAGTCACTGCAACTTTGCAGAAATTGGCGTGTTTAATGTTGAACTGGCTGCTTATTTTTCGATTGCTATGGTATTATGTCAGCAGATTGTGCCATTTCATTAACGTTACATGTTCCAATGCTTCCTTTCTGGTCAAACAGCAGAAGAGACGACCTGTCTAATTCTGTGTGTTGAAGGCATGCATTTCTAACACTGTTTGGCAAATTCCTTCTGGTTCTTCTTGTGCTAAATACTTTTTGAACAAATGCGTTGTGAACTGAATCCATTCTCATAATAATCACTGCAGACAACAAAAAACGTCCAAAAAATACAACGTTTCATTCACGGTGTGTTTTTAGGGGTTATAACCTCAAGTTTCATGCCCACTCCAGAAACCAAATGGAGATTATGCACATGTCAGTTTACATGGAGATTGTGCACATGCAAGCCTATGTAAGGACAATTAGAGGGTTTATCCTGACGATGCAACATGTACGGCTGTGAAATATTGGCCTTCTTCATATGCAAAATGCATCACAAACTCTTACATACAAATAGGCCTATTTCGAAAAACAATTATGCTTTCAAATCATGGCATGTTTAAATAAATGCTTTTGAGGAATTTTCTAATAATAACATGCTTCCTGGCCAAAAAATTGGCTTTGATAAAATTTTTATCATTTTACTTATCTCTTCAGATACACTGATAAGTGCAGTATATAGAGATTCAAAGTATTTGAATCACACGCCGTGCGGTGATTTATGGTTTTGAATGCTTCTCCGAGGTCCATTACACGTCGTCGACGACATTGGAGGGATGGTAGATTTATATGTCTTAGTCGTTCTTCGTATGGAATGGAAGTTAAGCCATGAATATTCCGAGTCAAGCACTGTTGAACACGTTCGGTCAGAACAATGTGTTTGGATAAGGATGGATTCCAAACTTGGACGGCATTTTCCAAGTGTGGGCGAACTAGGGAGGTGTAAAGCTTCATAAGTACGTTAGGGTCTCTTGACATGAAAGTTCGCAGCATGGCAGAAATAACGTTGTTGGCTTTCATTTCACAAAGGATGGTGTGCCGTGAGAATTTCAGATTCTTCGATATGTGGATTCCGAGGTCTTTCACGCACTCAGACTGTTGTATTTTGTTTCCTTCCAACTTGTAGTGAGAGCCAGGATTGCGATGTCCAAATGAGATAATTGAATATTTCTCTGGATTCAAATGCAGTTGCCATTCTTTTGACCAGATGGCTGCCGCGCTCAGATCAGATTGCAGTAGCTGGGCAGATTTTCCCGGATTTTAAAATTTCAATGTACATTTTGATGTCATCTGCGTATTTAAGGACGGTGGAATTGCCTACCGTGTCCATTAGCAACATTTTAGCATCCTTCGCTGGTGTCTAGATGGGCTTGATAGTCAATAATTGTGCATTTGGTATTTGAAGTTGGAAGTTCCTCATTTGCTGCCACATCAAATACTTGTCAAACTTGTAATCACATGGCTTAAAAAATTATTCATAACTGCTGCAAATTATACATGCAGGGACATATTGCATAATACATTTCTCAGAATATTCTCACATATTTGGAAAAATCGCGAATTAATTTTTGCAAAATGATCTACGGCAGTGTCTGGGAGAAAGCTGATTTTTAATTCAAGCGAATGAAAAGAAAGATAAACGCACGTCCATTGTGCGAATCCGCAATTATATTGTTGATAAGACAGATAAACTATTGACAGATACATGTATAACGAATAATAAATAAAGATACAGAGATCTATAAGCCAGTACATGACATCATGCAGGTAGAAGTGAAGCAATAAGAAGCAAACTTACTACAGGTTGAGGGCACGTAACTCACAATCTCTGTGTCTTTATTGATTATTCGTAGTGTTTGTGACATTCTATGGATCTCCGTTCTGTCATTATTATTATCAGGAAGTTGGAAACTCTCCTTGCCCATGGATAGTCTTCAGGTCTAGTATAAAATTTCAGGAAATTCAGTATATTATTGAATCATGCTTCCAAGTTTGCTATGTTTGATATGTTACCAGTACGTCTAATTAGTGTTAATTAATTTTTACGAGATTTTGAAAAATCTTTGAATTTGATATGTTATTTTATTAATTGCCATTTAATTTTATTTTGAGCTCACTGAATTGCAGCAGCAGTCATAATACAATCCAATCACTTCGATGAATCTCGGTGATTCGTCGTCGTAGCGTCAACTGATCTCTCGACCGCTTTCTACATGGTAATTACGTTATCATCATTCGATAGATATCGATGAATTTACACTATTCGGGATGGAGGTTTTGGCAAACTTCTATGCAATTTCAATTTTTCCTAAGGTGCGTCTACACGTGCAAATTAATTGCTGCCCATGTTGACCCTCTCTTCTGACTCTAAAATGATGACATTTTTCGAAGTTGTTGTTGCCGAGCATTAGTGAAAACACTACAAATTTAAATAGGCCCTGAGTGTCTAAGAAGTGTCGGTGCCCGGAACGTAACTTTAGCTAGCTAGCTAGCAGTTTTATTGACACTAACACGATAATAATTGTACCGTGATCAGAACACAGTGATCTGAGTTCTTGGATGCTGTCCATTTATGCAGATAATTAGATCAATACACTTTTTGTCATCAACAAATAAATCACCATTGTCTGGGAACTGCGCGGAATTCACTGAAAATGCACGTTTTTGGAGAATTTCGCGGAAACATGAGAAGTTTATGGAAGATCTCTCAGAACTTTCGATGTATCAGATAGCGAATCTTGTCCCTTTCCGCCCCACTACGTTATGTCTTGGACAGCTGCCGCGATGGAGCTTCCCTTCAGAGGCATAATTTCTGTCTGCCTACCGGGTGTTGAAATTAAGACGGCTGCTTATGTGTTCACATTGAAGAGGTTAAAGAGAGACTCGAAAGAATCTTGCTTCCTCTTTCGGTTGAGACGGCAGTGACGCGCAGAGGCTTTTTGGCTTCCCTTGGCCTGGAAGTTATTGAGCGAGAACAAGCAGCAGAGTTCTCATCGGGATTCTGATATGAATAAAGCAGAACTCTGGACCACAAACAATTGCCATCACTCGATGCGACCTATTTTACTGCCTAGGCAAGCCTCCACCTTGATAATGAATGTGATCCTGACTGGTCCTTGTATTTGAAGTTTGCTCAACAATCCAAGATGAACGAAAACTCATCCCATTTGGTGCTTCGGAAGAGTGCTACCGTTCGGGTGCCAAACTTCAGGTGAGCGCTGATTTCGTCAACTCAAACCAACTTGAGAGACTGAAAAGTGACGGTGCAAAAAGATCCTTTGAATATCTGAAGAGAATGACAACTATTAAGTCAATAAATGACCCCAACAACCAGACGCCGCCCAAGATCGCCCTACGTTTCGTGACCTGGTCGCCACTGTCACCTAAGTAGCCCTGCGACTGCAAGTACAAGTGTCCCTGATTCTTCGACCACCCTCACCTGACCCAGAAATCGAACTGAAGGTAATCAGTGACTCGAAGGTCCTATTCTTTCTTCTTTATTGATATCATGATCAGTCAATTCCGTGTTAATTTCTCCAAAACAGAAAAGAATTGGAACTCTCACATGCAGTGCTGCGTAGCAGCAAGAGTTCAAAATCAAAACTGAATTCACATTAAAAATTCAATTGTTGACAAGTTGTTGTCTCACAATCACTGTTGGCAAGCATGCGATCGAACAGGTTAACAGCTATGCCTATCTCGGTCAGGAACTGACCATGGAACATACGAACGGCCACAAATTGACGCGCAGAAGGAAGGCCGCCTGGATCAGTCGCACTTCCATCGCGGAGGCGGTCAGCAACAAGAAGATTAATCCTAACATCAGGGCAAATCTTTTGAACAGCTTTGTGACACCGGCTCTGCTCTACGGTTCAGAAACATGGTCGAAGACTTCAGCCGACGGGCAGAAGCTGTCCGTCAGTCAGCGCGCGATCGAACGCCGCATGGTTGGCGTCACATGGATCGACGCCGGTGTGGCGTCCTAGGCACCCCTACTTACATACCGTACTTACTCTGTGGAAAAACGCTTCAATTTTTTGTATGAAGACTGCATTTGCAATGGCGCACATGAAATTTCCACGACGATCAGCTTAACTTCCTCATATTTCGTTGTCTTATACGGGAGGTTCATTTTTTAATTTTCCACGATGTAAGCAAAAATATAGCTCTCCCTCAATTTAGACGATTTTTTATTTTATAAGATAGAGTTCCCCGACGCGTTTCGTCACGGTGGACAGTATCAATGGGTGCGCAAATAAACAGGCAGTTGGATTAAATGTAAAAATGATTGGGCAGTGACGACTCGTTAGATCAGTTCATGCTTGTGGTTGATTTGTGGCTTGTTCAACGCTATGAAGCGTGCTTCGGCCATTTTAGTTTGCATCGAATTCTTTTGTCTATTTAGGACAAAAAGCTGGAAATTATCGATGTTCATCATTCTGTCGGCATGGTCAATCAAACTGTGTTCAGATAGTGCACTTTTCATGCCGTAACTTTAAAGGTCGGCAAATTTGGCTAATGTTATTTTCATGACAAATTTTACATTCAAAATCATAGACAATGTATTTATCGCTACACATATATTTGGGTCCAATATCCTTGCACAGTTTACAATTACATTTGTTTTTGTTTTCATTAGTATTTATGCTATGAACTAAAGTTTGACCGGGTTTACACGTAACACGAACAGGAAGTTCATACTTACTGACCAGTTTATTCATTTTTCTTAAGTAGCTTAACTTTCTTTCAATTAACATTCTCATCAACCAATTTTCATCCAATTTGATATCTAGTGCGCTTCATGCTACTCAACCCTATTTGCTTCAGGCCTTTTTGTCGGTGAATTAAGTATTGAGGGACCATTTTTGGCCGCCTTCCAAGATATCTCAAGCTATATTCTTACATGATGCAACGAAGTATGGTATGAGTATTTTGCGCGTGCTTTGTCTGATGATGCTATCGCCTTTTCAATCCAAGTTGATCTTGCTACAATTAATAGCATTCTGAAATTCAAAGGTTCAATTTTCTGAAATATCGAAAATTGTTGGTTTTTCTCTCTAATTCTTGCAAATCCATGGGGAAAATGAATGAAGTCTGCGAGAAGTTTTAGACGATGGTAGACATAGTTGTCCTGAACGGGACAGTCGCGGTGGAACAAGAATGTAGTGGATGGTCAAAATAAGACTCACATTGGTAAGAAATGTACAGAATGCCGTTTTCTCAGATATGAAATGGTAGGGAAATTTACACAGAACCAGTTTTTACCACATTTAATTTTGTGAACTCTATTGTGGAGCTTTTCCAATTCATCCTCAATGCCTTTCTGTAGTCAGGCAAATAATGGGGAAGAAAATAACAGAATAGGCAAAATTAGCGGTTTTTACAGAATCAATAACTTAACGTTAGAAACTAAAGGTCACAATGTTCGAGTGACATATAGTCTTTGAGACGCATAAGTCTTAATATGGCAGAAATATGATCATCCCATCGCACGTGAAATTAGCATTCCATTGTACACCAAGTATTTGGCAAGACTGACTCAGAGGGACACCATCATACGTAACACCATTGCTGATTAAAATGCGACTAGAGATGATTTGTTTGGACTTTTGAATATTGAGGACCATCTTATTCTCGGTAATACATTTTTGAATTGCAAGCAAATTACTGGGCAAGACTTCATTCTTTACAATTGACTCGATCACTCATCGGCATACATAATTAACGCTGTATTTGAAGTTACTTGCATGGATCCCATGAAAAACGCAAAAAGCATTGGCCATAATACGGAACCCTGAGGAAAGCCTGATGTTAGGGCAGTTGTTGAACCAAAAACTGCTTTCACACGCAGGCGTTGACTTCTTCCAGAGAAGTAAGTCTTTAACCATTCTATGAATCGGGTGTTGATACCTGCATCACTGAGACATCTACAAAGTTCTTCTGACTGAATCGACACTATCACTTGTCACTATTTGAAGTTATGACATATGAAATAGGAAAAGTGAACAAGGCGTTGTAGAGTAATGTATAAAATACATAGCACATCTGATCAACAAAACTGCAATTGGAAACACATAAAAAGTCAATATTTGAAAGTGCAAACAAAAACCGATAAATATGAGATTGGCGAAAATCCCAAACTTTAACAATACATTGACCTATATAATTACAACCCTTCCCAAGCAAAATCACGGTATTATGGTCACAAGAGCTTATGGGTGGTGCAACAGAAGCGTCATCAGTGTAGGAATCAGTTAAATCCACATTAATCCACATCTGATCTAAAATGGAATTGTTGCGGAATCTTGCACAATAATACAAAGAGAAATTTTCAACAAAAATAGAACTGTCAAAATTATTGAAGTCACCACAGATCATCAAATTAGAATCAGGATACAAAAATAGCTCAGCATCTAGGATTTCTATGAGGAAGTCCGAAATTTCTGATAACTCATTTGCACGCAAATTAGGAGAAATGTAGATACAGTCAAGAAAAATGTTTAACTCTGGAATTCTCAACGACAGAAATTCAATAGTGCTGGGACAATCATACTTTTTAATAGACGTACATCGAAAAATGTTGCTGACGAATAAACAAACACCAGCTCCAATACGGCCGATTCTGTCATATCGATATATAGAACAACCACGTGAATTCAACATTTCATCACAAATATCCGGTTTGAGCCACGATTCAGTTATAAACACTAATTCTGGGTTTATTGTTGACACAAGAGTGATAATTCATCTAGTTTTGGTAGTACAGATCTTGCATTTAAAAGAATGACAGTCGGGAATTGCTTTTGAGCACAAAGCTTATTCTTAAAATCGCTCACAAATTTTTTTCTGGAAGATTTCATTGCACAATACAACTCGATTTTTATATATCAAATCTTCACCTTTTTCCCTTCTCTCAAAAAGTTCATTGCGAAGAATCTTGTATTGCAGCATTTGTTGCTCTGTTCTGTCGGGATTAACGTAGACATTCTTGAATGTTCTTGAACTTTTAAGCTTCTTCACGTTTCTCAGGAGTTTATCTTTATGCCTTTGAGCAGAAAATAGTGAGACGCAATAACCGAGAAATATTTGGTCTAATGCGTCCTATACACTGTGGCTTTGCGACTGCGCTATCATCAAAACTCAAATCCACTTCTTTCGCTAACTTCAAAACATTTGAACGGTCATGCTTTTCTCGATCAGAGAGAGAACCGTCAATTTCTTCAACACCAGAAATTATAACGTCATTGATTTTGAACATTTGATCATCAATTTCTTCAAAAGGGGAATAAGGAAGCTAGCGACGAAAGACCCTGCTTTAGTTCGTGTATATCTTTATCATGCTTAGATGAGGTAAGTTTCGTCTCTGACATATTGACCTCGATGCTTTCAGCGCGTCTGTTCACCATATCGATCACTTCTGAGATTTATATAATATAATTCAGTTTTGAACGTATTCATCAAATCAACTTTGCAAGTATCTGAAAGATGCTTGACATCTGACATGATGAGGTTATTTGTTGCACTGTTTGACCTTGTTTTAAAAGTGGAGTTGTCGTTGCCATGACTTAACCAAACCGCTCCAAAGAAAGAGGTTTACGATGTAAATGAAGCAGTTAAGATTTGAACCGAAAGGCAAAAACTGATAGCTAGGCACAGATTGCTTATATTCTGGCACATTTACCAACTCGACCACAGAATCAACAATGATTGAAGCCAACAATGTATTTAATTAAATCGATCTTCAAAACCAATGATTGTGTACGGTCACCAATCAATGAAGTCAGCCAAAACTTTACAGAGTCACAGCGAAAAGAGACCGATGAACAATACTCAATCGGTGGGATTCTACTAGGAGCGCCGATTAGTAGGGATAATTCCATACACAGATGATGGATTCCAATGACACAACGACGCGAAGCACACAACGACGAGCACACAGACGAAAACTTAAGGAAAATTGACCCAGGGAAACCGATGTTAAGCGACAGCAGGTGACAACAGTGTGCACAGACCGACCGATCACGTTCACGTTCGAAAGATTGCAAGGCAGCTCACGTTTAGATACTATGACCATGTAGGCCTGCTGCTTACATCCCATAAAAGTGAAGCATTTAAGAAATAGTGGAAATACTAATCATGAAGTAAATAAAATGACTCTTTGTATTTTATTAAGAGATAATAAAGTGTGTGATGCTGAAATAATTAAGAACAAGTGCGTGATGCTATAAATCCATCGTCAGTGTTAAACAGCAATTTATTTTGTAGTTCATCTATTCAGTTGTTTGCAAAGAGAGCGCATTTTCCCGCCTCTACTCCGAGATTCCTCCGCAATATTTCATGCGTCAATTTAAACTTTAAACAATTTGTTTAAAACACCTGCCCCAAAACTGTAGGTGTTGCATGTGTGCCGTCTTCATCAAGTACCGAAATATCCTTAGCTGCAATTGAAGCGTGTTATGGTCACAGTTTGCCGTCCTAGAACTGTTATGTCGTATAACGGAACCGGTTATAGCGCACGCCACCACGTGACAGGCAGCGCTCATAGCTCAGTTTATAGCGAGTGCGACTGCAATCCTTACTCCGGGGGTTCGAGCCCCTTTTTTTTGGACATTCACTGACTTGCAAGAGACGATTCTCTACAATTTTCTGCGCAGCACTCGCAAGCCGCCCTCCGATTTTCTTTCCTCTTCATTCATTTAGAGGGAAGAATATAACGGGAGAAAAATGGAAAGCGCTGAGCAAATGCTAAAATAACATTAAATGCATGATCGGAGCATTGGATCAGCGTCCCATCGCGCTCCAGTGAGTACTCGGTCCGCCCGAGGAAACTAATGATCCTACCAGCATGCCGAATCTACCAGATCCCGGCAATCACCGATCAGAGCAACATAAACAGCGTGTCATGCAAGACCAAAATTACCTTACCCCCGGTTCAACTCTTAGAGTTCTAACAGTGAACGTTCAGGGTCTTACTCCAGCTAAACAGGAGTTGATTTCTAGCATCTGCGAAGAGCACATGGTGAACGTTCTCTGCTTGCAAGAAACCCACCAAGATCATAAGGCCCCTAAAATCGTTTAATGGTATCTAACTTTGATATGATCGCTTTCTGTGGCCACGAGAAATATGGACGTGCTACGTATGTCAGATCAATGTACTCAAACGCTGAACTTGTCGAACAAAATACCTTCAGAGACACTATACGAGTCGGCAACCACACAGTGACAAACGTTTACAAACCCCCCTCCGCCTTCTGGTCATCCTCTCCCCTCAAAGCCCATAGTTGATAGACGTAGCGCGCGGCGAAGAAATGCATTGCAATGTTCGAATTCGGGAGGTTCGCCATCATGAAGACATGATAATCCCCTTTTAGAATAGGTCAGAAATATAAATTAGATAATTACAGTGGTCGGGATGAATTAGAATGAAATCATGCTTAATAAATAATCATGAAAACTGACTATCGTACATGAATACTAGTGATGAAAATTTTCCGGAAAATTTTGAATCAAAATTTTCCGTGGAAAATTATGGAAAAAATTGGAAAATTTTGGAAAATTATGGAAAATTTTGGAAAATTTTGAAAGTTTTGATTTTTTTGATGGGCCCTATAATTTGAGCGCTTAACCTGCCGAGGCAGTTGCGCACCAATAAATTGGGTTTAAAACTCTTGATTTCATCATTATTTCGATTAAAGCGATCGTAGCAATATGATTTCCGTCCGCGGAACATTCCTTTGCCACCAGTGGCTTGTACTAAATAGTTAGCATTTTTAATTATCACACAGACACCGTTTGGGATAACGTGAATCTTGCTTTACAATAGGGGTATAATTTCATGCAGTGAAATATCTGGAGCAAAAATAGTGTACTTCATTTTGGAGTTTGCTAATTGTTATCTTGAAAATTAAGCTTTATTATGCAGCGTTGATCATAGTCATGCAAATTCTCCATGTGTTGATGAACATGTGAAGTGTCTCTGAAAATGAAAGCATTTAACCACTACGACGATTTACTGTCACTTTCCCACTTGTCAGTGTGCTTGCAAATTCATGTCAAGGATTCGTGATAATTTCACAGCTTGCAATTCACGTTTTCTGAAAGGCAGAATGCCTCACACTAGACAGGAGGTTCGCTGCTGCCTGATAGAGTAGCTTTATGGCATGCAAGTAAACAAATTTTTAAGTGGACCAGAAGTAACGAGAATACTATTGAAAAAAATATATGCTGAATAAAATTAAATGAATTCAGGATTGCCCCTCAAATCAAAAATCTGGAACCGGGAAATATTCCGCTCTCACCCTGGATTTCCCAAAGCCATACTAAATTATTTCCAGTACTACAAACAATAATCGCAGGCTTTTATGTAATTGTACATGTACAATTCAGAGAATTACTACTTAATTCGTGCACTAAATGAAAAAATTGAGAACGAAATACTTTTATAAAATAAAGTAAATATTAATGATGCCAATTCATGATAGAGAGATAGCTTTCATCTCAATGGTCGACCAAAATTCCAAGCTGATTGTGCCTTTTTATTTCTATTATAGGCCCATTGTATGCGTGTATTGTTTTGGAATGATTCATATTATGGCGCTAGCCTCACCTTCTCGCACCGATAAACAGTTCGATGCACTAAAAAGTGTAAGACGTTACACCAAAACATATGTTAAATTACAACCGAAATGTAATTGTAATGTAATGTGTGTGTAGGCCCTACCCGGCACCCAAAACATCTATGAAGAGTTTCTCAAGCAAAACTAAGCACTCTCTCTCTCTCTCTTTCTCTCTGAGATGCTACGATGTCAGTCGGGCGGAACTCTGGACCCACGAATGCCACGATATATCTTAGCTGATAGGCAAGTGCATCGTACGGAGCACCGGTATTCATTAACGGTGTACTCACTATGAGATTCCGAATTTCTGAAGTCGCGGGTATTGAGATTTCGTGGCACCCTCTAACCCCTCATGGTCTATCATGAACTTCAATTATCTAAAATAGGTCTACCTATAAGCAGCTATAGTATTGCTATACGTATCATAGATACACGATAAAGCACCTCCACCTACAAGAAATATGTCACCCCCCCTTTACTGCAGTGAACACTGAAGGAATTTAATTACTTGGAAAATCAAAGCCGTTAGATGGAACGAGAGCAGCTTGGTTCTCTTCACTTTCTAAATACATCACAATAAAAGCTGTCGAACTCCGTATCCATCCCTATTAAATAGGCAAAAATCTCAGGTTCGATAATCTCTAATTAGGTCCGACTGTCCTTCAGCTTGTTATAAGTTGAATCAAAACCGTTGTAATTAGTCTACCCTCTGAATCTACGTCAATTTATGACTCACTTCTAAATGAAAATTTTCAGTTTTTGCTGAACCAACCTCTCGAATAAGCTTACCTAAAGTCTACTAAGTCAAAAATGCATAATAAAAACACAAGTTTCAAACTTAACAGACAATGGTCGTTTGTAAAGATGATTTTGACTGGGTTTTCTATTTTGAAAATGGGGAGCTATGTTATGTTTCTTTGTGCAAGTTCGGGGTTGGACGTGGATACCTGGGCCTGTGTTGTGTGGGTGTTGTTGGTGGTTGGGCGCTCTCTTGGCTTGCATGTTTATTGTGGTATAGTTGTGGGCTCGACGGTAGAGTCCTGCTGGTTGGGCTGGGGCTTGGTGCTGTGGCTTTGTGCGATCCGTTTAGCGTTGGGGTTGTTTGGTTGGGGTAGTGAGCATAGTTTGGGTGTCTTGGTGTCGTCTTGTCGGTCGGTGGGGTAGGTCGTTCGTGTCTGGTAGGAGTTGTGTAGGGGTAGTTTGCGTGGTAGGGTGTGTAGGGTGGTTATGCAGGTAGGGGATTGTTGAGTGGGTATGTTAGTAAAGTCGTGGTAGGGTATGGTAGGGGGGTTAGTAGGGTACTGGGTACTTAGGGTTGGGGTTAGTAGACGGGGGTAGTAGGAGAGTGAGGTAGGTCATCGTGTATGGTACAGGTCTAGGGAAGTGGGTATGGTAGGGTGTGGGGGGTGTAGTGTGTACTATAGCAAGTGCGTAGGCGGTGGTGTAGGTGGGTAGGGGTATTGTTCGTGTATCAGTGGTAGGGGGGTAGTGTAGTTCGGGTAGTCAAGGGTTATGGTTATGTATAGTCCTCGGGGGTAGGGTTTAGTAGAGGTGATGAGGTCGGGTAGGGGGTATTATGGGTTAAGGTTATGGGTGTTGAGTTGGTTGTATGGGGGGTAGTAGACAGGGTAGTAGTCAGTGGTAATGGGGTAGGGTATCAGTATGTAGGTGGTATGTGGGGTGTCATAGGTAGTATACGGATTGGTATTCGTGGGGTTGGGGGTAGTGTTAGTGGCAAGGTTGGTAGGGGGTAGGGGTAGTAAGGGTTGGGGTAAGTAGGTAGGGGGTCGTTGGGGGGTGGTGGTGGAGTAGATGGTCGGTTGGTGTACGTATGTATGGTTGGTGTCCAGGTATAGCTGATGTCGTGTTTGGGTAGAGTATAGCGTAGGTGTGTATGTATTGCGTGGGGTGGGGGTAGGTGGTAGGGATAGGGTGGTCGGGATGTTGGGTTCGCGTACGTTGGGGTATTATACGGGTAGGTATGGTCTGGCGTATAGGTGGTTATGGGGTTTCTGTAGGAGGTGTAGGTCACACACACACACCACACACACACAACACGGAGTAAGTCTGGGTAGGGTCTAGGGGTTGGGGGGGGGGAGTCATAACAAAGGGTGTATAGTATGGTATTGGTGTGTAGGGGTAAGTATGTATATGGTTATAGTTGTTGTTAGGGTAGGTGTCTAAAGGTAGGGGGTATAGCGTGTTAGGGGTAGGTAAGGTTGTAAAGGGTATGTAGGTTTCGTAGGTCTGGTTACTCATCAGGTTATTACTTTCTTGTAGTGGGTATGCGGTAGTTGTGGGGTAGGGGGTCGGTAGTCTGGGGTGTCAGTGTCGGGGTCCGGGGGGTCTATGGGTATAGGGGTATGTTGTAGTATTCTAGGGTATCTTTCTTCTGGGGTTGTATTTCGAGGTACGGTCGGGTCGGAAGTAAGTGTGTCGGGGGTGCGGTGTGATTACTTTCCGGTTTTGACGTTACGTTAATATGTTCCTGTATTATCTTACGCTTTACTATCTGTTGTAGGTGATACTAGACTAGTTTATTCGTACAATCTATTGAACATGGCGTATTAGTCCGGCAGACAGAGCGAGTTTCTGCAGGGAACGAGGCCGAAAATGAGACTTTCACAGAATAATGTACATCCTATGAGGCTATGCCTACTACGAATTCGCGCGTCTGCCGAGTTCTAGTGAGTTCCTCTTCTTGTCAGACACTATGAAAGAAAAACACATGCTAATCCAATGGGAGGCAGATTGCAGTTTTTGGCAAAAATGAAGTTTTCTGTGTTTTCTCTTATCATTTAAAAAGTTTTTTGGTCTACAGCCATAGTTTTTGACATGGAATGTCTTCAGGTCATTTCCTATCAGGTTCTTGAACATTTATCTATGAAACTACATGCATTCAGATTTGACAAGCCTCCTACTGTCGGCAAGCACCAATATGATGGCCCACTTTATCCACATTGAATCACATTATCGCATACATCGCCGATCAGAAGCACGATAATATCTTATACACATGATAAGAAATGACCTGAAGACATTCCATGTCAAAAACTGTGGCTTTGCACAAAATACTTTTTAGATGATAAGAGAAAACACAGAAAGCTTCATTTTTACCAAAACTGCAATCTGCCTCCCATTGGTTTAACATGAGTTTTTCTTTGATCGTGGCTGACAAGAAGAGGAACTCACTAGACAGGCGCTATCAGGCAGACGCGCGAATTCATAGTAGGCATAGGGTTCGGTCTCGTTCCCTGCAGAAACTCGCTCTGGCTGCCGGACTGCATAGGCATTTTATAACTTTGTCAGTAGATGTGACTTACATGTGTCTTTAGATATAAATTTGATTAAAAATTATACTTATTCTGTTTTTGCTGTGTGTTGCATATGGAGGTCAGTGTATTTGCATCGGAGTTGAAAAACTCCACTCCGGTGATACAGGAGCTCTGATGCAAACGCTGACTATGGATCTACACAGCGAGAAGCGTGGAATTAACCCAACCAAAATGGCAATTTTACATTTCAGCTTGCTTCTGCAGACATACATGTTTATGATAGTGATAAGTCGCAAGAATAGAATTTTCTGTGGTATTTTGTTTTCGCTTACTTAAGAAACGATTTAAGCGTGCGCTTGTCTTTCAAAAGCAAGGTGCTGTATAAATTTTTAAAGACCAACTTATACTTTCAAATTTCTGTAAAACACTGAACACATCTGCAACAAAATCACGGAATGTCATATATTGACAACATATATGACCACTACAATTGAAACCTCAAGATTTGAAATTGGTCATGAAAGCATTGATATGTATACATGTTTTGATGATAGCTAAGTCTGTCAGTTTCTGCATCTTCCAAAATCTCTGTTACACTGAGACTGGAGATTCGAACTCCAGATGCATGAAGACCGACATGATGCTGATTTAAGTAGATGGCAATTGATCATCTCATATAGCCCTAATTGTTGGAATAGTACGCCAAGGAGTGCTAAGTAAGATTTCGAAGAATTATTTGTTTTCTCAGAATTTAGGTCTAAATCAAATATTTAGATCAAATAAAATTGAAAAAAAAATTTAAAAAATCGTAGGAATGATAATGTTGCAACTGGGGCCCCAGCGTCGTTTTTTAGGCTTAATTGTAGCTATTTCCTAGCTTGCTACTCACTCTCTAATGTGGTATGGGCCTCCGATTATAAATTTGCAAAGGAATAAAGATGCGAGAAAGTTGTTGAAAACAAATCCTATCTGTAACTCGCGCTTTAAGTTGAGTATGCACCTATTTGGGATTTTCAGAATGGCAGTCGAACTGTGATCTGTACAGGGGTGCACCGAACTTACTTGGCTTTGGCGCACTGGCGGGTGCTTGGTTTCTGAAATTCTAGAAATAGATCACGCGTCTGCCGCGCAAGTAACGTTGTTTCTGGCGCGCTCGGCTCTGGCCTCGTCGCACCTGGTCCTGACTTCGGTGCGCCTTGCCTCGCCTTCGGCGCAATTTTTTCAGTTATGTTATAAAACATCATACATCTGGCGCACTCGAAATTCGGAAGAATCTAAAAATGAAAACTCCAGTGCGCTCTATGTACAGATTGAAAATGGGAGTGGCCATTACTACACCTGGTCTGTTGCAATTTTGGTCTTGCGGCTAATGCACCGGCAGATCAGCTGAACCGTTGACATTGAATGCTGCATAGGCAGGAAACAACTAATTATCTAAAAAATCGCTTAAATGTGGGAAATGCGTTTGCCTTGCTTCAAGGGTCACTAAGTTTTTCAAAACAACTTACCAGACGAAGAAAAACTGATCAGTTTTCAAGACACAGTGATGCTTATTTCTTGATGAAGGCCTATTGAGTTATTTGGAGTCCTCTAAAGCTACGAAAAATGAGGCGCGCAATAGAAGAATGAAGAATAATGGACAGGCTCATCCGGTGAAATATCCACTGTCTTACTGACTTTACATGTGGAAACGCAACATTTGCATGATGTCTGACTTATCTTTTTGACATATCTTTACAGACATATCATTACCTATTGAGTATTTTTTCTCAGCCACTGTGTAGAAACCCACTCGTCTCGGTTTGAGTGTTCAGGTCAGGGGTCGAAACACGACTAGACCAGTACCTGCTCATGGCTGACGGAGGAAGTATTATGTTTTATATACCTTAATCGGTAGCTGAAATAGTGGTCGAAGTATTGTAATTCTAATCATGTAATTGTGGATGTCGACAAATGAAGAAATGCTGGATTCCATGAAGTATAGCCGGCGGATTAAGAAACTGGCGATAACAAATTCAAGTGGAGAAATTGCATTTTACCATGTGGGGGTTTTTGGTTTGAGGGGGGTGTTTTGCTTTCCCGCCCTGTGTGGCATGCTACAATGGTGTGCTCCTCTCTAGCACGGGCCCCCCTCGTCTCGAGGGACAGCATATCTGTGTCCACTACTCACAGATCAGCTCTGTGTGGTCAGCTCAGCTGCGGGACCTGCAGAATCATGGTAGCCTGGCTGCGCTGCGATTGCATTGCGCCTCTGCCTGAGTGGCACCAACATGACTATGGGGCTCAGCGCTATGACTGGTGCGTCCTGGGACCCAGCGGGCTGCGCCCCCTCCTTCGGTCGCCTCATCTATCACACCGTTGAACACATAAGTAGTGGCCTCAATGCTCTATCCTCTTCTGCTGCTCTGAACAACTGTGTCCGTCTGCATGCACTATATGCGCATGGCTAAACCAAACCTGTCACTGTACATCCTGGGGTGTGTGGCTTGATCATGCATCTATATGACATGGTGGTGTGCGCCAACACATGGACCTTCACTGATATACCGATGCGCCACTACAGGCATCTGCCCGCTTGAATGCCTGGGGGAATGAATGGCCTGACCTGGCGCCGGGATGCATGGAATGCCCACCACCCATTTGTCTGTACCAGCAGTCGCGGACACCTGAGGTCATGGGTATGTACTAATAAATATGATGTCCTACGGTCACGTTTAGCTCGACCCTGCTATCGTGGCCTATATTCCCGCTCTAGTATGCTTAACATTGTGTGCTGACCAGGAACATATCAGATTCTACTAATATGATCCGATTGCATACCTGGCGAAACACTGACTTATCGCTAGGCTGTGTGAAGAATGTGTGAATCTGCTATACTCTGATGCATAAACAAGAATGGGATAATGAAGATGGAAAGAAAAATCCTCGCATGTGATGAAGCTCAAACTATGAACTATGTATGAAATATTCCCGAAATCCAAGATGGCTGTGAATGGCCTGACTCTGCATAACAAATAAAATCTGCATTACTTATAGCTGCTCGTATGACACTCTAATGTCTCCCACAATGCTTGACGTTGCGAATCTGACCTATGTCACACTGTCTGAGCGCACATGCACACATCCTGACTTCGTGGTGCTGGCCTAGCCACAATCACAACTGACACGTCTGGCCCCCTCCCCCTGAAGCTCCCCGGACCCTCTCCCATACCTGCTGTGCTGGATCGCCCGCCCCTGTGACCCATTCTGATCTGGCATCTGCACAGCTTAGATGCCATGAATATGCCTGCTTTACATTGTAGCCGGGGCCAAAACACTGCTGATGAACAGACTTGATCACACGAATCGTGACCTCGAGCCCTGATGTTACATGGCGGTACTCTCACATAACAATCACGTATGTATCGCCTGGAACTTAGGCTTCAGACAGCTTCCCGAACTGCTCCCATGGGAGCGCGCCTCTGCTGGGTAGGCCTGGCTAATCAGCAACTCATCTGAGGATATGATGCTCCGGTCCTACCTGTTGGCCGGCCCTACCCTCGAGAGATCAAGGACTTGCCTCTGCTCCACTGCATCACTATGCACCTCTCCTCGGCCCGCCCTCAGAGGCCACCTGGGCCTCAACTGCACCCCTCCTCCTTGCTGCCTCTGGCCATGCAGCAAACATTCCCCAACGTTCCCACCGACCTCGCATCATCCAAGATCATAGATGCGTACTCTACATAGATTAACACTGCTCCCATATTTCCCGAACGTCCATAGACCAGTCATCCCATCATCACTTACCCCAGCCATCATCAACTCCCCCACCCATTCCCCATCCGGCCATACATTGCCCCACTCCAGTCGCCCACATTTCACATAGAACTCGCCCCAATTACCACGGCCTTTTGTCAACCAGCACCCACCTCCCATGCCATCGATGATAGTTCGATTGTTCTCGGAGTAGTAGAGTGTTTACTAGAGAGTTCTTTTTGTTTACCCCCATTACCCACTTTCCACCTGTCGCACTACTACCATTAACCACCGTGTGTAGTCTCAGTTGTAGTGTAACATTAGTTCACTTGTAATCGGTGTACAGAGGCGTCGCGACCGGGGGGGGTGTGGGGGACCGTAACACCCCCCCCCAATATGAAATTAATAAAAAGATTCAGGTAAAATGAGAAATTTCAGGCAAACCGCCGGTTTGCCGGCGATTCAGCTCCAATATTCACTGACGTTGTTCTTAGCCACAAAAACACGTCTTGTCACAAAAACACATCGTAATGTCGGGAAATTCTCACCCTTTCTAGACACCAGAAAGTATATGGTTAGTTGCCGTTGATGATATTGATTTGTCACGCGAAAGCGGTCAAACATAGCGCGCTGAAAACGACCTGCACCGGGGATGACTGTATATGCGAGCAGGAGGAACAGTCGCCTCGCATTTTCTTAAAAATTGGAACATAAGGCGATGTGAGTTAGCTCTGCTAAATTTAAAATATCTAAGTGGAATTGAAATGTAATTCCAGTACCTTACCTATAATGTGGCCAGTGAATATTGGCACTGAATCACCTAACGCTGAAACGCCTGCAACTCATTCTGCCTAGCTGGGTAGTGTATATTTAACCGTTGATTGATATACGTGGTGAGATCAAAAATGATTTAGACTCGACCAGAAGGAATAATGCTACGACTTAGATATTTCACACTGGATGACTAATGGGTATATAGGCAACAAATATCGTATTGATAACTTTCATTGATATTTTTTTCTTTAGTATTTTTATCGATTTTAAATATTTAGTATTTTTCAGCATTTTAATTGATTTTTTCCATACATTTCCTTAACTTCCCTCTGAATATATGCCACAAAAGTACAACAGCTAATCCACAAAATGTTAATTTCAAAAGTAAATACAAGTCATTTCTTCTCAATGTAATCCCCTCATTCTCTACACACTTGCTCCACCTTTTAGGAAGCTCTCGAAAAGCCTCGTGGAAAAAGTCTCGACTTCTGGAATTGAAAAATTCCATCACTGCATCTTTCACATCCTCACTATTAACAAAACGCTCTCCCCTGAGATGATGCTTTAGATAGCGGAATAGGAAATAGTCACTTGGAGCTAAGTCGGAGCTATGGGGATGAGGAAGCACATGAAAGTCTGAGTCCTCAATTGCAGTTGTAGTGGTCGCTGCAGTATGGATGGGCGCGTTGTCGTGTAGTAGATGAAGATTCTGGTTGCGGGGTTTTCGAACACTTTGACGAGCTTTACGAAGTTGCTCACAGTAGTACTCGGCATTCAGTCGCTGATGTCGGTCGACGAAATCCATATGAACAATGCCGCAGCTGTTCCAGAAGATTGTCAGCATCAACTGACCTTTGAACACAACTCACACTCGGTACTGCTCGTGATTGTTATAACAATCAAAACAACTGAATACATTGATGAATACAACTCAGACCCTATTGAAGTTTATGCAAGTCATGTTCGAAGTAAATGTATCCGTCAAAATACTTTCAAGAAAGGAAATGTATGGCAAAAATCAACTAAAATGCTGAAAAATACTAAATATTTAAAATCGATAAAAATACTAAAGAAAAAAATATCAATGAAAGTTATCAATACGATATTTGTTGCCTATATACTCATTAGTCATCCAGTGTGAAATATCTAAGTCGTAGCATTATTCCTTCTGGTCGAGTCTAAATCATTTTTGATCTCACCACGTAAGCTCTGGCTATTGCGTTGTCCCTTGAGGAGATGACGTCATCGTTACGGTGGATTTCATCAAACCTTCCTCATACCGAGTCATTCACACGCGCACCGCGGAAAGCGCACGGTATGAATAAGGCACACCGTCTTCTCTGTGCGTAGAAGTTTATTGTCAACAGCGTGTTAACTTTCTCGATGCAAACACCGTGCGGACAAAGACGACGATCCCGACGACCCGACCCCCGAAAACGATCCGACCCGTCCTCGAACCGCAAAAACGAAGAATCTCGATAACGAACCGTGCGCGTACGATCGCACCCGAAAAAAAATATGGACGTGTTACGCACGCCGAAAACCGCGGCGAACGAAACGCACCCGTAAAAATCGATCGCTACCGGTAAACGCAACCGCGACGAAAACCGTGTAATAAAATCGTCAAACCCGACCGACGTACGTACCGTCACCCCGACACCGAAACCGACCCGCCGAACCCGCGTACGACACGAGAAAACGCCGCGCGACCGACCCGGCGAATACATCCGTTCCCCGCGAAAACGCCCGAACCGAATCGAAAAGACGAAACCGAACGGACCGAACGCAACGATTCCGCCCAGCACCCGATCGACCCCGAATAATACCGCTGCCGTCGAACGATTGCGAAAGCCGACTGCCCGAAAACGAACGTTAAAAATTTCGCCCCGCTCGAAATCGAAATTCCCCCGCCCTCGCGAATCCGTACGTCCGAAATATCCCGAATATGGACTCACGAAGCGAAACCGCTACCGAACGAAAACACCGTACCGAAAAAACTCCGCGTAAAATCGCGATCCGCAAAGATCGACCGATCCGTAGCGAGATTTCGACGGTCATGCGACGAAAAACCGTTCGTAAATCGTCCCCGACCGCCGAAACGAGCCGCTAAAACGCCCTCCGAACGACCCGAAAAAAACCTGATATCGAAAATCGCGAAAGAAAATCCCCCGCCCAACGCGTCGCCCCGCAACCGTCCGAATACTCCTCGACGAAACCGTAAATCGAACGAACTACCCCCCGCAAACCCGAATATTTAAAGAAACCACCGACGATCGACCGACCGAACGAACCGTATCCCGAAAGACCCGCGTCAATCGAACACCCCCCCGCGAAACCGACGAAAAAAAAAACGCGGAATAACCGACCCGTACCGAAAACGATCGACCGAAAAAAAACCGCCCGTATCGACCCGTCCAAGTAACGCCCCCGAACGAACGACGCGACCCGACGATCCGTCCCCTAGAATACATCCGAAAAATTTCCTCCGCGCAACGAAAGACCCCCTCCCCGAACGCCCGATCGTCGAACCGGTAACGCCCGCTCGTCAGCCCCGCACGACCCCGTTCGATCCGAAAAAAGCGTAACGCCCGAAAACCGAACAGGACACCGACCACGAGCCCTCGAAAATTTTCCTTAACAGCGATACTACTGGATCCAATTTGCCGCACAAATTAACTTAAACGTCAACGGTATTTCATTGGCCAATTAAATACCCACCAATAAATTATTTTTCATTTATAGGGCGCATTTTCCGACCGATTAGATGAATAGGTTGTACCATAGTGTGGATTTGAGCAAGATAGCAGTAGGGGAAGCTTTCGAACGGAAGATATTGGGTCAACGCTGCAACCAAAGCCGAAAAGGGTGATCAAAAGAAGAGGACCTTGATATCATATAGCACAACCATCATCCACGCACTAAGAACGCCCCGCGAATTATTTGAAAACATTGAACCATAAATGGCAAAAAGTAGAGATAGGCCCATTTTGATCCTTGAAAGGGACTGCTCCCAAGCATGCATTTTGGTGCCCAGACCCGCATTGGTTAAATAATGCTTCAAATAAGGTGCGTGGGATACCCTTGTGCAACAGAAATTCATAGAATGTCTCGCATGTGAAAATGCCACACAAACATTCCGCAGATGATCATTCCGTAATATATGTAATTAGACCTATAATAAAATCACAAAAATTCGGGCTTCTGTCAATATTCACAGAGTGAAAGTTAAACAATGTCCCAACTTGATTTTATTGATTGTGAAGAGTTCTATTACATTAATATAGAATAAAATTACTTGTGTGTTGTCATCAAGACCCTGAAAGAATCACGATACATTCTGGATTCCACTCTTTTTGTGATGGTTTCGCTACCTTCCAATTATTTCATTCAGCACTTTCTATTCTGCTTCTCGAAGTTATTTGGTATCTTTTTGACAAAGAAGGCTCAATTTTTGATGATAAGACAATTAAGCTTATGAAGAATCGTGAGGAAACTAGGCCTGCGCCTGTCAAAGTTGCTCATATTCACTAAAATAATGAACTGATGCTCAATCAATCTGGTTGAGGCAATGTAAAGCCTATCTTACTCGGAAATATTCATCCCCCTCAGGGAAGGAAGGTGGCATCTCCAGTGCCGTGGATGAGATGAGGCATGCAGGAATCTTCCCCACTTTCCCTCCCCTCAAATCCAACACCGCAGTTACCTCTTCTGTAGGAATATAAACATGAAACAGTCGGGACATGTGTGTGAGTATGTTGTGTGCAATAATCAGGCAAATTTTGCTTCTAAGTTTTAAATCAGGGTAAAATTTAGCAAACACCCGCAACCCCCCCCCAATGATGTTTCCTTAGCGAACGCCTCTGTCGGTGTAGTAGCTTCATTGTAATTCCATGATTTATCTCCAATCCCACTTTTCCAATTTTTAATTCTTCGGCTCTGTTGTTTTATAATATTCATTAGTAATTTTCTCAACCCTGTGATCATTGGTTCCTATTTCTATTCCAAATACCAGCATCTGTAGTCGCTACAGAGGCTCAGAAGTCTGTTTTGAGCGTGTAATAGAGGCAGTGTTTGGAATCGATGGTAGTACAGCAGCCAACAATAAAAATGTGTGTGTCACAGGTCTCTAATTTTCAATTTTTCACCAGTAATTGTGCCAAGCTGATCATTTCATTCGTCTGGCCACCAGAAAGATCCAATGTTTAGAACTGGAAAATCCATCCAATGGTTTACAACAGTACTGCATTTGTTGAATTTACTGATTTGAGAACTACAATTTCAAAAATCCCTCATCCACTACTTCACATCATTTAGATAGCAAACAATTTGTTCAATCATAAATGGCTGCAGTGATGATTTTCATCATCAGCGTATGTAATTAGTAGATCAACGTCATGAATATCTCAAGACAATCGAAAAGAAATTAATCTTGGATAATGAGATGGATCCTCCACGGCCCGGAATCAAGTGTTAAATATAACCAAAAGAGGCAAAATTATCTACTGGCCCTAGACGCTTTATTAGATCTATTTCAATTTGAATCATAAGTAGACTGACACATAATCCTATTTTCCTTCGCTTTTCTTTGATGATCAGCCCATGTATAGGACAAACCACTGTTTCATGAATCATATGGAAATTTCAAAACATTTCATGTATTAAAACACGAAAAGATGGTCGACATAGTGTGGCTTTAATTGCCGTGACCTTGACCAGCTGTCCAGTCTAGACCTTAATGATTAATGTTCGATGTCTATGGGCCCAACTGCCCATCACGTGCATTGCATGTAATTGCCGTATTACGGGGTGAGTCAAATTAAATGGCCTATTACGCAGAGGAATGCAGAATAGTCAAAATCCTACCAATTTTTAAATAAGACGTCATTTTAAACCTCAGAGTCGCAACAGCAACTCTGTGGTTGTCAAAATGATAGAAGGCCTTCTTCGCACTGGGTAGATTTTTCTTCAGATCTAGCGGTACTATCGCTTCAGCGATCAGATGAAATGGCTATCAACAACTCACTACTGTCCATACCACTTCCCGCAACCGAAACAATGCAAAAATCGGATTTCTATGAGGGAAAACAACCACGACATTGTTTGCATGAATAGAGTGAATAGGTCTTGATTTAAACTGTAAGAAGAAAATGTTTGATGCAGTTCCAATTACTTCGCTTTTCTGACAACAGTAATTATTTTACTCATCTTATGACTTGGAAGATGTACTCAAAATGTTGCATTGCTATCTTCTCTCAATTTTGTACGAATTTTATTGTTCACAAATGTCTCTTCCGTCATTGTCCAATCAAAATATTTTCTTGCTCTTCTTATTGATAAATATATTCTTGCATGAACTTAAAAACTCATCATCTGATAAAATCAATAAATATGAATATCCTTTCAATTTTGGTTTCCCTTAAAGGGTTGGGTACCTTACTCCCTAGTTAGTATCATTGTGAGAGCAGTGACAGACGCACGTATCATTATTTTCGTAATAAAAGCATTCAACATTGAGGTAGGAAGCCATTTGCATGTTTATAACTGCCCAGTAAAGAAGAATTCTATAGTGCAGGATCACCTGATCGCAGTTCGATATTTCTTCTATCTAGTTCACTTGCACGAGTGATAATAGAAACTTGGAATTTTTTCAGATTTAGGACATGTTTTGAAAAATCATCATTAGACTAGAACTGCACATCAATCAGAGGTATATGCATCTGCGCTGTTGATGAATTCTTCAAATTTCTTACGATGTAGCCCAGCACACATCTTGAGGAGTGAGACGATACCACAATCATTATAGTTTATTTTCCAAAAATGATATGATTACACTTCACGTTGGTTGCATAGATTCAAGACTTTGATTATCTGTGGTGAGAAATCAAGTGATCACTTTAGCGGAGCGGTTTTTTAAGAGACGAAGGTGTGACCTGGTGTGTGCTGAAGCCAGAAGGAAATGTAAAAATATTTTCTGCTTCCTCGATGGATTGTTCCTTCGTGTAATCGTTCGACATCAATTTTTTGCTAGAAATATGTGATTCCTCTCAGTGACATCAAGATGTAGAAGTATTCGTTTATGTACTATGTGTTGCATCGAGCAAGTATTTAGACCTGTCTAAGTTGGAAGATTGGTATAGACCCTACTTTAGTTGTGTAAATTCTCAACCATAAACTTTCTATGCGTTCCGCTAAATGTGTTTGCATTATGTAGGCCTTCATTGAAAACATTTTAGTGACTTTATATAATTTGAAAAATCTAACAACGCAAATGCATATTTTTGAAATGCATTACATTGTGAATGAATGATAGGCGATTTCATCGTAACTACTTCCTATCAAACTCATTGATGATGCAGTCGCGTGAGTAATGTATTTAGCCTTACATCAAGATGAGTTGTGTTTTGCTAGTAGTATTATGATATTATTAGTATCAAAAATCAGATTACTATGCTGAAAGCATTGATGCAACTTTCCAATTTCTACAGGAGTAAGGAGACACCATGAGTTTTGCAAACTTGGACCTAGGGCCTGTTTTTTAGCCTTGCAGATTGGTGCACCTTGCAAATATACTTCCGTCATCATGCCTCTAGAGTAATCCTGTCAGAATCACTAAATTTCTTCTCATAGCTTACAGATAAGAATAAATGTTTGAGTTATGACTACGTGATTTTGACGCTCTTAACAGGCGACTTTGTGGGCCCTACACACCTCATGCATGCAGAAGATATCTCCAAATAATTATAGGTACACGCTTGATTAAGAGCAAATAGGAAAGTTCTGTTTGGTTTATGCTTGTTTGGTAGAATCATTCAAACATGCAATCCGTAAAGAATTTTGAAACATAAAACAGTATTCCACGTGATACAGTCATTGAATTAGCCAGCTGATGATTCTCATGTTTATGTTATTATGATTGTAAGTCATAATGTAGACTATCCCACTGTGTTATCCTATATGCCACAATTTGGTACGGAGTACCTGGTGCTTTCGCCCACTAATGCAATGAAATGATGCTAAAGCAGCACAATGTGCGGTGAAGGGCCAATGTTGTTATCCGCGTAGAAGAAATTGAGTAAGTCAAGTGAATCCAGTGAATTTGTGGTCGTCATTTTATCATGCTTTAAGATGACATCATCAGCGGCGTTACACAATCATTGTGATGCTGCAATGATTTGGGATCCATTCATTTGATTGTTATCCCAAGGTTGAGTAGATTCCACAAAACATCAGTCTGCAATTAGTTTTTGACAATAACGTGAATTAGGCCTTCTCATTCAATGTATGCTGACACTGATGGACGCCTTCGTTTTGTCAGATATTTTACTGAACAATGACGGTTTTCATCAGCGATAAAGCATTCATATTTTAAAGACATGGAAGGACATATTTTTAGGGCATCATGCCAAACAATATGCTAGCATTTACGTTTGCCATACATATTATTGAATGATCTATATCTTAATGAATGGTATATATCTTAATGGATGATATATATCTTGATAAATGATGTATATCTTAATGACTGATGTATATCTATTAATATTCTTGAATGATATATATCTTTGTATAATCATGAAGAATTTATCAAGTTGCTTGCACTGTTTAATGATAATGATTCAGAACGTTATGACAAAACCTAGATTGGTTGGGTCATGAATAGCTATGAGTGGAGGAGTGTGTGGCACTTCTGAAAGCTGTCAACAACTGATAGGGCCTATAATACCAATAGGCAATATTTCAACAATTTGCGATGTAAATCATGCTTCAAACCGAGTCACACGTAGCCTATCAGCCTATAGAAGTCAATGGATTACATGTTTGACTGGATCTGAAGAAATCCCATGCTATCAAATAAACCCTTTCATCTGATGCTCTGATTTGTATTATGACATCAAAGTTTAACCACTTTTTTGGACATCCTCTATAAAGCAAGATTTAGACTTGAAAAAATTGAAAAATATGCAAATTGCTCTGAGCAACTTCTTATTGAAAATATCCGTCGCAATATTGCGTTTTCATCTGAATTTTTATATATATTGACTCCACATATCATGAACAATATGTGTTCCACGTAATGCTGCAATGTTTTCAAAAAATGTCGAAGCATGTGATAGGACAGACATAACAATTGTATATATAAAGTCAATGGTATGAAAATCTCAACTGGTGCGTTTTTTCTGAGATGCGAAGCCACTAAAAGTTCCATGCACGAATGGTTGTATGGCATGCACCAAATTCGATTATCCAGTCAAGATAGCTCATCTAGTCAATGTCAACCTATGTCTACTACTCAGATCTGCTCAGTTGAGTAGCAGTAGTGTGTTCAGTTCTAAGACAGCGCGTTAAGCCATTTTTCAGTGAAAAGACATGCAATTATTATGAAAATAACGACGCTTCCGACGGCTCCAGACAGTTGCTTAAGCGTTTTATTATCTCCATGCGTAGTTCAATCCTTATTGCTAGCAGGTAGCCGTATAGATGCATTATTGGAACTTGTGTTAACGATTGGGCGAACAATCTACATTTCGTGGCATTCACAGATCTTTATGGTAAACTTGCAATTATGGATGTCTTTGCATCGAATTCTCACGCGTGGTTGACCCTACCCTTACAGCCATGTAGGACATCGCAGTTTAGGCTTGTTTGATTTTGTGAATAGGGGTGTATAGATTTGTCGCAATTTGATATACAGCATGCTTGAAATTCTTTCTGTATAATCAAGAATTCCGGAAGTTTGGGATAGATTTCATTGGGTCACGAGATTCGCCTAAAAACACGAAGGCATGGTAGGATGGAGTGGTTTATTACTCTCATTCTCATGTTTTACATCAATCATGATTTATAAAAAGTAAAAATCAAAGGATTTTAGGTTCATAGTAAGTCATGATGATTAATAGACATAGTAGCATGTCTTTATCATTGTCTATATCATTGTGTTTTCAATGTGCCACTCATTCCAATTATGTATTCCATGAACAAACCTCCGTTGTTATTTTCGTCACCTATCCCCTGGATCTGTTGCTGAGATATGATGATATGCACAGCTGCTGACAAAAGCATGTTTCTGATAGGCCCACTTGCTGCTACGGATATCATAATTCCACTACATGTGATGCAAGCTTCATTTCTAAAATAACCGTGTTTAGGAACAGGTAACTTTACATGTGTTTTCACTACTTAAAAAGTCATGGTAACTAGAGAATACCGCGTTAAGGACTCGAACATCTGAATAGAATAGAAAAATGCTTTATTAGTCAATACAGCGAGCGGTGTATGACAAAACATCTGCACGAAATCAAGTAAGACAAGAAAATTTGACAAAAGATATCATATTAGGCGACATGTGCCGAATCTGAATCTCTAAGATAAATGCTTTCAGTAGATTTGACTCGCCGACGTTCGAAATTCTCAGGCGAGATGCTTATCCAACCATGATACAGATGACTTTTGTAAACCTATAAGTAACTTAAATTATGCAATCATCGCTTTAAATAAATTTATTGAGCATGTTTCTTGGTTTTCAAGTTTGCTTGGGTTCTTGGGTTCAAGTTTCAAGTAGCAGTTCGCATCGGTCGTAGAGTGTGTGAAAAATGGTCATCTGGGATCATCCGGAAATGGCGTTCCGCCGGAATCTCATGCATGATATATAGCATTTTGCGGGCTGTGCGAAATCTGGCGCATAAATTGCGGCGCTTCATAGTATTGCTTGTAAAAGTATTCGATCAGTGCGATTGCGCTATGCTGACACCCGAAATGCCGGTTTACAGGATACAGGCGTTTGAGAACGCCCAGTATAGTGCAGGGATAATGTACAAATGACATGAATCAGAGGAATGTCATGAAATGAGCAAATAAGCACAAGTTGGAGTTGATCTGTGTAACTGAGTTTGGAAATGGTGATCCATTGATGTAAGGACCTACATGTGTTGATAGGTGTAGTGAGCTTCCGGATAAAGCACTAAAAATTAAGACGATTCGGCTATTTTTCATCATGTGTTTTTTTCTAACTGAAATCAATGTTGCAGATTAGCCGATTACCAAAGTATGAGAAAAGACAATTAGCTCGTCGTGTGAAAAGAGAATATATTTTCAAATTCAAGATGTTAGTGTAGGCTATAAATAATCAGTCTAATATGCTAAAAAGTCCATTTGATGTAGCAATGGTCATACTGGCACCGTAGTCTGTAAAATATATAGAAGAGAAAATGGAAAATAACTCTAAAAAAATGGAAGTTCATCATTTGAAATTTTGATCCTAATTGAAATAGCTTGTTTTTTCCTTGACATCTTATTGGATCAAGAATGATTGGAAGTATTACAGCGCTTAGTCGTCAGTAGTGATTCTACAAATTTCAGGACCTGTTCCGTAATAAATCGTGGTTTTAAATAAGATCGTGTTCGAATATAATGAAAATTTAAAAAAGTTAATTGCATGAGATTTTTTTATTTTTTTTTTGTTTGTTTTTTTTTTTTTTTTTTTTTTTATTTTTTTTTTTTTGTTTTTGGTTTTTATGTTTTTGTTTTTTTTTTTTTTTTTTGTTTTTTTTGTTGTTTTTTTTCTTTTTTTTTTTTTTTTTTTTTTTTTTTGTTTTTTTTTGTTTTTTTTTTTTGCTTTTTGTTTTTTTTTTTTTTTTTTTTTTTTTTTTGTTGTTTCTTTTTTGTTTTTTTTTTTTTTTTCTGATTTTTTTTTGGTGTTTTTTTTTTTTTTTTTGTTTTTTTTTATTTTTTTTTTTTTTTTTTTTGTTTTTTTTTATTGGTTGTTTTTTTGTTTGGTTTTTTTTTTTTTTTTATTTTTTTCTTTGTTTAAATTTGTATTTTTTTTTTGTTTTTTTTTTTTTCTTTTGTTTTGTTTTTTTTTTTTCTGTTTTTTTTTTTTGTTGATTTTTTTTTTTCTTTTTTTTTTATTGATTTTTTTTTTTTTTTTTTTTTTTTTATACATTTTTTTTCTTTTATTTTTTTTTTGTCCCTTAGTATAGTTGGCCAAGTGACAGGAGACCATCCTTTCAGAGAAATCGAGAATAAAATTGAAATCAAAGTTCCCTTTTTCAATTTATAGGTCGATGCACAAGTTTAGCTTGTCAACAAGACAGGCCTTCGGCGTCCAGCGCCTTCAACAGTCATCCTAAGTTGCAAAATTAAATCAGAAAATTCAAGTGCAGCGTCTTAGCTGGACTTGAAGCATAAATACCTTTAAAGAGGCCGAAAATGAGACTTCCACCGAATGATGTAGATCCTACCCCTACTACGATTCTGCGCGTCTGCCGAGTTCTATTTAGTTCTTCTTGTCAAACAGGATCAAGGAAAAACACGTCAATCCAATGAGACACAGATTGCAATTTTTGGCAAAAATTAAATTTTCTGTATTTTCTCTTATCAACTGAAAAGTAATAGGTCTAGAGCCATAATTTTCGTCTTTACATGTCTTCAAGTCATTTCCTATCATGTGTATGTGATGTTGTCATGCTTCTGATCGGGGATGTGTGCGAGAATGTGGTTCAATGTGGAAAAAGTGTGTCCGCATGTTGGCGTTTGCCAGCAGTAGGTGGCCTGCCAAATTTGAATGTGTTTATCTTCATCGATAAATACTGATGAACATGACGAGAAGCGACCTGAAGATATTCCATGTCAAAAATTGTGGCTCAGGACTCAGAAGGCACTACATTTCAGTTTTTAAGAGAAATCATAGAAAATTTCATTTTTGCTTAAAGCTGCTATTTGCGTTCCATTGAATTAACAATGCGTTTTTCTTTGATCCTATCTCGCAGGAGGAGGAACTACCTAGAACTCGGCAGACTTGAGTATCTAGATCGGCGATCGGCTTCGTAGTAGGAATAGGGTGTACGTCATTTTGTGAAAGTCTCATTTTCGGCCTCGTTCCTTGCAGAAGCCCGTTCTGGCTGCCGGACCATAGTGGGAATGTTGATAGCTAAATGCGCAAAGCTATTGTAATGTAGTGTAATTCGTCGGGAAGACGTTAATTCGGTAGCGTAGTTGTATAGTAGACCGATTTCGTAGTATGCAGTTACCCCCGTACGTTTGTGGGTTGTGTCCGTGTTTGTTTTGTACAGTATCCCATTTCTGTGTAGATTTGGAATTACGTACGTCCGTCTAGAAGGAGTCCACGGCGTCTAGTCGAAACCGTCTCACCATACCAGCATGCGTGTAATCTATCGAAATGTGCTCCCATTGAGCAACTACGAACTAAATTTTAGTTGGGGAGTGATGTGTCGCTTATCTTGTCCAAGTTTGTTTAATTTTCATGATCTACAAAAATTGTGGAATTGAAATATACATATGACGTAAGCAATATATGAACGTTTTGTAGAATTGATTTAACATGAAAATACTAGTTGTTAATTTAAGACATGCAATTCTCATATTAATTAGAAGTTAGGCGGGTATTCATTAAAAACTACTTTAAGCACATTACTAGCATATATTGTCGTCTAAGCTAGTGCGCCTGCAATAATTAATAAATACTGCAATTTGGTGCTAACCAATTGTTAATTTCTTGATAAACGTGTGATTATAGTTTTCTCTGAAACATGTTCAAGTCATGTATCCTATAGACGGAGCACTACAAAGCAGTGGTTTCTTGGCTAAGAAATTGGTTTACTTTAGTTCATTTTTAAACTTTGCTGATCCTCACGTTGTACAATGTCCGACTTCAAATCTTACTGTTCTTAGTGATAGATACTTGGTATCCACGTAGTTAGATAACCCTAGTCGACTGTTCAGTTATTGTGGCTGCATTAAACTTTCATAATTTATCTATTTAGCTCATGTCTAGGTATCACTTAAGAAGACACTTATGATATTTCGGAATTTTCGATGCGTTTGATAAACAGATGATGTTTGCATCTGACTTTCCAACTTTTTTGACGACCTTATGAGTAAGCAAATGTTTAGAGCGATTGAATTCGTTTCGCTGGTGGTAACTTTATTCTTATCACACGAGTGAGGGAGTCTGGAATCATGCTCAACGTATGGTGTTTGAAGCCCCTCTCATGATTTAACTATTTCTTGTTCAATCACAACAATGTTGAAGTTTTGCGTTGAATGTGCTGTATAATTGTTGGATACGATGGAATCAAACATTCCATTTTAATCAATGTATCGACAATAGTTGGTACATTTGACGAATTGATATTGTATAAATGTCCGTCATCTGCCAATCAGCATCAATCATATGGAAAAGGTGACCTCATTTCAAAAATATATTTCTTAACATCTAATGCATGATGCAAATGTGTTTTAGGAAGAGATCAATTTAATGATATTTACAAATGTGCTATCTTTCAAGCGTAAAAAAGCGTTTACTAAATTTTGGAACTTATTATGAAACTTCATGTCTCACGATAGTCAGTTCGATTCTCGTGAAATCTTAAGTCGTGTTCCAATCACGTCTCAAGCTTTGTGATTTATCTCTTACTTTCATTGTTGATTTAAGCATTGAATTGTACAAATGTTTCTCAAGAGTAGGTCTGTAGGAACGACATGTAATTGCAAGCATATTGCATCTGAAGTGATTTTTGATGACGATGGAATTTATAAATGATATATTTCAGAAACTCTACAATCCCTGTTTGACTGTCGTCGCATGTATTGATGAAGCCTGTACTGCTGATGTTTTAAATCTAATGTAATGACTTCATGTGAAAGGCTTTTGTCATTGAATGTGATAATGGTGTTACGTGACGCAATGCATGCTCTGTTATCATTTTATGATATTGTCAACCACACTTTAGTCCGTTGCCGTGGCAGCAGTTGTTGATCAATACGGTTCTAAATGCGTGAAATCCATGTTTTTGGTACCATCGCCGGACGAATCCGCGTCCGTCCGGCGTACTATGTGCCTCTATCCGCCTGTTGAAGCACCACTAGACCGGTGAGAGTTGTAAGTGTGTGAAGGCTTCCTCATCTTGAGCTTGCCAGTATGACTTTAATTCAGGACCTTGGGTGGGCAGGGATGATCAAAAAAAGTGGGGAGCTCATGTTCAAATAATGTATCCTGTAGATGGAGCACTACAAAGCAGTGGTTTCTTGACTTAGAAATTGGTTTACTTCGGAATGATTGGATCAATGGTAAATATCGTATTTAATTAAATAATATTTGTTCAATCTCCTACAATTGTCAATGTGATTGAAACTGATTAGTTTCTGCTAGCTTCTAAAGTAACCTACATTTTTTCGGGGTTGCAATTATTAGTTCATTTGAAGTAATTTCTTCGGCGCTCCCCCTCCCGTTATTTTGAATTTCCTATTTTTCGTGAAGACAATTTTCAAATGTCAAAAAAATGATAAGGTAGGGGCTCTTCCCCATTCTCAAAGCCGCTCTCATGAAAAACGTGATCTACCTCAAGCTTGCCCTCATTAGTCTCTCAGGCGCCTTCCTCAAGCTTCCGCCCCACGAAGTACCAGGATGCATCCACGACGATGAAATTGGTGCACCTTTCATAGATATTTAGCATGCTTTGGCACCCCCTCTCATCTTTCCTCCGCACCCCTTGAACGTAGTTCCCATCCCCGATTTTTTCTAATATAAAATCTGTGGAATTCTCATTTTATGTTGAGGACGAACGCAGTTTCCCATGTTTAAATTCATGTACGTCTGCTAGTTATCAGAGATGCAGGAATCATAATTTCTTCTCTTCTCTTTCAGGTGAGGATATGTTCACCTGCTCGAGTCCCTATGGCATGCCTGGGACGAATTCAAATGGTCTCCATCAACGTTTGTCAACGTCGTCATCCTTGGAAGATCAACCGCCGTCTTTTAACTCAGATTTCTGTTCGCCACCCGCTGTTAGTCATTCATTCAATTCCTTTCTAACTTCTCCAACGGATGTGCCTATCCATCATGCATTGAGCCTCAGTAACTTTGAAAATAACAACGATATATCCTGTCATTCGTTGAAGGTTGAACCTACAATAGAACCTCCACCGTATCATCAACAGCAACAAACACAGCCACATCTCCTTCAACACTCGCAGCAGCAGGCCTTGCTGGGTCTCCAACAGACTTCTCACCATCCTACTAGTCTCTTGATGCAATCCTCTCTGAACAGTATGGGCAGCAGCAGTGGCAGTATCATTCCACCGATTTCAAGCTTGCACCGTCATATGAGTTTGCCGGCTTCCCATATGCCCACCAACAATGGGGAGCTAGTCAGCAGCAATCCAGGGCATGACCTGATCAGTAACTCATTAATCACATCACCTATAATTTTACCTCAGACGAATTCACCGTCCAATGTCGCTACCTCACGCAGCGTGATGGACTTGATGGTTTCTACACCCTCATCCGTCTCTTCCCATCAAACTCATCATCGCGATCCGGGAGAGCCTCCTCCTGGTCTGTTTGGAGCCAAGGAAAACCCAAATTCTTCTTCAATGCTAACAAATGGTAATTACAGTATTTTGGATTCACGCCACAATAATCTGATGAATAGCAGTGGTAATCGAATACTGGCTGGGGATTCCAATCCCAGTGGAATGATTCCTCCCTACAATAATCCTCTTGCAGCGGCCGCAGCGGCTCTTTGCACGTCTCACACGAACGATATGCATATGAATGGCAGTAACGGATGCAACAGTGTTGGATCTATGCAACCTGTAGACCTTACTCATCAACAGCATCACCAACAAGCACATCATCAGCAAGCGCATCATCCTCATCATCAACACCAGCAGCAGTCTTTGATTCTACCGTCAGTCATGATGGCCCCACAGCAGCATCCAACGTCCTCTCCCACCTCTGCTACAACAGCCTCCTACCACCAGCAGCAGCCGCATTCACAGCAGCCAAGTCATTCCCTGTCCTCATTGTCCCCCATGGCCGGATCGATGGCCTCGGAATGGGCCTTTGTTGACCACTCCTCCTCACGATGTTTGACTGCCTCAACGCCGGTGACAAACTCGTGCCCAACCTCGGAGCATCATCTACCACCGGTGCCTGCATCTGTGGATCATCTCTCCCGCTCATTCCTTTCCAACGGCTTCTCATCGCCTGCCGCTAACTGCATTCCGAATTCCGAGGAGGGCCAGAGGGATAGGAGAGTAGCTCGACCGCAGATGATTGCTGCTCCCTCATCTACAGGCGTCGTCGGACGCTGTGGCAACGTGGAGGAGCCGTTATTAACAAACCTGGGGTCTTGGAAGATGGTACATGGAGAACCAATGGAGATGGAAGTGAATGGATCTTCCGCAGAGGAATCGAATTGTATGGTTTCCACAGCAGCCCCTTCCATAGTCTCGATGATGCCACCGGGGACGGTAATGAGCCATGCCGGCATGCACATCGGAGCCCCAATCCTATCCAGACAGGGCAGCGTGGACGAGCTCATCACACACTGCCTTTCAGGAGAGACTGAAAACATGCTATCTGATCCTGACCTATGGCAAATCCTGAGCAGTGAACCGCACATGGATCACAATCCTCATGTGATCGAGGACCATGACGGTGTCAAGATAAAGCGGAGCTTATCGACTGGTAAGTTATCAATAACTTGTCTGTATACTAGACATGAAGTTCATGAGGGGAAATTTTCGAATAGTATCGAGACAGATTTTGGACGGTATTTCCTCTTCAATCGCTAATGACAGTTGACCAGCTTCGATAACCGTCTATCATCTAATGAGTTTGTTCTCTCAATTGTTCCGCTCATGTTCATAATGATAGTTAAGTTGCGGTTATTTCGGAGACGAGATTTTCACAGAGTATATCAAGCTAGTGTCACTTATATTGTAAGTTGTGTAGTTTAGTTTATTCTCCCTTAACGTTCAATGGGCTAGCTCATACAGGCTTTTATTGATCAAATAGAAGTCAAAGTTCTGACTTATATTTTTCTTCATTCTTTTGTATGTATTATGACAGTGCTTTAAGTTAAGAAAAACAAGTATTGAATTTCCTGACAGCCACTGACCGTTTCAATCACCGAACTGTGTTATTCTTGGATGTTATTTTCAGGATTGTCTTTATGAGTGCATTATTTCCATCTGTCAGTAGACGCAAAACAATATACTCTGAGGCCCGTCTGTCTGGGCCACACACTAAAATTGTTATTCTTTCATCATTTATAGATATATAAAGGAATATAGGTATTACTGATATCGATTTCTCGGTTTGGCCCGATTCAAAATCCAATTACAACGCAACTTCTTTGGTTCATGTCATCAGTTAGTTTTACAAATGTGCTTCAATTAGCACTTACTGAAAAATGATCGAAACAAAGTAAATTATTCAAAAGTAGAAATAAGCAAAAATTCTCCCGAGTGAATAACTGCCGATGTTTTTATAATAAAATTTTAAGATGTATAATTTTAAATTTATGTTGAATTAAAAATTTTAAATTTATAAAAACATCGGCAGTTATTCACTCGGGAGAGTTTTTGCTCATTTCTTCTTTTGAATCATGGTCCTCCCGCCTTCTGCTATTGCATAAAGTAAATTATCTAAAATATGATTTTTTGCAATTGGCATCACGACTTGTTCAATAAAGTAGAGGCAGAATTCCTCATAAACAAGCTCGTGCTCACCTTTGCACACCTTTACCGGCCATCAATTTCAAATTTCTCGAGAGTCGGCCATATTGTCCTCTTCCATTTGACGGATCTAGGACCAGACAAACCAGTAGAGGCCAACATTTGCGTTATAGTTACGTAACAAACTAATTTGAATGAAAATATTCAACAAATTTGTCCGTAAATGTCATGTAATGGCATTCATGCTACAATAAAAGTGAACAATTCGAGTTCATGTGCTAGGAGAGTATTTTACTACATTAGTGATTACATAGCACGACATAGTTAAAAAATGCGACGACCCGAGAACGAAAGAAATACAATTATACTTGCAAATGTCGTAGTGGAAATTCCTGGATGAAAAAATGTTCTTTCAATTTTTATATGCTAGCTGCAATATCTTAAGGCCTTGTATTTACTAATAATTCCGAAGATTTTGATCAGATTTCGAGGCAAAGGCTGTGTGATAGTGGTCAAGTGCAAAGGTTCAAGGCATCAAGAACTCCAATGTAAACTATGAAATATACGCACAGTACAGTTAGGTCAATACGGTGCACGCCACTTTTTTGTCTCCACAAATCTGCTTGGGGCGAACAGTGTACTCTATTCTGTCGCTTTTGTGGTAAGCTTTGCAGTAATTCGTATCTTGAGACCCTCGCTGATATGTGTAATTAGACATTGAAAGTAGTCCGTCACAATACTTGCATATGTAAATTAGTGACAGTCCTCATACGACCATCCGCGCTGTGTTTTGAAAGAAACTTCAAAATTTGGATGCCAAGATTTATGTATTTGATTTACTCGCTGAAATCAGCGGAAGGGCAATCAAATGATTGTTTCACATGCCGGGTATGCCATCGACCAGCCTGGAGTATGTTGATTAGGAAAAATCAATGAGTTATAACTATTGAAACAAATTGACCAATTGATGTGATAGCTGAACTCAAACATCGAACTTGAAGCACGCTCAGTGATAGACATGAACTTTTCCTACTCAAACACAGCCCATGTATTTCTTCCTCAAGTTCATCTCCGTCCAAGTTAGTACATCTAGCGGTCCAACATGTAAAAATGATAATAACTAGGTATTCAACTGCACGTGTTGTAGATCATAAGTCTGCACACATTTCGAGCGTCCTCGCTTATCTCTACCGTGAACTCTCTGCTGTGGACTTACTTCCTAGCCCAGAAGCTGACTACTGTATTCTGTTAGGACTAAGACGGAATAAGTCGTTGATAGAATTATTTTATTCACTACTGAATCTCAGAGAATAACTGCGATAGCTGTCGTCGGCCCAAGCCGTATCTGACTCCGCTCAGCATGTCGAGTTTTGAGTAATTGAAGGACAGGAAATACATTTTTTGAATGCTGATCACATGTATTTTAATTTTCACTCAGCTGAATGTGAGGAACATAAATTTGATATCGAAAATTTTATGTGTCTTCAAATAAGAAGGAATCCTCTTGACGAGAGATCTAACTTTGAAAGCTGCCGAATTTACTGTGTCGAGGCCCATATAAAGTTTTGTTATTTTGAATTCCTATTGAACATAACCTCCAATGTTTCAGTGTTCCTATCATATATTTCTGTCAACGCTTGATTTTATTGAGGAAAATAAAATATGTCAACAATATCTACATTCAGTGAATTTCACAGAATATTGTAGAATGTTTGTTACATGGCTTCTGTTCTCATTTTTATCTGCTGGGCAACTTTCCTGTATTTAGTCTGAATATCTAACTGATATAAATTTATCGAGCGTATTGGAAGTGAACCTGTTTCTATTTTCTCATTCAAGACGCGATCGGGACACGTGCACCCGCATCACTGCATAGATATCGCCGACTGAGCTGAAAGCGGTGGGTCGATCAAGCCGACACAATATCTGCTGCTTATGTAGTCAAGGCGTTGTAGAGTCCGACTACTTATCAGTTGAGTTAGTCGCCGGATTAGCCGACTGCAGGCATGGCTATTCACGTACAAGTCTTGCCTGGATAAGGATAGCATACAGATCCGTGGCTGAAGGGATGCTTGTCTTCAGATCAATAGAACGATGACGAATATCAATAAATCATTTTCGCGTCATATTAATATATAATCTTTCAAAGTTTTGCTGTCGAATGCATGAATATATTCTGTTACGTTAAAGAAAGTGAAGATTGAGCACATTATCTCTTACCATCGCGTTGCATTGAAAGGCTGAATTAATGTAATGAGAAACGGAGATAAGAAAGGTTAATCAAACTTCATTGTCAGATATCAGAAAGTTGACAGAAAAATGATTTGATACCGATCAAATCATTCTTTCAAAGATAATCAGATCTTTCCGAGATATCAACATCTGTAAATCATTTTTGCGACGCACTGAGCTGATCTGATGTTGAGTTGATGTTTTCAGAAATCATTACTGATACAAATCAGAAATCAGTTTTCCATCAGAAATCAAATTCTCTGCCATGTTCAGGTTTTGTTTTTCCATTTTTCTCGTGCGACTTGCTTGGCATTATCTCATGGTTTCCCCACACCTTTCACTAACAGGTAAAAGAGAGATAGACACACGTGCTCTCGTGATTCGACCTTGATCGACTATTATACTATCTTCTGGGTCTATACCGGTATATTGTTGAAATGTCATTTGTTGTTGGCAAACCGTCTTGCATTTTCAGCATTTCAATACAATGTCATGTAGTACTGGTAGTAACAACTACAGATTGTTTCATAAAAAATGGATCACCAGTATAGCACTATTATTCATCAACAATAATTAACTGCTACATGTGATTAACTGGACTCATGTTCCATAGCTTCCTGACTTCGTTTGCGGTGGAGGTTGGCAGCACTCCTGATTGCTTTCAACTAGAAAAAATATCTCTTACCTCCGGAAAACAATACAACAAACAAATGAACCAATAAACGAGATCGCACCAATTCACAAAGGCAAAGTGTCAGCCATCTTAGAACTAGGGTTTTCTTTGCGAGTACAAGCAAGCGACTAAATCGCCCTTACGCAAAATGTGCACGATGGCATAATGATGATTTTCATGAACTCTGTAAAGAGGGCTCTGGCCTCCACGCAAAACATCCAAACAAACGTACCGCACTAATTTTTTGATATGTTAAAGTTGATCCAAGTCTACTCGTTAACTGATATGGCTGCACTAGACTCGTCTATTTCTAAGTCCAACATTCGTAGAAGACTTAATTTGAGTCGAATTTCAGAGCTGTAGAGAGGCCCTTCAGATCGCCCTGTAAGATGCCAAATGACAGATCAACTTGGTGATCCATCGACTTGGTTATTTATGGATGATGTTTGAGCGGTGTTATAGCCCTAAGACTTGATCAGGGAATGTGAGGACAAATGAAAAAACCTTGAAATATATAAGTAGGAGAGAACATGGAATTATTTAGATTAATAAACGGAGACCAAGTCATGAGTGACAGGTAATAAGATAAAGATCTTCGTTAATGAAAACCCGATTGACTTTTTTTGCTTGCATGCAGTAAGTCATTTTTTTATTGCTTTTAGCCACATGTTCGACAAGATAAAGATGTCAAAAACGTGCACAGAAGGCTAGGAGCTATTGTCATCACTTAGGGGTCCCATTTTTCATCCTATCTTAATTTGCGGGTTCCATCCTCTATGGTGAAAAATAGGGACATATCCACAAGAGCATTGTCAATTAAAAAAGGAAAATTTCGATAATAGTGCGATTGTTAAGACTACGGCCTACATGTTTGAGTTTCCTGAGTCGAATCCCTGATGGATGCGTGTGAAGTGTTTCTGCTTAGCAGACAACAAGAAAGTAGGTGTGTCCAGAAGTAGGTGTGTAATTAGCAAATAGAAAAATGAAGTACCTAAAACAATGCCGGTTTAGCGTCACTACTCCCCCATTGTGTCTTGATAACGATCGTCGGTGGCGTTCGAAGGGCCTTTAACAAACTTGATTAAAAAGTCGCATAGATTGTGCTTTATTTGGATTCCTCTCATTGCACTGAACTATTCCCCGCACTGGGGGCTTGGACGGTGCTGACATAGTCTGACTTTCATCTGCAACGTTGTGATCCTTTGAACCGGCTGCCCTTCCTGCCGACTTCCAATGACACTTTCGGTGCTCGACCTCTGTACCGAAAGATCGCTAGGTCAAGCACTTAACCACTGTTCCACGGAGACCGGCTGCCCTTCCTGCCGACTTCCAATGACACTTTCGGTGCTCGACCTCTGTACCGAAAGATCGCTAGGTCAAGCACTTAACCACTGTGCCATGGAGACTGAGAGAAGCATGGTTGGTTTAGGCATTTGTAATTTAGGATCACATTTGGCATACTGCAGGGATACCTGTGCGTTGCCTCTCTCGAAGCGCTTCCATACCCGGTTACTCACACGAAAAGCCTTAATACATTCTCGTGCTACAATTGGAACTCAAATATCAGAAAACCCCTTCAAATTAGCTGCCTTTTCAGAAATTGTGATTAACCACTATTATTTTCCAAATGCACCGATGAAAACCTCAGCAGACTTCTGTCCATGAAAACGTAACTTATCAGCCTGCGCTTATTTGATTATGCGTGCGGAATAACAGACAACCTTCTTGAAATCACAACACATTTTTCAATGAAACGATAGATCTTAATTTACATTTTTATCTGCATGAATTTCGATAGGTTCATGTGACTTTTCAATGCGAATTTTTCAACGTTCACATTATTAAATTGCAGCTTCCATGATCGGATGCTGATATTGATTTCACGTTTATTTCTTATCGAATGCTCTTTCTATTTATAGCTCGTCTCGTGATCTGATTGTCTTTAATTAAGCGAGCACATAACTCCAGAATGCAAATCATTTTCGGTGGCGCAGATTGAATACCATGATGTTACTACATGGAATGCACGCGATTACTTGAATCGACGAGCAAGCAGGTTGACGGTTTGGGATTCTAAGTTCATACACCCACTTGAACTCATTATCTTAACCAATTATGTTCTTTATTGCAATTCTTGAATTGCTTGCGCTTTCCTATATCCGTGTTTGTGTCTAGAAGCTTTTCAAGGTGCAAGGTAGAGGAAGTACTTCATCATAACTTCACCGACACATTGAATAATGCGAGATGACATCGCTATCCCACTGGTTAGCATGTCGTGTTTTACTTCAGCTGTACATATTAAGGCCCGAGTAGATTTTCTCATGTCATCGCGATAATGTAGCAATTTGATTACTTAACGATACTCAGCAAGTACTATGCAATATTTTCCGAGACAATTATGCCAGTACTTTAGTAGAAAATAAATGTATCTGGAAAAGATAATATTCTTTTACTCTTATTAATTGAAGTCATGAAAATATGAAATCGATACATCATTTTCGTTAATTTTTCTGCAGTCGTCTGCAAAAAACTGACTTAATTAGTATTAAAATACAAGTACATTGAGGTTTTTGAAGAACTCACAGAAGACTCATTGAACTTGTGAGGAAGTCTGACTGAGTCACTTACTACTTTTTAGCTTGATATGATGACGAGGCCGGTACTGAACGTCTAATGTTATTCCTCGTACTTAAAAGTTCAAGCAACTGAGTAGCCACTCATAACGAGGGCTTCAAATGACTCCGTCACAAGTCCATGCATTGAAGACTTAAAGTGTGATGAATCATTGAGCTATTCCTTGCAATGTCAGTCTGCATGCCTCAATGTTCGTTCTGGGCCGCAGGCCGAGATCAATCGTGAGTTCTGTACCATGTAATTGTGTACATGTTTTTTGCGCATAGCCTTGCTGCAATGATTTATAAAAATGCGGTAATTTATTTCTCAGATTGAATAGCACCGACATGTATGCAGGCGCATAGATATCTGACTGTTAAAAAAGAGATTGTGGGTGTCATTTAATCAACGGCGTTTCCATAAAACAATTGCCTTTAATTAACTACAATCAAGTGATATCGAATAATTTCCATTTGACTTTAATTAACTACAATCAAGTGATATCGATTATTTCCTGTTTGACTTAAATTTGACAGTTGTCTATTCGGATAAATGTCTTTGACCACAATTAGATGTCAACTGGAGCTTAGCAGAATGGATCTTTGTCAGTAGCTGAGGTTAATGACAGTGACTGCCTCATATTGAAAGTCAGTGTACAACAATTATTGATTGCTTAAACGGAGTCAGTAATCCGGACAAGTATCAAAGATGGTAGATTCGGCAACGCAGACAATTCATTCACAATTTTTTTTGTTGAATAGATTTTTATCAAGGATTAGCTCCAGGTTTAGTATACACAAAGCAACAGATCTAGTGATCGAAGAATACTATGTTTGATGTGTCCTTAATATCGGCAGAATCTATACTACTTTCTATTCTTTTTTTACTCTGTGAAGAAATGACAGTGACGCTTCTAAGATATCGTATACTTGCACTGCTTCTAATACTATAAGTTTACAGTGGTCTCCGTGGCACAGTGGTTAAATGCTTGGTCTAGCGATCTTTCGGTCCTGAGGTCGAGCCCCGAAAGTGTCATTGGAAGTCGGCAGGAAGGGCATCCGGGATAAAGGATCAGAACGCTCCAGAAAAAAAGTCTGGCTGTGTCATCACCGTTCATACCCCCATCAGGGAGGAGAAGTAAGGGTTACATAAGACGTAATAAGAACAAGGTTACATAATACATGTTCATTTCGTACTAGTAACCTCTATTACTTGATGCTAAGCGTGACTTACATCTTACATTCAGGATTTGTGAATAGCTTGTATTGAGAAATATAAGAAATTTATATTTCTAGGAACTTGATCAATGTTTCACAATTCTGACTCAAGAACTAAACAACTTCTAAAGTCATTAAAGTAACTTCACTCCAAAAGTAAACATTAAAACTGGTTTTTTGTAGCTTTAATGTTTCTTTCAGATACGAAAATTTCAAATCAAATATTTATTGAAATGATAAAAAATACCCCTTGATGTCTATCAAAAAGATAGTCGTCACGATCACTCGGACATGAATTCAAAAACTACGTCCACTGAGTCTCAGACTCCCATAAAAGAGCATTCCATTCATTCCACAACTCTCGCCGTAGGCGTTTGGTCGATGTACATCCGGCCAGCCGAATGCACGGAGCTCATAAGAGTGTGGACGCATTTTTTGACGGTCTCTCCCTCTCAATAAGAAAGTTGGTCTGAAGAGAGCGAAACTGAGTTCCGCTTTTAACTTTTAATTCATTAACAACATTCCATCTGAGAGATCGATAAGTGTGGCATAAAAACTCGACCAAGTATTTAATTCCGAGGGTTGTGACTCCCCTGGGATAGCCGCTATGACGACTTCCTCCACGTGGACTTCCATGATGACGAATATTTCAAACGAAAATGATGGAATCTTCCTCTTGGCTTCTTCTTCGTTCTACTGTTGACCGGTGGGATGATAAATGTATTTTCTTCAATAATATTGGCTATGAATAAAACAAATTTTCATTACTGGAAAGATTATCGGTTGGTTATCGAGAGTGATTTGTTAAGAGAGAAGAAAGGTGAAGAGATTGGACTGTCGGCTGGATTTTCTCCTAATTATGCCTTTTGTTTTCCTCAAACCTGGAAAGATTTCTGTCTTGGTAAATGCGTGTTGTGTCTGAGCAAGTGATGAATGGTTTCGACTGTCGTTAGAATTCTTAGTTACTGGCGGTTCTCAACCTTCTAATAATGTCATAAAAACTGCTTCAGTGTTTCACTGTTTTCATCATCGCAAGGGGAATGTATCGGTCGACCCATTTCCTTATTACAGATTATTGTGATCTAGAGAAAGTTATATTTTAAGGTGGAACTTTTTAAATGGATTTTTGCCTCACTTAACAGTTGGGCTGTGATGGGCTTATCACATATCAGAGCATGCAGGCCTCTGAGACGCATCCATTTCAGCATGCCGTCTACATCGAGCGTCACAGGTGCAGTGCTGTCCAGGACTAATGAAGTGCATAGACAAGACGTGCATTCTCTAATCGAGCGTCACAGACTTTTGGCCTCGTAATGATTGCGCGTGTGGAACTGTTTGAGGATGTTGCATTCTGCCAAAGCCTGAGAAAGCACTCTCTGGGTTGATACAATATCCGCGGGTCTAGCGGATCGAATCCGACCGTTAAAATCGCACCTCGCACGGTTCCAGTGAATGCCTTCGCTGATTTTTTTATGGTTTGTTTCGAAGCGGTAGAAACAAAAGTAGTGACCAAATACGTCAACTTGTCGAGTTTCACACTTTACGGATGTTTTGCATCCACGTCAGTAGTTGACCTTTTACAAATGTGCACTTTTCTTGAAATCAGATTTGACTGCATTAGGTCTTGGTGGGATAAAGTAATAGGAAGTCAATTTTGATATCAAATATGTGAAATTAAATTCTGTGATGAGCTGTATCGGATGTAGTTGGCTTATACCTTTAAAACAATTTCTAAAGTCAATTTGGAATCAATTTGATAACTTTTTGCAGAAGAGCATGGCATGCTAACGCTTCGTCAACTTGGTCAACCTATTCAAACATCGTTCTCATATATTTTGACAATTTCTTTTGTTGTTCATATTTTTCTGAAAATGAAGCGGGCTCTCAACAAAAATATTTTCAATCAATGAACTTATGAATACTTGGCGAATTTCTCTCTCGAGTTGCATGCTAGTTCGAGCATTAGCGTGTTGGATGCATTCAGACAACCATTTTATCCAGTAATTATGATCCGATGTTTCTTCCTTTTTCGTGTTCATTTATGGACAGATTCTCTGAGTTTCACTATTTGATATGTTGCCAATGACCCAATAATATTAATCTTAGCATCCAGCGAAGTCTCGTAGACATAACAGATTCTATTTTATGCCTTACTTTTGTCCACAAAACGGAAGGCAACTTTGAAATGTCGAAGGTGATCATGTTACAGATGGACAAAGTGTTCCGGTCGAGCTAAGGTTCTCAGGATTGGCACCGAAAGCGTCTTTTATAACGGAAGGAGTCGAAATCACTCGTAAAACCTTTCCATGTCTTTTGTTTGATTGAGGAAATATGAAAGATGCCAAGACAGAAAGGAGTAAACACCATGATTGTGTACGATAGTAGAAGGGTGATTAAAGCTTTCTAAATAACTCACTTACGATGCTATTTACCAACAATGAACGTTTTGTGGCAAACAGAATAATGGGGGACACGAGAAATCTCAATTTTCATCAACTCATGTTTGATTTACTCAACAATCATCAAAGGGTGAAAATTCTAACAAACTTTTTCCTTAGCCACTATTCGAGGAGTTTCATTTCATAAAATAATTATCCTAGATTAGAAGAATTTTGAGGATCATATTTGAAAGTAACTAAAGTCGAATTTCTTTCAGCTGATGAGAACATAACCAAAGAGAAATTAGGGCTATCGGAAAGTGATATTCTTGACAGTCGTTCTTACGCTCGCATTTACTTATTTTGCTGGCACTTTCATTAATTTCATTGGTGTACACATTTGTTTTAGTATTATAAACATATCTGTGATCGAGTTGACGATCCATGGTTTTAGAAGTGATATACAATTCGGAGAGATCTTATTGAGGGATTATAATTTTCGGCTTAAATGATATTGTAAACTTGTTGTAAAAGACTGAGTTTTCGTAGAAGGGCTCAAATAGAAGCTGCTTCGTTTGGAATAGTTTGACAAACTGCTTGAATAACCGGCAGTGGGCTGATAGACATTCAGCTGCCTCCAATGTTGCTATCGCAAGATAACTTGATGAAACCTTCTGATTTTAGTTCTCATATCTGTGATTGCCTTCAATGATGTATTCTTCCGTTGTCTGATTCCATGGAGATTGTAGGAAAGTTGACAAGTTGTGTGGCTACAGACTTGCAATAAATATATTCACTTGCAAAATACATGCCTCTGTGTGAAGATCTACAACTGGAACTTATTTTGGCAGTAGATAGACGGAAATAACATATTTATGTTAGTTTCATCAATTGGTAATCACATGCCTGTTTTTTAGCGGCAAATGTCGACTTCTTAGCCAAACAACATGCCTCTGGAACTAACATACCATTTAACATGTACAGTGCAATATGATATCCTCATAATACCCGAACAGATTCTGGTATCGAGAGTCCACTGTATTACAATAGCAGCGGCGTCCAGGAAACCTCGGAATGCGGCGCATAGAAATCTCTTTTCGACCTCGAGAAAAGCCGGGGCGTTGTGTTGTCTATGCTGCTGTATTGTTTGTTGTACAGAATGAAAGTGGTTCTGTTGTCACTCTTGCTATATTCATATGCGATCAGTTTCGGTCATATGACCATTTCCATCTTCTGGGGGAATTGTATAAGACCGAATCGTTGTCACTGGAAGTACAGTTGAGTAAATATTTTCTCTTTGCCTAAAGATGGCTATAGACTGTGACATATAAATCGTCTGAATAATACGAAAATTACTTATTATTCCACACCTGAAAAATTCCATCTGTGACATCTTTAGTTTCCTTACACGAGTAAACATGTATCGAAATCAAGTCACGGAATTCAAAATTGCGATTCTATTTATTATCTACTACTTCAAATGTCAGAATTTTGTTGATTTAGATTTTGTTTTTATATCGAATCAACCGCGGTTGTGAGCATACGGTACTTCACACCTTTAATTCAAGTTTTTTGGTAGAGGTATATAAAGTTTGGCTAAAAGCAGGTCGGTTATCATACAGCGCTGAATGCTTTGAGTTATTTTATCGCATAGTGAAAGTAATTCCTTGAACATAGGAATGCCATGTTCATTTATTGTTGAATCTATGCGTGTATTATCAATGAAATTTGGTTTGTATTGAATAGAGGTTAATGAGATAATTACAGGTCTTCAATGTGATGATAAAAAACCTCATATCTTCGACATTCGTTGCTAAGACTTTTATCAAATAGACCACAAGTTAAAGTAGAAATGCTCGAGAGGGAAGGATTATGTGACAAATGTCAATTCGGACTTTGCAGACTTACAACATGTGACCATATTTTACGTTATTCAACAAATTCAGCAATCAGTCAAAATACATGAAGTTTGGAGATAGATGAGGACTAAGTGGTTGTGATTAAAACGTATATGCGACACCCAACAAGTTTCTGAGCAAGGCCTCACTTAGGCAGACTTGTAAGCACCGCATGGGTACAAGTCTGTCAAGTAAAGTAACTTGAAAAACTATTTTTGGTCATTTGACAGATTTGCATATAGATGTGAAATAGTTGAATGACAGTTGTGATGTATGCATAGGCATAGTCTTGCTATGTTGAAATTCAACGTCAGTTCGATTAATCAAGGAAAAGCTAAGATTTGGTAGTTAACTTAACGTAATCGGGTATAATTAGTCCATTTACGAGTATCATTCAATACATTTTTAGTACGATTGAGCTGTTATAAACTTACTCGTTTAATAAATATCATGTCTAACAAAAATACACGAATGTTCTTCATTTTCTGCAATGAATTCGACCTGGAAAGCGAACGGGTAACAGATTGATAATCTAAAAAATTGGCGTTCATAGAAAACATAAAGCAGTACAAAATAGAATATCATTATCATATTTTGTTGAATTATTCTGAATGAATTTTCTTCAATCAGAAATTTTCACAGAGAAAAGGCTATCGGTCACTGTAAGCTGAATTGAGACGATATGCAACTATCCACGTCAAGGCGTTAATTAGGAAGTGCTATCGATTCCTTGGTGATGTGATTGACGCAAAATATTCAATTATTTTATAATTCGGAACATTCGTTTAGTAATAGAATCAAATGTAAATCACTCAGGTCCTTGCGGCTTGCACTGATATGAATTTGAGTTCAGAACTATTCGAAAAATTGATCATTTATGTCCAAAATCTGCTTTGCTAATTTCCAATCAATAAGTCTTCTATTTTACTGGCATTTGATATTCAGCTACCGATCTATCTGCGACTGTTACATTAGTATAGATAGAATGTTAAATTCTCCTCGATTGACTGTTTAGAACAGCGGGAATCGACTCTCATGCCATTTAAAATCTGATATTCAACTCTACTATCTTCTAAATTTCATTGGATTAGTCTAGATATTTGAAATGCGACCAAAGTGTTGTACTTTGATAGACACATGTATGTGATAGACTGGATTATCAATCAATTGGAATCACTTTGAGGGACGAAATTAATTGGAAAATGTTCTAATAACATGAAGTGCGACACGTTCTCTCCTGCTTTCAGACATTAGTCACGACAATTGTAACGAAGGTTTATGCACTTTTTTCAATAGTCTTTGAATGTCGTCGAAAGCGGGAATAATTTTAATGTTTAGCAAAACCGTTTTGCGCACTTAGTGACGGACTGTGGAAAGTTGTATGGATACATTGATGGTCTAATGCTTCTCTAAGTGCGTAGAACCTGGCCCAAAACTTTTCATAGCTATCATTCTCTCAATCAGAGCTTTACAATGTGACCTTCATTCACAGAGGTTGCAACTGACAAATGAAGGACACTGGCTGACAAATTTGCTATCTCCAAATTATACAGTTTGACGAGGAATTAATCAAATGATTTTGAAATGGGAATTTGTGAATGGAAGTGGATTTTCTGTTTTAAAATGAAGTCTATGATATTGTGAGAGATCATAGGACATAGAAATTGTTGGATATTGATTGTTGTTATGATATTGATGTTGTTTTTTAGTGAGGCAGGTTGTATGCCGTGTGAAAACTGAAATAGGCACGGATTTGACTGATAAAGTTTTCGATTTCACAACATTGCTTGTTGACCCTTCTTCATCAGATTTTGATGGACACAGAGAAGTGAGATTGAATAGGTTTTAACTGGTCTGTTGTAATGGAGCGAGTTTCCGGGGCGAGTGATAAAATTACCGCATATTATCTCTTCATGCATCGTTGACGGTGTAAATTTGCCGATTTTAATTTCCTTAAAAGGACATTTAGACGCGGGGTTCATTAATTGGCAGGTCAATATCTGCTGATTGATCTTCGCAATAAATAAGAAATGCGTCGTTAATATTTTAGATGAATTGCGCACATGCGCCTCTTGAATGTCACACGGGCAGGTAGTTACCAGTCTGACTCAACTGGTCGTCAGCCCTGTCCACTAATTATCTCTGATTGCCACAGCCCAGGGTGGTCTTCATTAATCTAATTATCTCAATGTCAAGCTTGACATCTTCATGGTACCAGTATGAAGCCATGAAAGCAGCCAATGAGAATGGTATTGTTCGTTAAATGACTCCATTTAATAAGTGCGATTCTTGTGATTGATATAATTTCACTGGCTGTAAATGCATGATTATATGATCTTTATTCAACTATGAAGAATGATTGAAAGTCTGATAAGAATCATCAATTTGGCAATAAGCGGTTAGTTTCCAAGGGGGATACTAAGTTATCTCACAGTGTAATAGACGTGTTGATGATTCCATTGTTTCATTATCTTGATAAGGTGATGTCACAATCATTCCCTTTGACAAAGAAAGTGTTAGCTTGGAAATTGTAGTTTCTTGTTTAACTTATCAATGCTTTCCTGACTTCTTGCTATTCAGTGAAACGTTGATTATTGAGAATGTCTCTGAATTTTTGTCATTATGCTGTGAGAATTGTTGATGCACGGAGATTTGCCTTCTCTGCTTTGGTTTACTCAGAGATGTGCAGATACTTACATTCCCAGGGCCTATTCTACTATCATTTTCTGAGCTTCAATAACTGATTACTCTGGTCTACTGCACTCTCTGCTGTACTGGACTTACATGCAAGACTCAGTCTAAAGTGTCACCAGCTGATAAAAACTAGTTAAATTCTCTGAACCGGTTTATGAATATTCTGCTCACGTCAAGTGTCCGGAAGATAATGGGCATACTCAGTGATGACCCTTCAAATTCTGTCAGTTTCACAAGATGACCCCTTTTACATAGGGTCGAATTTTTTGCAGCCTTCGTCATCAAGTCTTTGTTAGAGTTCTAGTTTTTGGTTACTTTTTTTAATTATTCATTTTTTTTACTGAAGAAGGACCAGCAACCCAAATATCAAGATAATCAAGGTCCTTAGAATTCGGAAACTGATTCACGTCTCGTTTTCTTAAAACAACTCAATTATTAGATGTTATTATTTACACGTCTTTTTATAGTTATTGATTATTTCATTATGTGACACGTCTATTAGATGTTAAAGGACCCGAAACGCGACCTAGGTGTTCATCTTGCTGATGAGCCCCTTCTTTTCGATTTCTGTTAGCCTTTCTGGACTTGTCACATCTTGAATATGTCGTTCTATTGTTCTGTGCGCCTAATGATTTATTCTTTATATATAGGAGTGTACAAGTATCTTACCCGTGGACCGGTGTGAACGCCTATCAGTCCTTTTTAGGACTAACATTATTAACTATTGTGTTTATATTCATTGTTGTGTATTATTATCTTGTAAGCACACTACCTGACTTTTTCCTTGATTGGTATGATTTTTGCTATCATCCCATTGTTGGTGATGCTTGCTTCAACCGTGTCATATTCTCTAACACTGGTCTATCTTGCGAAATTTCGTGTCAATTAACTAAACATATTCGTAACTAATTCTATTTGTGTTCTATTCTCTATATCTAAATTAGAATTTTCTTGCAACATAATTCAGGCAAGTAGTTAACTGCTAGATTTCAGTACGAAATTTCAAGTGATCTGAAGCCCAAATATCCAGAAATAGAATGTTCTTTACTAACTTCCGTTACAGCTCATGTATGCGCTGAGTAATGACGTCTGAACTAGCTCCATTCAAGATTTACAGTAAGTTCGAATTACAGTAATGACGAATTCATTGACGCTTTGATAATTAAAAAAGTTTTGAAGTCACAAAAATCATTTTAGTGTAATGAAAATAATAAATGTTTCAATTCAAGTGATGATGGAAATTCAAGCCCTGTGACATAGAGACTGACTTTAGAATTTCATGTAAAAGGATTCAACTTGGAGTTGCGTGTCATCTTTTAATACTTGCATTGACACATTTCTGTCGGTCAAAGAGTTTTTGTGGATTTTTGTGGAGAGATTCTGCTGTAAAAGTGCCTTCATTTGTCTCCGTGCATGTGTTGTGGATATCCTTTCTCTTTATTTGCCCTGGAAAGCGGATTTTGGCCCTCGCAGGAAGTAATATTTACTCCAATGCACTGGAAGGAGCGCAATCTATGCCATTCATGAGTACTCGTGTTCTGCTTTAGTATAGACTAGATCTGTGAATAGATGTTTGCACGATTGAAGATATAGTATATACCTTTCAAATGACAGCCTAAATCGTCGGCGCGTTACTGAACCTGAAATCCATGAAATCAAAAAATCCAAGATTTGGATCTGTAAAAGACGCAAATTTATACTAATTTCCTACATATCCCATGCATCTCAGAACATTGAATTATGTAAAGCTCTAGATATCTAAGAGTCCAGATTGTGAACCATAGAAATCACTTCAATGTCATTTTCACAGGGAATACGAAGATGGACGATGAAATGCTCCTACCTCAATGGTATTACATAGCAAATTAGACGGCCTTAATCATGCAATTAAGGCCGTCTAATTTGGAATTGGAGATAAAACGATTTTCATAGAAAATTGACATGTGAAATATCGGCTGACAACCCTACTTACTCAGTAACAATGGCCAGGCTAAGTTTCTATTAAAATGCTCTTGATAATAATAGACATATCAATCACAATCTGTCCTTCATCATCAAATCATTCAAACTCGTTAGACTTTAATCGCCCTCAACCTACGAGTTCGGGCATTTCAGATTTGTAACTCGTGGAATGCTGTAAAGAAGCAATCATGTACTAGTTGCGTGAATAACTATTTACATGTGCAACACTTTTACAAGGTCATGAAGCCACGTACTCAAAATGGGAATGTCGATCTATCTTTAATCTCGAAAGTCACACGGTTGAGTCACACAAAACAACAAAAACATTCAACATTTAACATGCAAAAAGCTTCAATTGACCACGCACAGCACCACAAGTATCATCAAAGCTTCACATAAAGTTGTAGGGCCTACTTTCCAACGATTGGATGCAGTATTTGCCGCTTATCAAAGCAGAGTGCACAGCTTTTCATATGTACTCAAGGGCAATGAACATTCATTATCAGGCTGAGCTTGATCAAACAGCTGATTTCGAGGAGTTACGTAATGAGTGGAAACTGATCGGATGAAAACAGCACAACTCTGTCCTGTCACTTAAACAGCTGATCAATGCGTTAAAACAAAACTTCCTATCAACGCGTTTCCGAATACAATTATTATTTGATCGCAGGGGAAGCGTTCGAAGCCAAATAAAGTCAGCGAAAGAAATGTGCTATTTGTTAGCAGATGGCCGTATACCATTCATATAATGTTATTGAATATATTTATCCACATAACTTGTTGGCATTGGGATTCAAGAAATATTTGACTGCAACAGAGATATTAATAACTGACATTATTTGCGAAAAGACCACATACAGAAATATTAAAAGGAAACACGAACTCATAATGTTGAAATCTGTAGACATAGTGGTTATTGAGTTACTGACACTAAGACAGGTCATGTCTCATACAGCGAATTTCTGATTTTGTGGCATTGAAGAAGTTTTTGCAGTAATTCTAAAAACAGATTCTTAGAAGAAGAGATTTCGTACACAGTATTAAACAAGTAAAACAAAGATTTGACCTATTATGCTGCACTCTGTCAATCAACTGATAACATACTCCAGCTGCTATTTGTCTGTAACAGTCACCTAGTGAAGCTCTGTAGCAATGAACATATTCTTTGAAACGAATTACTTTTACGGTGCATTCACGTTTCTGTAGTTTGAAGTGATGGCTTGAACTATTCTCGTTCATCCCGCTTCGTATTGAATAGACGCCAGTTGATTTGAATACTTCAGAAATACGCACTGTGTCCTTTGTCAACCGATATACCTGAATGTGTTTTGTGTGGTCCCCGTGGCACGGTGGTTAAGTGCTTGGCCTAGCGATCTTTTGGTCCAGAGGTCGAGCCCCGAAGGACTTCATTGGAAGTCGGCAGGAAGGGTGTCCAGACTAAAAGTACTACAACGCTCCATAAGTCTGACTATGTCAGCACCGTCTAAGCCCCAAGTATGGGGAGTAGTGACGTGAAAGCTTCATTATGACAGTTATTCTCATCTCAAGCTGCCATGGTCATGTAGCTCTTTGGCTAATGCCACGAGTACTCAAATGAGGTAAACAAGCAGTTCAAAACCGACCACAAACTAATTATTGTTTGATTTTCCGTAAGCAGCATAATTATTTTATGTTGACTTCGAATAATTGTGACAAACATGTCTTTCTGCAATTCGTGATTAGAAGATCACACGATCCTACATTGACATCTGTAATCTGTCATTTTGGTGCGAATTATTTTTGCGCAGCTGCAACCAATGAATAGACATAATAAGAACATACGCTGACAATGACAAACAACCATTCAAGGAAAACAATAACAATTATGAAAAACAATTATTCGAATACTTTTAAGAAAAGAGATTTGCCAATACGACCTAGGGTTTGATTCAATTTAGGAGTTTTATCATTTATTAACAACTACGTTCTGTGTATTTAACAGAGAAAACTGACTACTTACGGCTGAGTTACCTCTTATATGTTCTTTTATTCTTTGATGTAATCTGCGTTTCGTTTGTCCCATGTATTGGGTATCAGGATCAACCCGACATTCAAAATTAGCATGATCGCATCAGCTTATTTGTTTTATCTTTCAGACTAAAATACTGTCCTGTTTTGCAAGTATTGAATATTATTTTAACTGTCATTTTAATATTCTTGATGATGAGGTGATATCATAAAATATGGAGGCATTGTTTAATAGTGGCATTGCTAGAACACAAACTCAATGTTCATTAGAAACCTGTAACTGATTCCCTCCCGGTTACATCACGGTTTGAAGAAACAGACACTCCCCTGCTCTGTCCAGCCGAGCCTTGAAATCAGCGATGGGACCAAACCCCGTGAATTACCCATTTAAAGCCTTTAGAAATCAAGTTTTACATCCCATTAACACAGGTTCGATACTGGCGCTTCTAAAGAAAGATTGAACATTCAGAATGGATATCTAAACGTGAATCTTGGGACATGTAAAGTTGAGGCAGATCATCTATCATGAGACGACTTTCTCAGCCCCTTTGCTCCTTGTCTACTGTCGATGGACCATCAGCGTGGTGGTATGAACCCTTCCGATCTGATGAATGTTGCAATCACCGGCTATCTATTCATCAAATGCCTGTGGTCATCATGTTTTTCACTCTCCTATTCGATTATGATTCCGAATTACGCGCGCTATGTAATGGTTTCCTCTCACTCTGGCGATTCTATCTCTGTCATTCCTGCCTCACTGATTCACTGGATGAAGCTGAATAGGACAGGCAAATTCTTCATCGTCCGAAATTCACAAGAGATATTTGTGGAAGAAAGTCGGAGACGAAAGTTTTCTTCTACACTTGTAGGTCTTCTGACAAAGTAATTGAAGGAAAAGAGATTTCCGTAACCCAGTTCTGTCGGATGTAGACAAGCGCATGTCCTTTTATTGGTGGTCACTAGATTCCACTGTCTCGGCAGCAGCGTGCTCCAACTCTCTGTCGAAGCCGATCTGGAGATGCCGCGCAACTAATGGTAGGAGATTTGATCGAGATTCTTACACTCAGTGACGAGATCGACCTCGTTTGTCCTGAAACTTTAATAATTACAGCGTTGTCTGATCTAACGATGACATTGATTCAGCGATACTTGATTGTCATTTCCAACGACAGGGAGAGAGAGCAGCTCAAAGTAGAGCCGTAAACGAATTTGAAATTTGCGGTGAATCAAGCAATCCCGTGATGGTTTATGTGGAATGAAGTTCGGGAGCAGATCAATAACCCGAAGAGGGCCTCAGTCGTGAGGAGTTGACAATTTCATGCTTTGTGGAAAAATGTGAAAACGTCGCACTCTCTTCATAGATTCTCTTTCATTTTCCATGTTTAGATTCCTGAGATGTTTTTTCAGCTCTATTAATATCTTGGGTTGAGTGCTATCAGCAATGTTTTCTTATCGTTCAAACGTTTTTTTAAGTGTAATTCACCAAATGTTCTTAACATCACCGGTCACAGAGACACATTGCCTCATAAGAGAACGCCTATCATGGAACTTGCATGTGAGTGACATTGTCAAGAAATGTCATGAGTGTTCTTTATCTTCAGAAACTTATGAAGTACTGGCAGTCCGCAAGATATCATCTATACTTGTCATGCACTTCTCATCAGATCATTGTTGCTCTACGTATTCCCATGTTACTGTACTTTGCCGGGTTACCTTTTCAAGAGACTTATGTGTGTTGAACGTCGGGCTTGTAAACTTCTCAGGAATACTATACTTAGTGATTCGACCGCTTCATCTAAAGTATGTCACAATCATATGAAGAGAATTGTGAAGGACTAGAATCTCTCATTACATGAAATGTTTGAAAGTCGAGTTCCAAGCAAAAGAAGTAGTTCAATTCGGAGAGCCCTTAGATCAAATACTGTTCGCCTTATGTTTAAACTCGCGTTATTAGATGTCTTAGCTTCATAGATGTTTATATATGAATATTTGTGGACCTGCTGATATTGGATGTTATAAGATTATGAAATGCGGAATGTATGTCACCGTTTATTGAAAGAATATTTCGATAGGAACCATTATGCATGATAACATATATAATCAGTGCTTAGTCAACAATACACCTTTCTACCTGTACATACAGTATGCTGTAGGTACTTGAATTATATTGCAAATTTCATAACAAATTTCTTTTTACAAGTCTGAAATACATCGTCCTCATAGGAAGCCTAAAATCAAATGTAAATCTTCAACACAAAGTCAAGTTTCAGATGCATCTTGCATTATCGTGACTTTATTTCGACAGATTTTATAACTACCTGAAATTAGTCGGTTAACATATTTCCATTTGTATGCCGAGAATATCTGTGGGTTTTGTTCGTGTTCAAAGCATGCTTGCTTATTGATTTCATGAAAATCCTTGTACTGATTCTATCTTGTTTCCGATCAACTTAAGATTTAATTATATTTAGATTTAGTATTTATATTATTTGATAAGTTTTATAGTATAATAGTTGGCGTTTACACCTGGAGATAGTTTATTGAAGTGTACTTCAGCATAAATCATCTTGTGTAAAGAAAGCGTGAGAAAGTTAACTTACTTGTATTTCACTGAACAATTTCATTTACCAGACGGTGACGACAACCAATTTTCTTCAGTCCTTGAATTGAACTATCTAAAAGAAGGTTTGCTTTACCGCTAATCCTTCGTGCTAATCAGGAAATCGAGTTCTTGTCTACACTTAATGGTTGCCTTTCTTCATAGAACTAGACGAGGTTAGATCATAGAGTTCTCCCATGCTGTAAATCTATGTAGAAGTGTCTGGACCCGAATCCCAGAGAAAAAACGATTCGCGATATATCCAAGGGAGTGAACTTTCTTTTTGAACTATTCAATTCCATCATGATCCTTCTGTTTGACGCATCACTTTTATTCTTCATTCCTGTATTTTTGATTTTGTATGAAAGGAACTTCAAAACAATATTAATTTCTTCGTTTTGTTTGTCTCCGTGGCTCAGTGGCTATTGCTTGGCCTAGCGATCTTTTGGTTTATAGGTCGACCCCGGAGAGCATCATCGGCAGTCGACAACGCTGCAGCTTTTGTCTTACTAAGTAAGCACCGACCAATCCCACAAATGGAATGTTGGCGTTAAGGCTATACGTACATAATGTTTATGAAAATGTTCATTTCTTAATTGAGAAAACGATTGATTTTTGGTTGATTTCTCACAACTTCTGAAATCCAGTATCCGATGTGACCTGCATTCCTTGATTCAACGCATTCAACATCCGCCCATTGCGTGTTGACAAGTCAAGTATGTTCACTTAATACTTCTGTATTAGATGGAAGAATTCTAGGATTGTTTGATGATATAAGATGATATGAAATGAAGTTATGTCAGTATTTTGGCGTCTCAGATGACTCATGATTAAAGTCGTTGGCATGTTGCTGTCCTTTTTAGCTGATTGTGATAAATAAATACATCAGTAGTATAACCTCTCGTGATATATAAATCAGTATGTCGGTATGCATGGATTTACGCGAGGAGGAAAAATTCTAAGATATCATCTCCAATTTCACACTACCTTATCCTATGGGAAATTATCAGTCTGGCATTCTCATCGCGTTTTTTGAAGTAGGGAAATAGTACTCGTGTGAATTTGACGGAATGTATTCGAGAAACTCAAATATCTTCATTTCATTGATTATCAATACAGTAGCAAATCAATGAGATTCTGGATGATGAGGTTTTAACTGTCCTGTATGATGGCATGGGTCAGGATTAGTGATTTCGATGTTATCGTAGATAGGTGAACTAAACAGTTCAATAATAACTATTCCATGAAGTAGATGGTCAAATTCAGTGATTTCGTTGACTGGTTGTGACGATTGAATACGGAGATCCAACAGATAGAAATGATGCAATTTTCGGAAGCTTTTTTTTATTTGTTTGTACAACTGAATTAGTGTAAATTATGGTTTGACGACTCATAGGTGAAGACCAGAGTACTCGGAAATAAGTCAAGTGTCTTAGCAGAAGAATGTTCCGGATTTTAATGATTATTATGGTGATGCTTATTCACGCATTTGGGCACCTCTGATTATTTCCCGACCTTCGCATTGTATTCTCGTTCATGTGTAATTGAAAGGAACTAGATTCACATGCTACCGCTTCTATCGTCTGCTGATATTGATCAGTGGTGAAAAGAATCATGTGAGAATATATCTAAATCGAAACTATTGGCCTATTATCAAATGTTTTAAACATGTATTTCAGAGTCCTTTTTCTCTCAGAAATTCATTTCATTTCAGCCGAGTAGATGGTCTAGCTGAAATGTCATATTCCGGTAGACTTCACACTAGACAATGCACTGTCAGAGTCAGAAACGGTGCATTGGTGTCGGAAGACGGGTAGAACTACATGTATAGTACAACTTCCGTGCGTATGTGCATTTAGATATTTCACAGTGTTATACTCTCTATGATTATTGCTTTCGCAATAAAGTTTATGTGCATAAATTTCAAGGAGCCTTCATTGAAATACATTAGCACATAGACAGTGTTTCGCTCTCTAAAACAGCAAATTCTACGTGGAAATCTCAAGAAATACCGTTGACATCTACAATTCCATAACAATAGAGGTGGATTTTTGACATAGACTCCTAGGAGTCCATGATATTTGACAGCTATAAAATTCTGATGGTCATAGATTCTGCGGATCCTGTGAAATATAAAGTCACTTACACAACTCGTGCAAAGATATTCATCTTAAATGCATTATTCTCGATGAACATGTCTATGCACAGAATTAGATTGTTTAATCATATCACTTTGCTAGAAGTACAAACTGATTCAAGCAGGTGGTACATGCAGGAACTTAATAAGTGGGCAAAAAGAAATTTTCAATACCTTGCAGAGATCGGAATAATAGTCGTGCGTCGCTTGCGGATTGCTCTGAATTCCTTCAAGATGCTCCGATCACCACGACTCCTTCAGATTCGAAGAATTCAGATCATTGCGCAAAAGTTTTCTCGATAATGTTGGGCCCTCCGATCATTTTAAAAAAAGTTAGCAGGCGCACGAAAAAACATTCACAAACTTCTCTGTAAAACTTGACATCGTCTGTGTCTCTTTGCTGTGTGATCCGGTTGATAGCAGTCACTGAAACTTTGCACAATTTGGCGTGTTTAATGTTGAACTGGCTGCTCATTGTTCGATTGCTATGGTATTTAGTCAGGAGATTGTGCCATTTCATTTACGCTACATGTTCCAATGTCTCCCTCCCTTCTAGTCAAGCGGAAGAAGAGACGACCTGTCCAATTCTTTGTGTCTATGCCCCTCGTGCTCGTGCATTGGCATGTTGATCTTGAAAAATGGAATAAAGATGGATACTTTGCACTTGTTGTTTAAATAACTATTGATTGTCATCAACTATTTTGTCTCATATTCAACAATCGGTTCTGTAGAAATTAAAGTCAAACCATGAAACAAATTAATAGTAGACAAGAGCTATAATTTCAAAGTCACCGCTACTTAGAAATACTCCTCTTCAACATAGAATTTGGTAAGTAATCACGACGTCTGAAAGAAGGGTCATTCATTTGAAATAGAATGCACCATGCACGTGTCGTTTGAATAATGCGATCTTTAATTGAAGGAAAATTGAAAGGATTATCCGATTTCTATGTACTACTTATGAACAACGTGACTTTTTCTCTCCAATTTTTAAAGTGCTGCGGCGCAAATTTGACTAATTATGAATAAAATGTCGATATTTCTATTTTCAACTATCTCGGTATCACCCCTTTGAGTTACTGTGTCCTGTCTACACTTACTTCTTTCTTCTCATCTTTACTGCAATGTAAAGAACAGAAGCGATAGTGTTGAGGCATGCCGAACTGGCGATGAACTTTATAAGACAGAGAAGTCAGTAATGCCGCGCGTCAGATGATTTCCGTTTGTTAAATAAATGCAAAAAGCTGTTTACCTACTCTGCCGAGATGAAATAGACCGACGCTTGATTTCGGGATGTTCTGAGAGGGTGCGCTCGGTTCTGGGCTACATCTCGACAGGGGGCCGCCTTTGCTTTCCAAAGTGGTGAGGAGGGGAAAAGGAGGATGGAGGTGGAGAAGAAATCGAGAAACAGAGGAAATGGTGCAGATTAAAAAGAGCTGAAGAAAAATCAGATGATGTGCTGGCATAAAGTAGGAAAGAGGAGACAATGTCTGAGGATGCATTCAATGCTAGGCCGTAGAAGAAAGGTGGAGAGAAACACGAATGGAATGTCACCGGATAATTCCCTGGATATTCGTCAGGTGCGGGAAGTCATCAGAGGATTGCGGGGATATTCCTCAAGGGCGGGAAAGTCATCGGAGAAGTCCGCGTATATTCGTCAGCGGCGGGAAAGTCATCGGACAATACCCCGGATATTCGTCAGGTGCGGGCTGTCATCAGAGGATTCCTCAGATACTCGTCTGGGGCGGGAACGTCATCGGAGAATTCCGCGGATATTCCTCAAGGGCGGGAAAGTAATCGGAGGATTCCGCAGATATTCGTCAGGGGCGGGAACGTCATCAGAGAATTCCGTGGATATTCCTCAAGGGCGGGAAAGTCATCGCAGAGCTCCGCAGATATTCGTCAGGGGCGGGAAAGTAATCGGAGGATTCCGCGGATATTCGTCAGGGACAGAAGAGTAATCAGAGAACTCAATAGATATTCCTCAAGGGCAGGAAAGTCATCGGAGAACTCCGCAGATATTCGTCAGGGGCGGGAACGTCATCAGAGAACTCCGTAGATATTCCTCAAGGGCAGGAAAGTCATCGGAGAAGTCCGCGGATATTCGTCAGGGGCGGGAAAGTAATCGGAGGATTCCGCAGATATTCGTCAGGGGCGGGAACGTCATCAGAGAAGTCCGCGGATATTCTTCAAGGGCGGGAAAGTAATCGGAGGATTCCGCAGATATTCGTCAGGGGCGGGAACGTCATTGGAGAACTCCGCGATATTCATCAGGGGCTGTACACAAATCCAAATGAAATCATGCGCCCTTATTGTTATACATCTGATTTCATAATAAAGCTCTAGTTTATGGACACTTCATGCAAGTATTGCTGGATTTCTTGCTCCAGTACTGTGAAAGCAAGGTGTAACTAGATAATGATGCTGCGACTATGTCGCGTAGCGTTTGCCTCCTTTAAAATGCTTTTTAACATCAAAATAATTCACAATTGCATCGTATCGCGGAATACTGTGCTTTTCTTTCATTGAAGCATAATTAGATCATCTTGTATCAAGTTGTTGCCGCTGAATTCCTGATAGTGGTGATATTGGATGAGATACCGAAGAAGGACCGGCGATATCGTTGAGAACTCGATGAACTTAGTTCAAAGACAATGTCTATCAAATGTTGGCCAGAATTCTTTGAGATTGCTTTTTGAGAATTTGATCAGCGGCCGCCGTCACACAAATCTGTGAAGACTTCATTGGAGGTCTCACGCTGAGAGATTGTATTGACTTTTGTCTTCCGCATTTTCTTATCGATATTGTTTCTTACTTATCCTGGTTTTTCCTCATTCTCCTCGTCTCTGCCCTTTCATTATAAATTCGACCAAGAACAATTCAATCTACTTCTTCATCGGTGGGAATGCACCGAAATTTCAGCCCGTGTGCCACGAACTCTTTGCCGGCAACTCTTCTATCTTCAAACCGTCCGTCATTTAACAAAGAAAATTGACAATGTGATAGTTGAACCGAATTTCAACGAGAAGGACTAGACATGAAATATAATTTCCTTGCTCACGAGTTCACCTTCATCGTGCACCAATTTGGAGTTTTATGACCTCGATGCGCTATTCAGCTGTGAGATTACTGAACGTGCGACAGCTTCAAGATTGGCATTTCGATAAAGTCGTAAACTATCGATAATAAACGCGAAAATTATTCTTTAATAGCCAATACCTTCTTAGTCGTTCACTGTCATGTAAGATTGTAGATGGACATTCTTTCGGATGTTCTGACGTTCCAAATTTCAATGAATATTTGTATTTTCTCCGTGCACTGCCACTTGGTTGTGGAGTGGGAGTAATCGGGTCGGTTATTGGCGAGAGTGATCAATAATGTATTTTCAAATTCATCTTCATTGAACAATCCTTATAACAAAATCCCTATTTCTATGGTGTATTTAAATGCCTGTCTATGGTACTATTCCATGTTATTCACAGTATTTGGCAAGTAATGAACTAAGAAATAATTATGTTTTAATCAAAAGTCCTAAAACAATTAATTATAAGATAATGTACTCTTACGGCCTTCAAATTATGATATATCATAGCTGCCAGTCTTAACACATGGAAAGTCCTCGTTCATAGCCTTAATGTATTCGTCTTCGGAGACTCGCACATTAGAATTATGACTCGGACTTTCTACGACGTGTAAAGTCTGATATCAGTGGCATATCATATTCTGAATACATTTAAATTGGAATCATCGTTCATTAGATTTTTTTCTTCTACTAATTTAATGTGTGGATTTATTTTGTCTTAATAAACTGTTTCTCTGCTCAGAAATAGATCTGAAAACAGCCACAACATAATAAATTGCACTTTTATAAAAGATCACAATCTGGTGTGTTGCTATGTTGAGAGGGTAACACTGTTAACAGTTGAAAGTTCACCAACTGAAGTCTTAAGAGAGCTGCAAGTGTTAGAAAAATAGTCCGACAATGAGAATCATTGCTTGCATTGGGTGGGATAACCATAAGTAAATATGATTCAAGTTGGTTGAATGTTTCAACAGATGACAGTTTGCAGTGTGCAAACTACGATAAGCATTGATGACATCAAGTGGACACCGACCTTCTAACCAGGAGTTGAGCACATGTCAACTAGAAAGCTTAAGAAGAATTCACACAACCGTAGCGGCGATACGAAGATTAGAATTTGGTCTCTATCGCTAGAGCTGGAGGTTTGACGATTCTTGAAGACCTTTTGATCATAGGGACTCTTCAATCAGCCTTCGTGGCTCCGCTCGATGCGATAATATTTGAATTTTGATTTAATTAGCTTTTAGTTCGGTTTAGGTATCAGTAAAGGAAATGCGGTTACAGATTTTGTCCACTTATCTGAAACTCTCCGGTTAAGAGTGGTGGTGCAAGTTTCGCTCCATACTTTGATAAATTTAAAACCAGTGACACCTGATGTGTTTTGTCTGTAGTCTCAAGGGCGTTCTATGCAGACGAAACGCGTATGTTACTGTTTTTGTGTTTAGAATACATTTCCGACATGGCCTTGAGAGCTGAAAGTCTTCATGAAGCTTTCACCATTAATTGAGTTCAAATCGAAATCTCAAAGGTGACTTGTTTGACAAACGTAGAAGCTTAAAGTAGATTTTTAAGTTATCTGCTATATAATTCGATCCCATTCGAATGACGTGGCTTGGTGCGATATCAGAATGAAGTTTCTAAGTCACTTTTCCCTCTACGGGGGCTTGGGCGGTGCAGACATGGCCAAACCTTGCTGTATAGTTGCGATGCTTTCATTTACTTCCAATTACATCGTCGGGGCTCGACCACACGACTGAGGGTTTACAAGGCCATGGACTTACCCACTGCGCCACAGAGATCACGATCATTTAAACAGAAAATCTATTGTGTTACCGCAGTCCCCAATCTCATTAACACTATTTTTAATGGCTGGAAAGCACAGTGACATGAATATCCTGAAACATGTCGTGTTCGAATATACATGAGGAATGAATAGGCCTATTTTGGAATTTGCAATGAGATGTTGGGCTTCGAACTTGCATCCTTTGCAATCTTTCACTATTTTTCCTTCCATTTTCACCTCTTAACACTGAAATTCCGAAATTCTTTTGTGTAATGCCAAATTTATGAATTGAAGAACAGACATTCGACATTGTCTAGGGGTGAACGTGAAGAATTTTTGACGCCAACGAAGGCATTCCTTGGTTGATTGGAAATACTTGCTAGGAGTATCCAATAACTGGTTTGGCTGTAGGAAAGAGGGGTAGCTGTCGGGAGATGACCTTGGAATGTGGGGCGCTTTAAATTAGAGTGGGAGTAGTAGATGAGCTGGAAATATGAGATGCGACAGAGACTGGCATTATCAGTGCTTTCGTGGATGAATTTTAAATTTTGCTTTTCTATCTCTGCGCTGTGTCGGTATTGGCAGGAGAGTTGCTAACGTTTCTCAGAACCGCTTTTGTTTGGTAATGATTTCTATGATTGATTAGTTATTTTATTGCGCTATGGTAACGCTGTATAGTCTCAATGCTATGACATTGTAAGATCGGAATTTTGCTCTTTTCTTGAGATTTTATTCATTTTCATTCGTTTTGAATGATCATTGTGATGAAAGTATCATAAGCTTTGTAGGAAACAAGAATAAAGTAAACTTCTTGAAATTCTTCAATGTTGAGAAGATTGGTTTTGGATACGATGAGAAGGAGGAATATTGATTAGTTTCTTTCATACATTTGAAGCGGTGTTTCTCAACCTTAGCAGTGGCAGATCAATGTCTATCTTCAGAGTGGTCAACGCAGATGTTTTTACAATTGACATCGGTCGCAGGTAGCTGTCGTAGCTCAGTTGGTAGAGCGACAGGTCTAGATAGCCAGGGACCGTGTGTTCGACTGCAACGAATGTAATATCCAATGTCCAATGTTTCTTGTCACTTCCGTGTCAAACAATATACTGCATTTTCTATATTTACGCGTGCTAGATATGGAAATCCACACACTCAGATATTTGACCAAAATTCAAAGTATTCAATCGGCCCCAGATCCTCCACTTTCATTGTACTCTTCATTTCTACTGAAACTTTACATCCTGTGGTAATTTTCTGTGTAACTTTTAGCTAAGTCACGGCGTCTTGCATTCTATCCTTAACCCTTTTACTCTCTTTTAATCCTTCATCCTGATTTAGCTCATCTCATCCACTTAGTACTCTTCTCATACTCTTCGCTTCATTGTTCCTGTTACTTTGCTAGCGAACCTTCAGCCGTTCAGCATAGTTACCGAACATCCTTTCGCAGACATCTTCTTTTGTCGGCGCTTTTGACGGAGTCCCTTGTGTGCATGTGTGTGCTGCTGTGGGCCGGCCATGTGTGCATGTATGCAGCGGTGTTTACACGGGTGACAAGTAGATTTGTCGCCGTCGATGTTGCTTCTCTCGGTGTCTTTTGCCGACAAAGCGTTCTCTGCCCCCATCTCCAATATGTTTGGTGATGGAATTCAAACACTAGCTTTTTGTTCTGCCGGAGAATCGTTGTAACACTCGCTGCTGGGCTCCGTCCGAACATGTTTGAGATTCTGGCATGAACCGAAGGTTTTAAGAAGCCGCGGCAATCCTTCCAATGTTTTTCTTATGTCTTTTCATGTTTGAGTGGAATGGAGCTGACAAGTGAGCTGCTTGAATCAATACTGTGGTGACAGTTGAGATTAATTGGACCGGAATGCAATTCCATCTACTACTGGACTCAGATTCAATCGAAGAGGAGTGACAGATACGATGATATTCCGAATATTCATCACAAGATGGAGGAGTTGTCATCAAGTAATCGACAAGTAATTCAATATCATAAAGTGGGCGAAATTTTTGCTGCATTTGAAATCATTCAATTGGATTTGGAATCACGTTTATCACATCCTTGGATAAGATTTGTTTTAGTGACATCAGACTTATATCAGAAGAATTTCAGAAAATCAAGGATAATCGATATTCTGCAACTATGAAATTTGTTAGTAAATTATAATGGAGTTACTCTCATTAAAATCGAATATACACTTCATGTAACATGAGCACATGTTTGTATGACTAATTATTCATTTAATGACAGAGTTAAGCGTACATACAACAACAAAGTAAGACAGTGAAGGTTATTCTTTATGGATCGTATTCGCTACTGTTCCATGTACTATTTACACACTGCTACTTTGTAGCACAATGAAGCGGAGGCAATCGTTCATTCCTTCAAAAGTTAACTTGACAAATGACTAAATGCAAAACATTTCAATTGTATAGTTTGTTTGATACATATGATTTTCATTTCTGAGAAATGTACAATTATCGTGTATTCTTCTTAGATACGATCTCTGTGATCACATTCGAAGGTTAGGTTGTGAATATCTCTGGGCTTTGTAGAGCAATATTCTATTTATGAGGCATTCAAGCCAGAGACTAAAGAAAAAATTTGAGAACCCGAAACGTTGCCTATGCTGTAAATATCATTTCATTTTATCAGCAGGAATACTGATGGTAGACCTCATTCAAGAATTTTTAAACAATTTTGTGAAAATGCTCAAAACCAAGGCAGGAATGTATTGAGTTATTCAAGAAGAGATATCTGGCCTATGACAGTAAATGCATTGCATGCTTCTGCTTTTTACTGTCTTCAGTTCTTGATTCACTTTGTATGACTTTGCACGCACAGTTTGAAGACAACATTTATTTTGCTTTGACAGCATCATTATACAGGAATCTATTTAAAGTACATTGCGCATGAATTACATCAAAGAGTTTCCTCATGTTACAGCGATGTTGCATTGCCCATGCGGATATTGAGTTGTATTACAGAGAAGCTTTAAATCCACACTGAACAGCTGATCGCTCTGGACTAACAGCTGATACTGTCCGAAAACTTATCATTGTCAGTTTCACTGCTAAGTGCTATTCGTAACGTTGCGTCGATTGCAGCCTGTCCACAGAATTGCTTCGAATAGATAGTAGAGTGTGTACTTTCGCAACTTTCTGGTGTTGATTTCAATTGACAATTCATTACATTGCAATTACACTAGCTGTTGAAGGTCCAAATGATAAGAGGGATGATGATCTGCTGATGTGAACCAACGATAGTTCATGCAATACTAATGTAGTTGTCAGCTCTCCGAAGCATTACAAGATACCCATTCTATCTAAATTTTAATTGAAGCATTTTGTGAAACATTTCATGAAATTTTGGGACTTAATCTTTGACAGAAGAAAAATACCAAATTGATATTTCGACCATTATCAGAGTTGTATTTCCGAAATTCTAGGCATTTTAATAAAGTCTATGCTTTACAAAGAGTGCAATAAACAGTCTTTATTGCACTCCTCCATTGGAATACATAAGAACATAGAAAGCTTTTCATCCCCTAAAACGGTAAATTCTACATGGATATCAACATTGCTATCAATCAGTCAATTTCTCCTTCTCGATAACCTGAAATCTATTCTCAGATATATGTAAATAAGATTGTTCCGCTCACATACTCAGGATGACTTGGCTACTATAAATTCATATGTATCACAAAATAATGAAATAGTCATTCAGGTGATCGAAAGCTGGTTGATAATATCTTTTCCACTTCACATATGGTTTTGTGATTGCAGTGCCTGGTATACCGGTATTCACTCAACGCATGTTTGTCAGTTATCTGTCTCATTCATGTGAATCGTTGTGTTGAATAGATATATATTGATTGCATGTTGAATGTCAGGACTGTGATATATCCACAACAAGCATTTCCATATCTGTAACTGTGTCTTTTCTGTGTGGAGATTGAGCATAATTTGATGATAATTGCAGTGTACATTTATTCCCTGAATTTCATAAACAGCCTACAGTTTCTTCCTTTTATGAGCGCTTCGAATTTGCGGCCACAGTGTTTGCTGTCTCATTAAATTTATAATAAGAGGATGAACGGAGGTGACTGCGTTCCCAATTATTACAAAGCCCTGATTTTCTATTGGTAATTGAATGCTTAGTTTTCTAGTTGAATATTGATTGAGAGAATCACGAAAAATAAATAAACTCCTGCAATAATGCATAATAAATAATGATGTATTTTTTTAAATATTCAAGTGGATATATCATTTAACAAGATTTCCCGGGCAAGACTGCCGCATCAGGAAAAAAATGTGCAGAGGAAATATATACAGAATGGGTAAAAAATTCAAAATCAAAATGTTATTATTGCGAGAATACATGATTCCCGCAAACAGCTTATACTCGCAATTATATCATTAGCATCGTCAATCGATACGTCGTTCAGAGTTTTTTAACTATTTATATGAAACTAAAGAAAATCAAAATGTTAGAAGTTGATTATGATAATTCAGCTTTAGTATCAATGCAGTAGAAGCGGGGGGATGAATATTATTTGGTTTTCCATTTTTGTCAGCTTGATGTCGATATAGCAGCATCTCCAATGAAGTCACACAATTGCCACTCGACAGTTGAAATATTTGCTATATCATCATCCTTTTATCATTGATGAAAACAGTGCGTGCTACCAAGCGGACAGACGACTTATCTCGCATTATTTTTGAATTTTTGTGTGGCGGTCTGTCCATTCCCCAATCTAGCTTCACAGCACCTCTTTCCTCTCTTCTAATATAATCTACTTTGAACTAAGATCGTGTGATTTGATGTTCTTCTTGGCCTGCTTCACCATCATTGTGGGCCGTATTTTGTGCATCCTGGCTTGTAAGAGATATTGGAAAGCAGATTGGGAAACAATGGCTAATGTCTGGGGTCTGCACAGAACACCGTTTCCTCCCGTATTTCAGATGGCATGAATGTGACATGGTTGTTGTACACATGTGCATCGTTAATTTGACAAACTATTACTTCTCTCCTACCCATCACGCTCGTTTATGTTGTTTTTTATTCGCTTCTTATGAAAGGAGTCGTTGAACTTCTCCGCAGACTGAAGAGAAACACATTTTCATTTGAGATTCCAACTTGCTTGGACGTCCGCGATTTAGTTTGACGGCAGGCATTGTGACGATGCTTTTATGACAGTTTCCAATCACAAGAGACATCTATGATTTTCTGTTATCATTATTTTGATGCTCACTTCCTGGAAGCGGTTCTACCGTATCCGAGAGTCCAGTTCTGATGTGACTGACATTTAGCACCGATCATAAAACCGAAAAACAGAAATTTCATATTTTAGCAAAATGCATTGATCGTTCTGAAGCCGGCAAATGTTTTAGGATAGTTTTAGAACGATTTCTAGACTTGTATGAGGTTATCTATTCCAAATGGAGTATTGTTCTAATTCTTTGATAGAATTTCTGCCAATGCGCGTGCAACTGCCGTCAGATAATACAAGGTCATGCAGCAAATATCTTTGAACTCGTTCATTGCTTTTCAATTGTCTAAAGAAAATATAAAAAATTCTGAAATGTAATTTATTTAGTACAAGAGCTCAGTATTTGGTATGGAAGCCGTCAATTTTCAGATAGATGTTGGGAACCATCCATGTATTAGTTTTACAACTGGAGTTTTGAAGACAAAAAATCCTCGAATTCATTATGTATGACTGTATATGTTATAAACCCCGAGCGCTTTCGCGGCCTCTTTTCAAAGGTTATACGGCCCGTAGTTTGGACGCGAGTCTCTCGACTGTTGTATTGGAGTGCGCGGCCTCGCGCCTCAGTACGACCCCCTCTGAAGAAGGTGTCAAGAATAAGTCTGTCATTTTCGGAGGACTATTGAAGATTTTTCAAATTTCTAATTCGCCACAAATTCTATTATATTCGTCTATGCTTCAAATTTCTTTCTGATATTATGTAGCAAATCCACGACTGTTTGAATCATCATTAGCCGTACATTTTTGCTTTTTACTTAGTAAATGATAAAATAAGTCTGTTAGTCACTACTACTGAAAAAAACTTCAGCTTGAAGCTAATTTTTTCACCAACCGACATTCTCAAGAGAGTGCTACAGTCCATCATGATCTCTCCTGGAGGCCGATTGGCAAAATATCAAATTTCAATAATTGGGGCAGTTCCACAGCTTTGGTGTAATTTTTCCTTTATCAATTATCACTGTTCGAGGCTGAGAACATGAACATGGCAACATTTGATGAGTGACTTCTTAAGGATTTAGTGGATATTCTTACTCAAGTGGTCGTTGTATTAGACATGATATCCTATCAATTTTAAGCTAGCATATTTCTGGGCAAAGTGATCACAAATCTTGGCAGAGCCATGTATTCGATGTATCTTACAATTGAACATTGGTTTAAACTTGATACCCTACACACAGTGTAGGAGATCGTGAGAATGTGCAATGCCGCGTTGTTCGATTCCCCGTAGTAGAGTCTGATACATCAAATGAAATGTATAAATGTCCGCAGATTTGATATCTAATGGTCGATTCCCTTAAAGCTCTATTACTTAATGACAGATATTTCAAACAAAGATGACTTCTCCCACATGTCTTAGATTCACCGATATTCAGCTTTTCGAGAATGCATGAGATAAGAGTAAAATTGTGAAATAATTTGTAGACCACTGGAGACTGTGTGGACGCTGGAGTTTTATGTCCGGCGTGAATTAGACGCCGTTCTGTCGCTCGCTCATTCAAATTGTATGTTGACGATGTGGATAATGACCAGTGGAGCAGTCAATTGCTACTGTCCCTCTTCTAAGAGGCCAATAAAGGCAAGCATGCGAGTTTTCTTCATCACATTTGGTGCAAGCGGAAAATTGTTTTGGGCAATAATTTATACATGGAATGATTGTGAAGGAAAGCACGAACTGCGGACGTTGTCCTCAAATTTGAGAAGTGGTCATTCCCTTCTTCGCTTCTCTTCTTCCGCTTCTGGCTGCCACCATCGCTCCTATTCTTCTGCATATGCCCTGTCAGAATGGCCATAAATATTTCACAGGGATTTCTCCCTCATGCAGCCTGCATTGGGTTCAACGTTTTATGGTCAGAAGCAGCAGCAGCAGCTGCATCGATGGCGATCGTTTGAGGATAAGGCACGGGGGAGTAAATGAGCAGTGAATTTGATCGGTGTAGGAGAAGAAATTGCAAGGGAAACCTTAAAAATGATGAATGAAGAGCAGACGTGGCATTTGGATTTCAAGGTCGCGATGGACGTTGATGATAAAAGGTTTGTCCAACAGCCGAACACAAGACGTTGGAGGATGACAGTCTCGTGGGAGCTATGGCCAATGTGTATCGGCGATAATTGTCCACTCTATGGATGCGGTTTTGGTTCCAGGAAGCCGTTTGTTCGGAGGAAAGAAATTGGTTTAGAAGGAGGAGAGGTCAGGGTATGACTGATGCTTTCTGACAGTCTCAGACACTCAATGAAGTCAAATTCGATGCCATCTCAATTCTAATATTATGAAGGCTGAAATTCGAGGTGTTGTCATTCGATAGTTGAAATGTTCGACTCGTGTTAATATTTGACTGATTGACAAATTTCAATTTTATGATTCACAGTACAATAGTCTTTATGATTATTGCTTCCATAATGAAGTTTATGCTCGCCAAAGAGTGCACAAATTTTAAGGAGTACGATAAACAGTCTTAAATGCACTCCTTCATTAGCACATAGGAAGTATTTCATTCTCTAAAAAAGTGACTTCTACATGGAAATCTCAAGAAATATCGCTGATATCTACAATTCCATAACTGACAGAGATAGATTTTTGACAGGTAGGCCTATAAAATTCTGATGGTCACAGATTCTGACGATCCTGTGAAATATGGGGTTGCTTACACAGTTCGTACAATGATTTCCATCTTAACTGCATTATTATCGATCAACAAAACTCGTGCATAGACATGTTGATCTCGAAAAATGCAATAAAGATGAATAATTTGCACTTGTTGCGTAAATAACCAATAATATTATGCAAGATCTATGCCAATATAGGAATAGTATCCACTTTTAGAGGGCATAAATGCAAAGATTCCGAGGGCGCGTTAGCGCACGAGGAATTATGCATTAATGCCCGATAAAAGTGGATATTATTGGTATTCTAACCCAATGAAGATGAAATCTATGTCGCTGCCTATAATCAATGATTCTGTGATATGTTTATAAATGAAAATCTATGTTAGATAAAGGATATCTTGAAATCTCTAATGAGTCGAGAGAAGTAGGGCCTAGATATTACTGCTAATGTGTATGCATGAATCTTCCCAGAATAGTGATATTTGCATCATTTCTATGTATAATTGGCATGTAATTTACGTGCCGGGCAATAATGCAGTTTTTTATCCAATGTAATTTCAATGGAAATTCAGCGGGCAATAATGCCAACTACTGCATTATTGCCCGCTGAATGATAGAGGAATCCATAGCAATTTCATCTTCATCGGGTTAGAATTATGAGTGCTGTTGTCTTGCTTTAGTATAGACCAGATCTGAGAACAGATATTTACATGGTTGGTCAGGCTAAATTTCTTTTCAAATACTTCTGATAATCATAGACATATCAATCACAGTCTGTCCTTGATCATCATAGCACGTCGACAAATAGAATTCTCTATGCAACTCGTGCATGAGATTGCTTCATCATAGCATTCGAACTCGCTAGATTCAAATAGCCCTCACCCGACGAGCTCGGGCATTTAAAACATCTAACTCGTGAAATGCTACATATAAAGAAGCAATCATGTACTAGTTGCGTAAATAAACTATTCGGAGAGCTGTCTGATGTGTAATGTATTGAAATGAACATCCATGTTTTGATAAGTCTCATCGTGCAAGGCTGTGTCGCACTTTGGTGTGTTTATCTTTTTTGGTTATTAGTACATGTATTTAGTAAAATAATGGAACTCATCAAGTACATAGAAAGTAATTGTCGAATACAATGTTGCGAGATGTATTATTTGTAATACATTGGCACCAGTATGGTTATAATAATATTCCTTTGTTCCCGTTTGTTTTCTTTGTTTGAATGAACCGTGTGCTATGAATATGAATAAGTTGGGAGCCAGGGGAAAGCAGAAGTTCAGTTGTGACATTAAAACAAGTCTTCACCGTGAAGAACTATGCATTTCCTGGATTATGCACACCGGTGGCAAGCGAACTACATAGTTTTTTGCAGCGGAGACTTGTTCTAATTACATAGCATAACTTCTGGTTTCCAATGGCTTCATAGCTTGGATCTGCGGTTTTTATAATTGAAAGTTTTAGACATATACAAAATAATCCTCTGCTTCTAAACATAATACATCGTATGTGTAATTCAATCTGATGATACCTCAGCACAGAACTTTTAGGCTACATTGTACTCGAATAACTGGTTTGATAGAAAACTCTAAACTCAGAAAGCGTTTTATATATTTCTAACATCTTCCTGATATCTCATCACATGTCACACTTCCGCTTAGCTGTAGGTAGACCACATTATCCAGACTATGCTACATGTCGAAACAGTTCAACTTGAAATCAATAAACACGATGATAAGATTACTGATGGAAGATATTTTTCTTATCTATCACTACTCCCAGATTGAATGATTATTTGGATATACAGCACTAACAATATTGTTTTAGAAAAACTTGTCCAATGTTTTGAAAAGTCTTAACGGGCAATACGTATGCAAGACAGCCCTTCGTACCCACTGGCTTCATCTGATCGAATACAGATTTAGGCTAGGTCTGACTGCACAGCATTAAATCCAGGTTGATATGCGCATGAGTTGGTAATACCAATTTAATCAATTAATTATGATCGGAAACAAATTAATCAGCTTCCGTTTCCGGGATTTGAATTCAGTGAGGAAATACCTTCTGCGTATGCTAGGATTATCGGTCAATTTTAAATATATATTTCAGCATCCGTTGAAGGTGCTTCTTCACTCCAATTAAGCATGGCCTTGTGTTAATTGTGAAGCTTAATTGATGTTTATGTTTCAATGTTTAAGAAATGATAAAATACTTCCGTGTTACAAACACCATTACAAAACCTTTCCTTCGATGATGTGTCACAGATTCCATTTTAATAACTCAATGAAGGAGAAATTATTCAAAGTGGTGTGGAAAATTTCATGTCTTTCCATTCATATTAAGGTGTTGATCGACTCTCTTCAAATCGACTGCTAACAATTACAAGTACAATCTCGTAGCCGCGCCAAATGGAGAATCCTTCTGCATGGACGAGCCAAGATAATTGTCCGTAGGAGAACTGTCCTCAAGCATTAGGAAATATTTGTTCTTTGTCGCCGAACTTGTTCATCATAACGATGGACAGTTGACCATTAAAGATGAGGCGGTGCCAAGACCTTCTAATGATGACAGCGATGCGATGGCCAGTCATAGATATCGACTATTTTAACTTGGCGGGAGATTGGCGCACTCCTCACTTGTTTGATCTTTCCCGACTCGTCGCTAATTAACTGTGTGTTACTCTGTACGATTGCCGCCTGCTCCGTGAATGTGCGTGCTCCTTTGATCCTACCTTTGTCTTGTTCCAACGTGCAGTAGTAATTCTAGCTTTTGCAGTCGTTTTGCCGATTTTCTGCGGAGCTGTTGTTATTCGACTCAGGTAAACGTCCCGAGTGGATTGTACGTGTACAGACAGGAGTCGCTCGAACAGTTAATGTCATGAATAGTGCGGGTAAGCAGGATCTAAGGGAGAAACCGCGCGGAGTACTGCTGCTGCATTGCCGAGTTCATTTATCAGGCCGTCGTCACATGTGGCGCGCTTCGTTATCTGCTAATCATAAACGTCAGCATTACAGATGCAACACCTCACTGCCATCAAGATACATACAAAGGTGTCTCGAACTCGACTTTCACTGCAGATTGAATGAGATGTGAGTGAGCTTGTGTTGCCCAATTGAGCGGCCTGTAAGAGAATATTCTTAGAGAGGAGACAGTGAAACCGACTTGGACAGTAGTGGACAACATGCGACCCGGGAAGACCAATGACTTGGTCAGCAAATAAATAGTAACATTTTACTTTCCGGTTTGCGAGCCGTGCTCAATCAGTATTCAATGTACAAGGTCGAATTCGGGATAAAAAGTCGTTCCTTGCTTGACGGATGCTATTTAATTGCTTGCTTGTTCTAGATTAGTGATTCAGATTATCCGCAACAGCTCTGGTCTTTGCTGTGCGTCACTTATGTTCCTCGGCTTATAAGATTGAAAGACGAAACGAACTGGACTTAGTATAGACGCGGACCTATTTATAATGAAACTTCTAGATGTATATGACGTAGAGTACGTGTAGAATATTGTACTCTTCTCTCTACTATTTCTACCGGACGTCTTTTTTTCTTGCTAATTTAAGCACTGTTGATGTTCTTGATGATTAAACAACAAAATGAATTCATAAGAATCAAGCGAATTTTCTTTTCATTCCAGTAGTTGTCTTGATGGTTCTCAGACTAATTTGCGCTCAGCTTGGTCTTGAGGTTGCCCACCTCTTAAGCAGGTGTGGCAGCCCCCCACGATCACTGAAGTGCATTAATTTCTAAGTCACATCAAAATGTATCTTGCAACATTGGTTATAGTACGTTTTATGCCATATAGATGATTCACTCTTAATACTTAAAATTACATATCTTATACAGAAGCGATTACATAATTTTACTGATGTATTGCCTTGGATCCCTTTGACTTCCATGTTTAGAAAAAAGCCGTCTCGGACGGGAATCCACACATCTGCAGTGGTCGAACACCGATGAAACATAGATTAATTATTGATGAAATAGCAGCATCACATGGAATAGAGGCCAAAGCGATGTACACTGGTCGAGAGAACTCCAATAAAATTAATCTTATTTGAGAGCATCAGATTAACTGTTAGGACTAGACAATCCGTTGATCGTGTATCTAAGTTGATATTCTGTCGGACACTTGAGGATACAACAAACTTGAGGGACAGTGATTGACATTGTCACTTTTCATGGTGAGCTGACCGCAGACAACTGGAATCAAATTCTGGTAATGGAGAAATCTATCTGAAGATCATTTAATAAAATAAATGAAAAATTGCTTTGAAAATGACTTGATGTGATGTGTGTGTGGTCTTCAACAGTTTGCTGTACTCCCATCTGGTCAGAAGGTGCGTCCACTACCTTTGAAGTAGCGATCTCGTTGCGCAATGTCAACAAAGAATGTTTTGAAGTGTTCAGTCGCAATGCTTTACTTCCGTCAATCCTGTTTGTCTAATGTCATTTTCATGATGTATTTTTCTATTAAGTCAACACTGAATGAATTTGATGATACACATGGAGTTGTATTCTTTCAGAATTCCGCAGCATCACTTTGATTCGTGGTTTACTCATGTTCAAGTGTTCTTTTCCTAAATGGATCTGTCTAGTTTGCGATGAAAATGAGATTGTCCACATGTTCCATGATTAGGTGGAAAGAAAACAAAAACAGAGCCTTGATTTTTTGTGTGGAATGTCTTCAGGTCATTTCCATTCATGTGGATTTGTTTTAAGCATGCATCAAATGTGGCAGAAATTGGCCACAATGTTGTGTTTGCTGAACTTTAGAGGTTTGTCCAAATCTGAATGTGTTAAGCTTCATCTATGTAGGTACATTTTGACATGATGGGAATTTTTTTGAAGATATTTCATGTAAAAAAATTATGGTTCTAGTCATCACGTCTCACTATATCAGATGAAACGAATCTCAGCAAAATCTCATTTCTAGCGAAAGCCCATTCAACTTACATGAATATTTCTTTGATCCCATCTGACAAGAAGAGGAACCCGGTAGAACTTGACAGGTCTGCAGATTTGAAAAAGACATAGGATGTACCTCATTCTGTGAAAGTCTCATTTTGACTTAGTCCGGCAGCCGGAGCGAGTTTCTGTAGGGAAACATCATCAAGAAAACTTCTGAATGCAATTATGCTTCCCGAGATTTTCCATTTCTTTGGAACCATTGACATTTTTCCAATATTTGTGGACTCTTAGATCTTAGCAGTCCTTAGCAAACTACCGGATGAATTTTCTGTCACAGTTGATGGATGAATACCTGCCACGTTTTAATCGAACACCCATTAACTCTCAATAGTCCCGCATCGTGGACAAAATGTCTCCTGATCATCAAACCATGACGTTGAAATAACTATTTGGTGGATACGCAACGATACGGACTCGCGAATGATAGAACAAACTTTTAAAAATAGGCAGTACCATTTTTGTTTAAATTAAATAGTCTTAGCAGCGATTTAGTATCGGATTATTGATATCTGGTTAATTAGATACACAGGTACGTCAATCTTCCATCGACGGACTAGAGTTTGTATAATTGTCGAGGAAAATTGGATACATGGAGGTAAGCGAATGTTTGACGTGTATTCTTGATCATAAAGGTCACCTCACGGCAATGGTGAACAGGTATATGGAATCGGGTTGAAGGTTGGTTACAGAGAAAATTGAATGATCAATTAGTCCGGTAGTTATTTGAGTTCTACAGCTGACAAATGGTTGAATCTGAAAGCTCAACAGTAACCGAATGATAAAAAGATTTTGTGGCGCTTGGGAATAACAGGATGTAAGACTTCTTTATTTTTTTAGCATGTCCCGTTATACTTGCGGTCAGAGCTGCCATTGGATGCGATGTTTCATTCCCACAGCTATACCACGTCACAGGAAATACCCCACGTCACTTCGAGACATTCTTTCTCGCGGAAGTTTTGGAACAGAGATTTATTTTATTGCGGGGAAATATGATAATGTTAAAGAAGTAAATGTTTCAAAATTTTGTCAATGAGTATATGTGAATTCGAAGTGACGTAGGAAAAATTTGACCACTGACGAGCTTTTTAACCAACGATGTTCCTTTAATAGATAGTTGAAACACTCAGAATTTTACATGTTATTTTGAAAAATCGGTGGATTCCTTCTTCATGCACATTATTTTTCTTAGCAACTTTTCTGCATTACAAGTTTGAAGAATTCGTCTCTCTCCTTCAATGCTGCGGTCTTTTGGTGTGGGGTTTGATGAAAAGTGCTGAAAAAGTATGCTTTCATACCGCTGTTCCTTGAATTAGTATTTCATCCCGCGCTTCATATTGGTTTTGATATTTTGATCTTTGAAGCTTATTTTATGAATAAACAAGCATCCTGGAGCTGTCAGAAGACGCTCAAACATCGTCTAAAACCTCCGCCCAATCGTTTTCTTCATTCGCGATGTACAAATCTTGATTGCTCTTTAATAAAAGAGTTGATCATTGTCTGCAATATAATAAATCTTCGGAAGATGTCTATTGAAGTTAAGCGGTACAGTTTGGGAATTTTACTTTTGTCAGCTTCTCATCAAAGTTATCTGGAGACATCGCTGGGAAAGTTAATCTGCGATGGTTTGAAATGAATTTTCAGAGGAAGGAGTCTGTTGTAATATTAAGAGTTTCAACAACGACAGGTGCAGATTATAGTAAGCGTTCATATTTGATTATTTCGTCAAAAGTAACACAGGTGGCTCGATTGCAAATGATTTCAAATGATGAGCGGAAGTGTTCGATTCTTGAATGAAATATCTTCCTTGTGATTGACTGGTTTGTAAACTTTTGATATCCCGAAGAAAGAAAGTCACGTGACGTTGGCAATTAATCCAAAATTCCAAGTAAACGAGAAGTGATAAGCTAAGCTCAAACATGTCATAACAGGAAGCACATATTTATTTAGTCCAGCACTTCTCATGGCTTTCTCGCCGCCACCGAATTTTTGATTTTTCTGCATCGGTGGTGACCCACCAGCATTAGATAAAACATCTAACAGTGTTAGTTATTATCATTCATTTGATCGGTCGCTAGAAGTTTAAATACGAATACTCTGGAATACAATATTGTCTGAATAACAAACCTCAAAACGCAGTTTCAGTTACAACATTCAGCAATGTCGGACAGTGAATAATAACGAGCAAATAACAAGCTACAAAAACAAGCGATTTTCTACTCTCAAAAACCTGTGACCCAATAATTTCACCGCGACCCACGTTACCCATTAATGACCCACTTTTTGAGAACCCCTGATTTAATCTGTCAAGCACATTATTTTTTTTTTCTCTTGTCACATGGACAAAGTTCTGTTACAAAGTTGTTATAATGCTCATCTGAAGAGGGCTTTAGTGACGATGATTTGATGGTGTGTCAGTGTCCGAGTATTTCGCCACCAAGGTCCTCTTCAGATGAGTAATTATTTGCATTATAACCCAAATGAACATCTGTGTACATTTCCAGTGTACCGGCATTATAGTCCGCGCGAATAGAAAACTAGTGAACATTGTAATCCTCGTTTGTTGCATATCTATTGTCAAAGAGCGGACTACATTGATTCAAATCACATTCAAGCCCAGAGTTCCCCTTGTCTGTTGTTGTTTAGAGACTTTTCTCCACATGCGACTTCCCTGATAGCCGTCATGAAAATATATGAATCAATTTGAACAATGCTTAGAAGTTTGAATCATATAAATGTTCCTCAGGATGATAATTTCACTTCAACACCAATACTTACTACACATGGGCGCAACATTGTTATGGATAAATCTACACCTAGCATTGATTAACGATAGAGGTATAAATATTCATATATGTCGTTAGCAGGTTTAGATGACAATTCTGATGCATGCAAAATGAGTTTTACCGGGCTTACATGAGTGTAAATTGTACTGAAGACTCGCTGTGAAATTGTCCTTAATTACGATTTTCACGGACACTCAGAGATCCTAATTCTCCCTACTCAGATGGTTACTATTCTTATGTTTTCGTTTTCAGTTATCATTGAAAATATATATGTCTATCTATGGTGAATAGAAATTTCAGGGCATTGAGTGCTTTTGTTGTCAGTAGAGTCTCCAGAGGGTTATAGAAATCTTTACTAATGAGGGTTAAAAACCTTGAGCTGGCTGAAGGTGGTATTATGTTTATGAAAAAATGTTGTCATGCGGTTCACACGGAGCACACCATGACTTTCATGCTGTTTCTGTCATGCGCTTTGGGTTTATTCTCAGACATGTACTCCGACCTCAGTACTTTAATGATTTTGTCTCTGTCGATCAAAGTTCTTTTACATAGCACATCTGATCAGTTCCACTTAGCATCATCGTTTTGTTTGAAGGTAACTAAATATAATGTTACACATTTTTCACATTTACTTTTTCATACTCCTAATGACTGGGTAATTTATTCACACGGAAGGTTTTTCAGTGTATTTACGGTGAAAAATGATCTCTCCCTTTAGCTGTGCAAAGAGATATAATGTCAGCAATCACAGGCATTATCCTCGGACGCTATGGACCCCGATCTATTATCAGTGAGAGACAATCCTTCTCCATCTGAGTCGATGGTGGATGTTATTCTTCTGTTCATTGGTGCATAGATCTGATCGCTAACTTCGCAAGAGATAATTTTTTCGATGAAATTTGATAACGTCCTCGAATCTGTAGAAGATATTTAGCGGCAAACATTAAGAACCTTTTGAGTATAATTTTTGATCAATATAATCAAAGAATCAATGACCAATTTAAAATGATTGTAGGCTCTTTTTCTCGTGAAAGGTGTCTCTAGGTCTTTATGTACTGGTCAAAGAAGTGTTCAACGAATTGCTAATTCAATGCTGTTTTATTTCAAATGTATCGCTGGTTGATTGATCGACGTACGTATGTCATGTATATATTTAATCACTGAATCGAATTGTCTCCTATTCTGAGAACGGGTAAATCATGGGAAACCATAGCAGAAGAAAAGAAAAGCTAATCTCAGTAAGGAAGAAAGGCGATTTGTTGAAAATACACAATGGAATTTAAAATCAATTCCATCTACTTCGAACTAGTCTTCAGTGATATTCTTTATGCTGCACATGTTATGACGTGTTGTCTTGTGTAAATATTTTTCGTAAAAGAGCACGATAAAGCAGACGTCCTTTCACTTCATTGATCTGTTTATAGTATCTTCTGTTTGTTTCAATGGCGCTGTTAACTATTGACGCCAATAATGCTTAATGTTTACACCTGCTTAAAGGACAGTGATTTGGTCTAAAAAATCAAATGAAGTTTAGAATTCTCTCATAATGTGATTTTCAGCAATTTTTACTCTTTTGTTACCTAAACAAGTTGGCTAAATTAAATATTGAAAGCCAATACACGTGAAAACGACCGTTTGAAAGTAGGCTTTTTCTCATTAAGTCTGCTGCAAAGCGATTTGTTTCAATATTCCGGGATTGCAATCGCTCTTAGTTGGCATCCTATTTTATTCATCTGAGGTAGTGTGAAATGAAATTTTCATATAGGAAAAGGTCGGCGGATTTTTTGTTTTTTTCATTGCTTCGTGAGACTTCGTCTGTATTCACAATTAAACTCTTACGTACATGCTGCTTCACGTGAGGTGTCATCAGGATTGGTAATATCTTAAAATTCCAACCTTAGTTTTGTGATCTGCGTGGCATAGTGTTCATGTGCTTGTCCTAGCGATCTTATGGCCCAGAAGTAGAGCCTCGAAAGTGAGATTTGAAGTCGGCAGAAAGGACAACCGGACTAAAGGGAACTCCTAGAAACGGGAAGCAGTGGCGTTAAAGCTTCATTAGTCTATTTCACCCATGCAAGAGGAAAGCGAGAATATTCACTTCTCGTGTTGGCTTGGTCTCTGCATAGGATAGTTTAGAAACTAATTGGTATGATTATGTAATTCTCCATCAAAGCCATCGTTTTAAAGATCTGGAACACAGTAAATCATCAGTGGAGCAGTCTGCAATTATAATGGTTATTTATCAAAATTTTTATGCTGCAACTTTCAAAGTCTGTCATAAAATTATCCAACGTCATTCAGTTGAAAGTCATGTCAGCACATTATTATCGATTTTGGAGCTTGCATCTGAAGCACTTTGGGATGCGTTTGTGGTATGGTTGTTTCCTCTGGTTATCTGTGTTTGTAGCGAAGTTATTTGTAATTATAGGAACGATTAAAACATTTGGTTACTTGAACTTCCGAATGCTACTCAACTGATGCTCAGGATTGATATATTCAGTCTTTTATCAAATTCCGTGCTGATTCCTTATTTTGAATGATTTCTCAGACCCCTTCTGAGGATCCGAAAATCTCAAAATTTCAATAGAAAGATTTCTTGATTCATTAACTGATCTAATCATTCGATGATTTTATTATCCGATAAATGTTCCACCGTTTGTGTGATGATAAGCTCTAGTATCAAAGGGTCCTCATTTCTGGATCAGCTGCTTAAATACATCGACACCACACTGAGGTTCACAGTGTCTAAGTACACACGTTTACACTCTTTAAACTGATAGTTTCTTAGTACAAGGTAAATGTAAAGTTTTGTTGATGTTGAGAAAAGTGATTGTTCCAAAGTGTATCGATGTTATAACTTTGTTGTCAATGGACGAAGAGATTCGCGCTACTCCACGGATCAAATGGAAAATGTTTGTACATAGATGAAAAGTGTTAGTACAAGAAAGATGTGAAATGGTTCGAAGGCAGAGCGGAGCTAAAGCATCGCATAGTTGAAATTCTTGACGACTTCACTTCGAAACAGTGTACTGGTTTGCGAAAACTTTCGATGGATAATGTTTTGTTACGTTGTAAATACAGTATTGTTTGTGAAATTTCTCCAGTGCACCTGACGAGCAAAGTGAAATATCATAAATGATCATAAGTCGGAAATTGAGCAAAATACGTCGAGAAAATACTTGCGGAATGTTCGTTGATTCAATAAAGATGTAACTTGCTTAAACTTGTCACGGTGACTCCTTTGAATTTGTAGTAATTTGACAAGCGTGGGAACCCAGCACTGGTCAGCAATTAATGATTCATTTTAGCCCTGCTTCCTTGTATAGAAATGAAACAGAAGCATAGTTTTCTAATGATTTTTGTTAAAATATTCGGTTTTTATCTTTTTTGCTTTTCTTTGCCCCGCATACGGAGTGAGGTGATGCTATCAAGTTGGGAGGGAGGGGCCTCATTCAGTGGCATCTCCAAACAATTCAACTTCCCAGGTGGACAGACTAACTTGAACCGTGGACCTTCTGGACCTCCGCACCAAAGTGGAGACCTTAAATCAACTGAGTCATTCTACCACCTCCCGATGTACGGGTTGAGCCTAGCACATTTCGTTGCATTTTGACTATTTTACCCATTACCTGAGGACCAGCTTCGAACATCAAAATCAAATCACATTCACATTTCATCTATATATCTTTCGCCATTTATGAATTGTGCAAATCAGCAATTTGTACTCATTGAGATCACGTTAGTTCTGATATAATGTGTAAAAACCCAATATCATCAATTCGTGTCGTCGACTTGCACTTGGAATAATTTTGATCCCTACGTTTCAGCTGCGATCGGTAGTTTGCTTTCTCGGTCGGTAAAAACGAATCAATGATCGTCGAGGCAGCAAAATTGGATAATAAATCGGAATATAATCCACTTGTCCGCATTAACCCAGTCTTTCACGCCTACTTTTGCCAAATTTTATAAAAACACATTACTGTGCACACGTTTATAGCAGCAAGTTTTCAATATTTTGACAAAGATTATCTCGTTGATTTTTAATTCTGAAGAATCAGTTGTGCTTGATGACCTGGAACCTTCCTCTTGAATGTCACTGACAAGACTTTTCAATTCATCGTTCTGCTATTCTCTTCACATATTCCTGACCCGTACTTCTGTGTTAGCATCGCTGCCCGTGAACTCGAAGTAAATCCACTTGGCAAGAGGTCAAGTTCTTAGTTTATTATGCAATTCTTGCTGAGAGGTTTAACTCAGATTTCTTAGTATCCGAAACGGATCATCTGACTTTACGGAATCATTTCGTGTTGATCTTTGATAGTGAACAGGTTGCGATTTTGATGTATTTAGGAGGCAATGGCAGTCAAGTGTCCAGACTTCTATTATTACTGGTGATGTTTTCATTGACCGCATTTTTCATAAAGCATTCCAGAAATAAGAAGCTAGCGAATCTATATCATGTTTTTTATATTATGCGGATCGCTTCTCGTCATTAGTTTGTTCATACCTACTCAGATGATCAGACAAGGCTTCCAGTTTTGGATTGATGAATAAGCTAGAAGGGTGTAATATCATCATGTGAAGAATCCGTTGAAATTTTAGTATTTTTTGAATTGTTATTGGTTTGGGGGTTAAATTGTGAAACTTATGAAAACATCATTTTGTAAATGATTTGTGTTAGAATCTGTAAGCATTGCTTCTCTTATGAGCTTGAAACATAATTTGCCGTGTCAACATGATGGTCAAAGTGTCAGTGAAATAATCTCTTCACTTATTACTTATCAAGGAATCACAGAAATGTAGTGAGAGCTATCATTATATCATCTGTTATGGATTTGATGTAAGAAAATGCGGTATGATACATAGCAGAAGATGTAAATTATTACATGCGATTTATCTGTGAAACAACGTCAGTGGTAGACAATGTACATAGTTTTCTATGGTCATTGGCTAGCGAAATATGGTACTTCTGTTCTCCCCCCACATTTCTGTTGTTGACACTCGGGAGTGTTGCATCGTCAACGATCTTCTCTTGCCCCTACGGGCAGTCTCACTAACGTTGCATAGCGTTGAGTGTGTAAAACTCCTCTTATCTGACTTGAAGAACATTTACAGTCTCAGAATTAGACAACTGTCCACCATTTGTCTGTATACAACAATCACAGGAAGTTCATGATCACAGCTGTACCTTGTATTCTAACTGAGTATCCAAGGCACCAATCCTTCATCCCAGGGTTCAAGTAAGACTTCACAGTCGTGTTGTAGTGTCACTAAGTGACAGATCAAGTCTATTCTAAACCCAATGTGACTTTGACGCAATTTGATGATTTTGGAAAACTTGTGTGAAATTTTGGAAATGTGGGGTGGGGGTAAGAATAGGAGTACCCGACCCGAAATATTGTAGAAGTCTCAAGTCTCAAAGTGAACAAGACAATGTACTTTGCTGTAAAGTACACGCCACAGTACGATCACATAATGTGATCAAAATTATTTCATGGAAAATTTACGAAGTTGAACATTTACAAATAGATGAATCGGAACTGAGAAAGACAAGTCGATAATTATTTATCGAGCTGAGCTGCTTGAATGATTTATTATAATTTGTGAAGAATTTTAATTGTAATAATGTTTCAGCTTGTAGTTTGAATTTGCTCCCAGAATTCCTCTTCAACACATTTAAGCTACATAGAATCATTCCTCATTCTTCATTCTTTCTGATACCACAACTAAATTGTTTCTTGAAAAAGTGAAAATCGGATTCCTTTAATCTGTATTCGGCACGGCCTATTCAACCTGAAGCACCAATAGACGAACAGTGTATTATTTGAAATTAGTATTATTCTACACACAACGTTCTGATAAAAAGATGTGCGTCTGGATTATCCCATGGATTCTTCAGTGAAATTATTCCAATTATGTAAAGTTTGCTTCCAAACACTGGAAAGTGAAATAAAGTAACAGTTGCAAATTGCAAAGTGAAGACCTTTCGCCTCTGCAACAGTAGATAACGATAGACATCCAATAATCACAGTCTATATTATATCGAAAAATACTATAGAACAGCTGGTTAGTGAATGGAACTAGACATCGATGAAAGTTCACTATGACGTCATATTAACACAGCCAGACAAAACATAGATATCGGCTAGGATCTATCACGCATACGCAATCACACAGGCGTGATGATGAAGAAATGAAAAATCCTACTACAAAAACTTGAAGAAATGAAACATTCTAATACAGTCCTGCATTTCATGCTTCTAGAAAATTCATTTTAATAAACAAACTTGATGAACATGTATGAAATTAATGTCTTCTTTAGTAGAATGCGTGCGCTTTTTATGATGTAATTCGAAATGATGTTTTCATCAAATGATGAGCAAGTTAGAAGAAATGTTTTCTAATAAAGTGACTTTTCCTATCTAACTTTAACATAAAATTCGAGATGCTATCACCTTTCTTTACCCCATTTGTTTCAACTCCCATTTTCATATTCATTGACTGTAACAGCTAAATTTGCAATTAATTCGACAATTAAGAGTAATTAGGACATCATCGAATGATGGCTCGACAACTGTCATGACAATTACTGCTTTTTTTGATGATTTTATTCAAATTGATGGAAAGTATTTTATTCACAAGATGAAATTTTGCTGATAGAGAAGAATTAAAAGACGCAATAGATCGAATATAATGGATTTCAAAGACACTTGATTACTCCTTCTCTTTTGATAAATACGGTTGGAAAAATATCTTTGCGGAAAAGTAAATAAAGGAATATGTTTAACTTCACCTACCAATAATTGACTTTAACAACATTGAAACAAAAATGGTCCATGATCATTTTGCCGTTGTGTTGTTCTATTTTCACGTGTAAATACTGTTGCAGCCGTTTAACTCGAAACTCAGTTCGATTTCTTCTTGTTTCTAAATCGATCCGCTGTACTAAAGAGTTTAAGGAAACATAATTATATCCTTTTCTGATTCATCATTCTTTTCTTTTCGTGTTGACTAATTCAAGTTGAAAAGTAGTTCAATCTGATTTATTAGCAAATATTATGTTATACCTAATATCTATACAAATATCTAATTTATCAGCAGCGATTGATTGCAATATTAAAATAGATACTAAGTCAGAGATGAGTAGAATAAAAGGAACTTCAACAGAAAACGTAAAATTAAGAAAATATTATCTAAACATTAAAATATGCTTATAAGTAAAAATTTTACTTGGAATGTGCCGTGGAAATCCAATTGTAGATTCTGTGGTGAAATATACATTGGATGTCACTCTCGATAGCTTTGGAGATCATAGAAATGATTGAAACGAGTTTTAAATTCATTATTGCCTGGCATTAGAGGATAATAATGCTTGCCTCCAATTTCACATGGCATTCTATCCGTGCCAGATAGTCATGAACCGTCGTCCTTTACTCCGGCTAAAGAATTCATAAATAAATGGATATTTCAAATCATTTTTAGATAGAATTCTGAATTTCAAATCGATTAGTGTTGTGAACATTCATAGACGTTCAAACTTCTAATGAATTATTGTCAGATATTGAGACTACAAACTGTCATAGACTTCCAGTGCAAAACCCATTTCCATGGTACTTATGAAATATGCAATCGAACTCTTATTTCTATGCTATGTATTAAAGATTTCATAATTGTTGACCATTTTGATAAACTCAATTCTCCGCCTTGACATTGGAAATGAACTTCCAAGGATTGCTTAATTTCTCCGCAGTATTTTGCTCTGTTTATGAAGTACAACGAGGAACTGGTAATTTTTTCTCTGTTTCGCATCCCTCGTTCGCCTGCGAATGATTGTCAGTTTGACCTCAGAGTTTGATCTCAATCATTTCAAGGTCAAGGATCGACGGAAACGATTTGCGTCTTCCTGCTTACCCAGGGGAATTTAAAACAGGATGAAGGCTATGAAGCTATCCGGCTCCAAACTGGTCTTCAACTTTGCCTTTATGACCCTGCGTCCTGTCGGTGAAAAAGATAAGGATTATTTAGTCTATGATAATATCTGTACATCAACATGTAGATGTGATCGAAGAGACGATAATTACTGGATAGAAGTTGTTATATTCGAAACAAATGGGATAAAGGAAGAATAACCGGAACATCGTTATTGCGTTCAATATTGTGATTGCAAGAAGAGTGGAAGGTTTCGTAATGAAATCTTCGAGGATTCTGATGAACTTCTGTCGCCCATGGTGTTGTCGGTGTGGTTCTAGAATATCAGAGCGAAATGATAGAAGAAATACAGTTGTACAGATCACACAGAATCTTACTCATTCCAAGTTAGAATTGATAGTCAGTCTTGTGACTTTTTGCTTCTTGTCAATTTATCACCTTAATTTACACCATCCGGAGGATTTGCCGGCGTCTGTTTAAACACACCGGGTATCGCTCCTATGTCCACCTCATTAATCAATTATCATTGACGGGAATTGAATAATAATGATAAGACATTAATGATATAGTAATACAATATAATGATATAAATTTGAATTATAGCTGAATTATTATTCACGGGATTTCGTTCTCAGTTCATAGCTGATCAATATCCTAGTAATGCTCGATAGCATTCATTATCTCATCTTTGCGAGCTTCTTAATGGTAGCTTTTATATTGAGAGCAAGTTATTCTTAGTCAACGCTTGTATGTTAAATTTGCTGCACAACAGACCAATATACGGTAGCTGTACGCTCACATTCGCAAATCTTAAGCTTGATATTCAGCAGCAAAACTATGATCACAAATGTCATGAATATTGAAAGAAAATTATTACAGTGATTGTGTGATATAAAAACTGATATTGGTAATACAACTCCGTTTAGATATTTCGATGACTTCTCGAATATTGGCCGCACATTTTCTCATTTCGGTGGGCATTCGTCTAATAGCTCTTCCGGATGCTGATCTGATTTAGTTTTCGCAACGTTTGGGTTGCAGGCCTCATATTTAGAGCTTTAATTTCGATGACTTGCTGTATTCGCTTTAGTTTTCGCAACGTTTGAGTTGCAGGGCTTATATTTAGAGGCGTAATTTCGATGACTTGCTGTCCTCGCTTCAGTTTTCGCAACATTTGAGTTGCAGGGCTTATATTTAGAGGCGTAATTTCGATGACCTGCTGTCGTCGCTAGAATCGCACCTGTCGAAACTGCGTCCAATTCGCCTGACTTTCTGCTTAGACCGCCTGAAACGTTCCCGTATAGAGCTGCGAGAGGAAAGGCGATCATTTCTCTGTTTATACGTGCTGGAATGCCGATCCGAAGGTTATCGGCGGACAGGGCGGACAATGCGCTGCCCCCTCCAAAGTAGAACTTGTATGATGTCACTCATCGTCTAATTCTTTGTCAAGTTCGCTTGGACAGAAACTGTCGGTACACAGCTATTCTCTTCCACTTTGACAAGGAAAGTGCGATAGCAGGAATGAACAGACGGTCTGGTAAGAGTTCAGGACCAGGTCATCACATCTCCCAACCGTAGTTCGCACGCTGCCTGCACTGACTTCCCCAACCAAACCTGTCGGCGGGCCGTCCTATCTTCGTGTTTGTCTGAGAGGTCACATTCCGTCGCGTGTCATGCCTACGGGCTCCGCTGTATGCAGACGTCTGCGCTGTGGATGGATGTCTGAATGCTTGATTTGAGGAGTCGATCTCACTTCTTTGTTTATCCAGCCTCGAAGCTAGTCGAATTCGTCGGAGGTGTTGAAACATTCTTATTGTCCCCAGGTTTATAAGGTGACGAATTAATTCATCCTCCGATTCTGCAACTTGCTGGATGTTGGCATTTTGATAGATTGATCGGATTGACACCTGACTGCATGAAGTTTTCATGGCAAATCTGTCCTGATGATCTCAATGTTAAATATCTAAGGAGATTGACAATGATTTAATCAATGAAAGAATCCAGCATTCTTGATTTCCCCGACCGCACTCGCCTGACCCAGGAATCGAACCGAAGTCCGCGGTGGAGACGAGCCCTCACCTTCTCCACTCGGCCACGCTGACAGCACTCGCCTGACCCAGGAATCGAAGCACTCGCCTGACCCAGGAATTGAACCGAAGTCTGCGGTGGAGACAAGCTCGCACCTTCTCCACTCGGCCACGCTGACGACACAAAAGGAAAGCGAGTAGAGGCAGCAGTTATCTCCAAGTGACTTTTTAAATCATGAAGAAGGTGCAAGCTCGTCTTCGGTTCGATTCCTGGGTCAAGCTAGTGCAGTCGGCGTGGCCAAGTGAAGAAGGCGCGGGCTCGTCTCCACCACAGACTTCAGTTCGATTCCTGGGACAGGCGAGTGCGGTCGGGGGAATCAAGGGTGTTGGTGTCTTTTATTGACTTAATAGTTGTCTATTTATTTAGCTATTCAGTATACTACGACAGACATTCGTTGAATCTCCTCTGATGATGGCAATTAGTGCTGATATCAATATAGATGTATCACTATAAAATGGATGAAATTGACTGAAAATGGAATCAGGCGAGAAGAGGCTGACTTCTTCTGGATTTGACCGGATTTCAGGATGCTGATTTTGTTATCATCGGCGAGGTATCCTTCAAAGTGCTGTAGCCGAACTTTTCGACTTCACCAATGTTTTTATTTGAGCTTCACACCGCACATGTTGAATAGCTACAAGCAGAATTTGTAGCGACATATTTATAAATCTGCATGTCAATGCTACATCTGATCAAGCGACGTAAGCACAATGCAGCACAATAATTTATAGCATAGATAACGAAAATAATGCTTCTTCTGCGTTACTTTTCATCAGCTTCGTATATCAAAATGTGTTCTCAATTTTACTCCAGCCGATGAAATTATTTACACTATTATGTGTTCAGACAAAGAGCAGTATACTCGTACAAGCACATTGTCCAACGACGAATGTGACGTGCAAATATGAATACAAGTGGAAGGATTTTTAACTCAAATATTACCTTATAAGTCTCCATATTCCTTATGTTTTCCTTCCATTTTCATCCCTTGCCTTTCACGAGCTGTCGCTGTACCATGCATTTTACAAAGGCAGTTGTCAACATGATGAGAGAATTTCTTCGATTTACAAGTGGAAAATCTCTCAAGTCTCATTATATTTATAATGAATAATGAATCTGAATTCGAGTTTAACACTCAATCTTCCGTGTCAAACCAGTGATCGGCAGAATTAGTTATCCGAGGTCATCAGAGTAGTGCGTCCTACTCTGCGCTGATTTTCCTCGATGTTCCTCCACTCATCACACTTCTCTGCAGAGGTGACATGACTGATTCGCCGCGTGTGAACCGGCTTTGATAATTGCCCGTTTGACCCCAATTCCTGGGACAATTCTGAGGGAGGTCAGTGAACAGTTCCCCTGAGAGGCGACCAGTTGACTTCCTTTCTTTGTGCTCATGTCTTTGTCTTCAGCTCGTCGTCTTCTCTCGTGTTGGATGATTCGTCGATTGAGTCTGTTTCGACCACACCCGCCCAGATCAGACGCATTCCATCTCCTAATTGCTTTCTCTTATGGCTGGGACACACCGCTAACCTTGTCGCGTCTCGTGCTCTCTTCGCACATAGGAACTCGAGACAGGCGCCGTCTCCCAGCACCCCATGGAGTGTAGCTCTTCTAAAAACTTCGGTGAGAGCCTTTCTCATGTTTAGTTTCTTCGAATTACTGAAATTTCTTCACATTCCTTACAACACTTGGCCCACTTCGAAATCACAGATTATCTTGAATCAGCACTAAAGTATCAGTAGAATATTCTACCCTATCGTGACACTCCGTGGTCGAGTGGGTCGCAAGTCTGCCCTCGCAATTCAAGGTTCTGGGCTCGAGATTGATATGACTCGAACCAATATGAATAGGAAAACACTCTCTGTGTTCAAGATCAGATATAGGTCATCCATGTCTGTCTCAGAAATTGGGAAAGTGTTAGTCAATATCAAAATCTTCGTGGTGGACACAACAATGATTGCTGCAACTATTCTTCCAGTAATTGCTTGCTAATATCTTTCTTGGGAAGATAATGCAGACATATGGGAGACGATGTCTTAGTTGCTTAAGTGTGAAAGGAAACATGATATCACCTGATTATGATCGAATTATGAGTACTTCCTACTTGTGATCGTAGTGTCTAGTACGTGTTAAATATATTAAAAATACACATAGAGAGACAAGCATTCAAATGATGTAAATAGCAAATTTTCTGCGTGTAATAAATGCTTGCGATGTCGAATCCCTTGCCAGAATGTCTTTCCTCCACAATTGCATGATTTCATGAGGCTTAAGCGATGAGAAAGTCAAAGTCAGTCGTACAAATCCATCGTCACATTTGGCCGATAGACATTTCATAGGCCAAGTATCCAGTCCTTATGTCTTCCTGATTTTGAAATTTATTTTGAAGTTTCATTGATCTCCTCTGGTCTTCCAGATCCGGTCTGTCAACAACCAGTGCATCTCCTGACCACGCGGACGTCTCCTTCAATCCTCCCAATCTCCTCCATGGCTCCTTCCACGCCCTCCCAGCACTCCGACGCATACACGCCCTCTCCGACCTCCTCCTTGCCGAGCTACAGCGGCGACGGGCCTCTCACCTCCTCCCTTCCATCTATCATCACGTCTCATTTCTGGAAGTACAATGCACAGTCCAAGGGACCGAAAGCCCGACGGATGGATTTACGGGATCCTGGCGCCTCTAAAGATCCCAGAACTAGTCCATACCGCCTGGTGGAGTTCCGAGATCCCGTGCAAGATCGAAACGATCTCATTCATTGCACCAAGATTCGCAAGGGAGATGGCAATGACATCACCCCCAATCCTCTCAAACTTCACAAGATGGGCTTGGAATTGCACCGCCTCAATGGACAAATCCAGGCTGTCGTGAGCACCACGGAGGGCGACCGAGTGAAGAAAGAGAAGAACCGGATAGCAAGCCAGTGAGTGTTGATTTGCAGTGAAAGTGTCAGTTGAATAGCTTGTGATAAGAAGCAGATAACTTTGAGATGCGCAGTTAGCATATTTTGGGGGTTCATTTTCTCGTGATCACCGCATTAAAACGACAAAATTTCTTTTCAACAATTTTTATACTTTGCGTCGCTTAACATGCTATCGAACTAATAATGTGATATCCGTGCCTTGGAGGTTTGCGGTTTGAATTTGCGATCATAAAGTCATATGGTCGTGTCTTGAAAAAGTTTACAAATGTTATTACCCCTAGCAACGTCTACCGTTCAAGCCAGTGAATCTCAGAAATGGATAACTAATATAGCAATTGAGTGCGTGTTGGAGGCCGGTGGACCGCCGGCGTATGACTGGCTTGCAAGTGGCCTGTCTTCGATGTGTTGGCGGCCGGTGGACCGCCAGCGTATAGTTGGCTGGCAAGTGGCCTGTCTTCGATGCGTTGGCGACCGGTGGACCGCCAGCGTATGACTGGCTTGCAAGTGGCCGTCTTCGATGCGTTGGCTGCCGGTGGACCGCCAGCGTATGACTGGCTTGCAAGTGGCCTGTCTTCGATGTGTTGGCGGCCGGTGGACCGCCAGCGTATGACTGGCTTGCAAGTGGCCTGTCTTCGATGTTTTGGCGGTCGGTGGACCGCCAGCGTATAGTTGGCTTGCAAGTGGCCTGTCTTCGATGTTTTGGCGGTCGGTGGACCGCCAGCGTATGACTGGCTTGCAAGTGGCCTGTCTTCGATGTTTTGGCGGTCGGTGGACCGCCAGCGTATAGTTGGCTTGCAAGTGGCCTGTCTTCGATGTGTTGGCGGCCGGTGGACCGCCAGCGTATGACTGGCTTGCAAGTGGCCGTCTTCGATGTTTTGGCGGTCGGTGGACCGCCAGCGTATAGTTGGCTTGCAAGTGGCCTGTCTTCGATGCGTTGGCGACCGATGGACCGCCAGCGTATGACTGGCTTGCAAGTGGCCGTCTTCGATGTGTTGGCGGCCGGTGGACCGCCAGCGTATAACTGGCTTGCAAGTGGCCTGTCTTCGATGTGTTGGCGGCCGGTGGACCGCCTGCGCATAGTTGGCTTGCAAGTGGCCTGTCTTCGATGTGTTGGCGGCCGGTGGACCGCCAGCGTATAGTTGGCTGGCAAGTGGCCTGTCTTCGATGCGTTGGCGGCCGGTGGACCGCCAGCGCATAGTTGGCTTGCAAGTGGCCTGTCTTCGATGCTCGTACATATTTCCTCTATCACAGAAGGACAAGACTGAATTGATGGAGTAGTTAAGATGTGGTTAGCGTGCTTCAAAGATTGACTTTCAGGCGAATGACCTCTCAGCTGGAAGTAGGCGCAATGCAGACGTTTTCACGCGAGCGGAGTCGGCGTGACAGTCGTAGGCATGGTCGGGTGCGTGTGAGGCATTCGGAGATAAGAGAGGCGGAGATCGGGAAGAGTTATGTCGAGCAGTTATCGATATGCCGTCTTCCGATTGCCCGACCGTGATTCTCTACTCCAGACGCATTTAGCGGCGAATGCGACGTGACATGGAGAGGAAAGAGGACCCAATACTGAGGCGAAGACAAAGTTGGATGATAAATAAGCGTTTGAAACACACTTCGAGAGAAGAAGTGTCTCTTTGCGGCATCTTGTGGTCACGGTGCAGATCTGTGGGAGGGGATGAGTGGTGCATAGAAGAACATGTGTGCGGCTGGGGTGAAATGGGGGATGAATGGGGGTGTGCAGAAAGACCAATGCATGAATTCCCGCATTTCCGGAATATCAGCAATTTTCCGGTGAAGTCACGAGATTTGTGTAAATTAGAAGTAAAAAAATGAGACCACACCTTCACCCCTACACTTTGTCTGCTTGTGATAACATCGAGATCAAAGTGATAAGAAGATGCCGATGAAGATTATCAATCAAGATAACATTCGTAGGACCTATTGCGTTTGGCTCACATGATGAATTCAGCTACAACACTTCAATGTTTCATATTAGCAGATGAAATGATATGAGGAATAGGCCGTCGACAGCAGTTACTCGTGATATCGTTTGACTTGGTCGAATCAGCTCAAACATGATTTTGATTCACTTTTTGGTGTAGGAAGAGATATTTGTTCGCTCTAAGGTGTGATGATCAAATATCTGAAGTTGCGATAAATGCGAAAGAGAATGTCACGGATTAAGTCTTATGACTATCTGATAATCAACTGATTATGCATGCAAGTGACACAGGCCTTTTTTTACACAGTGACAACATGACTTTATGGCATGTTGTCAGTGTCATTCAGTCATGTTGACATTATTTGTTTTGCTCTCTGTCAGGTGCGATTTTATTGCAAATTCAATACATTTTGTACTCGTTTATCAATGTGATTCAAATAAAGAACCGGAAGAGACGACTGTTGTTTCTATTTAGGTTTTGGCGGTTTATGAAATGTCTTACAGCGCGCGCCTCCTCTGGGCAGTGGGTAGCATATTGCGCATTCTTAATTGAGTAATCCTACAACCAAGATGTATTAATTGTTAGCAGATAACCATTGATACGCTCTGTGGGATATTTGTCAAGAACTGCAGAGTAGAACCTTGTCGCGAGGATTCAGAAACTGATCGCTTTCATTATTCCAATCAGGAACTTTACTGCATATCCTATTCAGCATCTCTAGTACAGTAAATTCGAAATTTCACCAACTCTTCAATTACAAATCTCACATTTACCCGGGCATGGCTTCAACTTTAAATAGGGAGTTGTGTCGATCTTGAAACATGTGAACTAGGCGTGCGGATTATTCCTGATATTGGATGAAATGGCAGCTATTCACGTCTCTACTATTCTTCAACGAAGGATGCAACTCAATATTTAATTATTCTATCTATATTATGTTAGCAAAAAGCAGCATTTATCGACTATTGTGGCTCGTTAACTTTGGAGATTAGCCAGTAGTGTGTTTGAAATGATAATTAATGAATGCCCGTCCAAATTTCACTAACTTCCTAATTGCAAATCTGAGACTTATCACAATGGTAATCAAGGAAAAAATCAGGTTATTCTACTTAAAAGATAATACTACACAGTATTTAATAATGTTAGTCCTAAAAAGTACTGATAGCCGTTCACGCCGGTCAATGGGTAAGATACTTGTGCACTCCTACATATAAAGAATAAAACATTAGGCGCACAGAACAATAAAACGAAATATACAAGATGTGAACAGTCCAGAAAGGCTAAGAAAAATCGAAAAGAAGGGGCTCATCAGCAAGATGACAAGCTAGGTCCTTTAACATCTTGTACTCTCAAACCCTAGCTGGCGACCCCCGACGAAATGGCAGACCCCATACACAGCAACACTCCATAACAAATTTAACCAAAGCCACACAGGATTAGAATATTTAGAATATTCTTAGAATATAAAACTTGACAATAAAACAATGATAATAAGCTATTATGCGATTTTAATAGCTATTAGCTATTAACCAGATGAGTGAAATAATGAGTCTACTCAAAAAATGATGACAGATAATTGCAATGAATTGATATATTCTAAAGGACATTAGTTTCATGAATTGAATCCGACCAACAACAGGAGGAAGAGAACTTGTGTTGGGAAGGAAATGTCGACCTTGACTCGACCTCTCTGATCTTTCTTCGGTTTGTCCATTAACTATGAAACATTGCTGACACTGTTGTGTCACAAATTCGGGAAATTTACGACAAGTGTCACCTGTTGCGGGAACTCAGGCATGATGAATGCCTTGTGCTCCTCTTACATCACCGTGTCTCATCTGAGCGGGTTTTCTGTGCGACACAGCACCGCCGGCATGATAAAAGGATCATTTCACTGTCTTAATGAATACAAGCCTCTCGAGGCAGCCGCAATTGAGATAAGAGGCCATTGCCACTCAATTCTTGAGTTAAAATTTTCTAGCGTCATGGAGAATGCAAACGGAGATGTTCTTCATGAAATCCTGCAGTCAATGACCTGACGTTGATGAATTTTCTCATCAGTAGCCACATGTTCCTCAGGCAGGAATTTTGCACGACTGGGAAACTTGTGCGAGTAACTGACCACAAGCCTGGCCATGTGTGCAGAGGAATGTCGTCGCCGTTTGAGTTGCCGATTTAGGTTTGAGTGGCTGGATGAATGCCATGTGTAGAGAAAGGCAAAGTAACAAGTTAGCAACGAGAAACACGTGCTCTTGTTATTGTTGTTGAATGACCGACCGCCCCCTTGGAGAACATTTTGTCCACGTCTGCACTGACCGAGAATCATCAACACACGTTCTGCGCCGTCTGTTTTCGATCTACTTCAGAAGTTGCAGAGGAATAGAATGTCTGTCGGGAGCGAAATTAATCACAACATGAGTTCGAAGGACCTAATCAGTTCAAGGAATTCCATATGTCCGCATTGATATCTGGGGATTTCTGGCAGAGATAATCACTGACGAATAGTTCTTGATATCTCGGTGGTGTTGTAGGCTATTATTCTCCTGTCGATTGAAGATAACAAGAATTTCTTTCAGTGACTCTACTTGTCGTGATCAATGAGTCTGCTTCATTCCAACTTAGGAGCTGCGAGATAACTCTTTGGATTTTCTTCAAAATTCTGCGGCTACTTTTTCCTTGGAGAAACCAAGAAATCTGGAGGAACTTTGGCAGTTAGCGCCCCCAAATAACTGATGCGTAGGTGAATGCAAGAACGATTGAATGAATCTCATTCCACTCCGCTTGACAAGGTCGGATTTATGACTATCTTCTTCCGGCCAGCTCATTCGTGAACAAGGTATCTTCAAAATGTCGTAATTGACCAAGTGGCGAGAGATGCTAGCCATCAAGTATACTAAAGCTGAACAAAGCATGAGGTAGAGAGAAAAAAACCAAGTTTCAACGGATACAAGAAAGAAGAGATATTATTATTATACGACGTTTCGCCTTGCAGGCTTGGTTTTTCAGATAGGTTTCGCCTATCCGTTGAAACTTGGTTTTTTTTCTCTCTATCGATATAATACCGGATACGTGAAGTCGCTTCTCCGTATTTTCAAAGCATGAGGTATCTCTCGATGAACGTCCACTGCACGCCGACTGTTAGAGGGCGCTGTCGCTTTTAAGAGTACCTTAATCCTCCTTTCTGTTTATTCGACCTTTGTGTCGAATTGTTCGCAAAAGATAGAAAGAAAAAAGACCAAAAGAACTATATAAATGGCCCAAAATGGTTAACCAAAATTATACTGTTCAAAAATGAGAGTAAAAAATAGCTCATCAAATTGTAAATAATATTAGAGATGATTAATCCTGGTTGTAAAAGCGATTTCAAGATATAGAAAGTAGTGTGAAGTGGGAAAAGGTCAATGCTCAAGAATGGCTACGATCTTCAGGGGTCCAAAAATATGATTACATGGGGGATGAAGATTTGTTTGTGCTCGACAGACGTTTAACTCATGCTTTTCAGAAGTTGGTGTTGATTTTTACGCTTCATTTGTTTGAGCTTTAAGTGATAACTCTAAACTCTTAAACTTCTCTTAACACCACATAATTGTGGAGCAAGTGGTCGCACATGCAGCATAGCAGAATTCGCGTCTACAGATTTCCCTTGTCTACAAACTCGTGGTGTGAGGCAGTTCAATTTCTGTCTTTCGTATTTGAAAGTTGATCTCAACCACACTGTTGTGTTGTTAGGAGGCTTCATGAAATTCAAATAAATTGATCCAAGGAATCGCTCTAATTTGCAACATCTGTTGTTGTGATTCAGTAATGGTTTGAATTGCTTTAATTAGCAAGCTGGTTCCTGTTTTGTTTTGAATGTGATGGTGATTGGCAAATTGCGGATATAGTTCCTACTTAAAGACCAGTGTTCTGATGATTAAAGGTAAATGATTGAAACTTCAGGAAGTGTGGAGAATAGATGATATTGAAATCCACGCTTTATTTGATTCACATTAAATTTCAGTAATGTACTTTAGATACGGTATGTTGACGTGTTTAAAATTTCCTTGACTTTAGATGTGCCGAATAGCCGATCAAAACATTTTGCGTCATTCCCTCCATGTTCGAACTTGCTGGAATGCAACTCTCCAGGCCTTTTTTCTTCATTCTACGCAAGAAAATAAAGGATGGGGTGAATCCAGTCGATAAAGATGGAAGTTGGCCGTTGGCCCAAGTAGAGCAAAGACGGTTAGGAAAGTGTAAGTACGAAGATAAGTTCGCCACTATCCGGATGAGGTGACTCGAAATAGAATTCCATCAAAACAGCTGTGAATATTAGACACGAAGAACTGCGACAATCGACTCCAACTAATTTCATTCATAAATATGAAAACGTCCTTTCCTTGTGCGGAGTAAAGTTGACCTTCTTTATTGATGAAAGCGGAAATTTTGGTTTATGAATGAAAAGACGCAGTTCTATCGGGCATTCGGTTGTAAGATAAGTACTTTTGCTTCCTTCCTGTTTCTTCTTTGATTAGGAAATCAAAATGTTTGCCAACTGAGATTTTTCGCTTGTACCACAAAGTTCCGTGTTTTCGCAGTTTTCTAATCACCCTCCACAGGTTTGTTCGTTAGAACTTGAATTCAAGCATTTGGGAAAGTCAAATTGGCGATCATCGTTTGAAGCGAAGATAATAATTGCACTGAATAAAAATGAGACATTTACTTGACAGGTTGATTCAGATTGCATTCAAGCGGAAGAAAATAACTGATGATATCATGGTATCGAACCTGAATGACTTGAATTCTCGTCAAATTATGTTTTTCTTGAACTGCGTTATATTGCAGATCAAAGGCCGCAGTAGATGGAAACGACAAGGGGATTTGACTAGCTTACATATTGCTCTCCTTCGATTCTGATAAATGGACTTCATTGCAATCTCTATAGTAATCTGGATCATTAGATTACTCCGGCCATCAGACAATCGCAAGGTGTCACCAGTAATCGCACTGGGTCACTACTCCTCACACTGGAGGATTGGACGGTGCAGCTGACTGGGTCACTGCTCCTGACACTGGAGGCTTGGACGGTGCAGCTGACTGGGTCACAACTCCTCACACTGGAGACTTGGACGTTGCAGCTGACTGGGTCACTCCTCCTCACACTGGAGGCTTGGACGGTGCACCTGACTGGGTCACTGCTCCTCACACCGGAGGCTTGGACGGTGCAGCTGACTGGGTCACTCCTCCTCACAGAGGAGGCTTGACGGTGCAGCTGACTGGGTCACTCCTCCTCACACTGGAGGCTTGGACGGTGCAGCTGACTGGGTCACAACTCCTCACCCTGGAGGCTTGGACGGTGCAGCTGACTGGGTCACTTCTCCTAACAGAGGAGGCTTGGATGGTGCAGCTGACTGGGTCACTCCTCCTCACAGAAGAGGCTTGGACGGTGCAGCTGACTGGGTCACTCCTCCTCACACTGCAGGCTTGGACGGTGCAGCTGACTGGGTCACTGCTCCTCACACAGGAGGCTTGGAAGGTGCAGCTGACTGGGTCACAACTCCTCACACTGGAGGCTTGGACGTTGCAGCTGACTGGGTCACTCCTCCTCACACTGGAGGCTTGGATGGTGCAGCTGACTGGGTCACTCCTCCTCACAGAGGAGGCTTGGATGGTGCAGCTGACTGGGTCACTCCTCCTCACAGTAGAGGCTTGGACGGTGCAGCTGACTGGGTCACTGTTCTAACACTGGAGAATTGGATGATAGTTCCTGGACTTCCACTCTTCACAACAGAATTTAGAAATCAACGCCTTCAAGTTCATCTTTTGTCTATCAAATCATGTACTTGACAGAATTTTTTAAAACGAAAGTTGTAATGTCATGCATTGATTATTTCAATTTTTTCAAACGATTGCGTCCTTAAATCTAAGAACTTAAAAGTTCCAAGTGCTGGTTCTGACATTCTGTTTTCTCATTTCTGTTCCGCCTGACAAATGACTTGCATAAGTATTATCGCGCAGGAGGATGGAAACTTTGATTTAGCATCTTAAGAATGCGGAATGTCAGGTTGCCGAGACAGCATCTGTCATTTCTCCTGACATTCTTGCTTGAGTGGTGAATGAGGTCGCTCATGTTGCCATACCTACCCTGATTGGAGCTACATCATTCTGCCGGTAATTGTTAGTGTGTGCTGGCAGGAATCAGCTGATTGTGGCGTTCTCTACCTGCATGTTGACAAGCAGTGAGTGGGTGGCAGTACAGCAATGCCTCGTGTGTGGCCTACATCGATCTCAAGACGCGATCGATTCAGCTGATCGTAAAGGTTATTCACAGTTTAGCAATACAAGAAGGCATAGATGCGGATACTCCTCATGAATCGGATGGTTCAAATTCGAAGATAGACATTTACTCGTCGTCGAGGTGCTCGGAACTCGATCTCCAGTAGACCACACTGTTGAGCAAATCCAGTCATTAGCGGTATTAGAATTGTGATCTAGAATTATAAGTACATGTAGCTTAGTTGATGCCACGTGGAGATTTTGTGAGATTCGGGGCGGTATTTGTTATATACTTCACATAATTGACTTGTTGATGTAAATAACTTGTAGTCTCTTAACAATTGACCAACGTGTATTAACTGACAGCGCTGTGCATAAAGTTGCTAACGGAAACAGTTCAAATCACGCTAAAATAACAAAGACGTTTAAAAATGAGCTTCATGAAAACTGCACTATTATATATTCTACACTATACATGAAGTATATAAATATATGACTATATCTATAGCAAGCAGGGATGCGGAGTCGGAGTTCCGGAGTCCTTTCAAATGATAGGACTCCGTACTTAACTAGACCCGAGATATAGTATAGACAAATTATTTATCTTCGTGCATATATGTAGCTGTCACTGTCTTGATGTCAACTTTCTCCGTCAAACAAAAGTACAGAGACAGCAGTGCATGCAAAGCTTGTAATAGTTGAGGAAATGAACCGTGATAGTGAAAAAAGGATTCTTTTCACTTAATGATTCAGTAGAGAAGACAAGCCTTCCTAGCCTCGATCATACCTACTCACCAAAGGTCACATCAGAGACAAAAATGAAATACTCACTTGTTTTAGAACATTATCTCTTACCCTCACGTTAATCGTGTGTGATGGCTCCTCCAAAGCGCATACTAAAATCGAAAGTGTGCTCATACTTTTTGAAGAAGGATGGGGATTTTCCTGCCTAGCAGAGACTGGAGAAAACCCGTGTGAAACGCACATCAACAAGATGGGAGGAACCGAGTCCCATACATCCAACTTAAAGGGACAGTTGATGAACTTTCATCGAAAATGATTGATACATCAATGATCACTAAAGATAGGTTCAGGTAGGCCTATACTGATCTATGATTTAGGTTGCAGTCGACTGGAGTTGCAGTCGGAGTTCTATCAAAATGATAGGACTCCGCATCCCTGATAACAAGTTATGCTTGTAAGATGACTACCCGAAGAAAACAAGATCATCAACAGTGCAAATCGTGAATATAACAGGCACTGAATGATTCATTTAAATTCATCAATTTTTAATAATGAAGAAGTCACAGAAAGTGAACTTCGCTGTCCTCCTGCAGCAGGGTGTGTAGCGACTAATCAGTTTATTGCAAATAACACATCACATACTGGACAGGTCTTGCACAAACAAATATCTAATTATCACTGACTTATTATACTGTCGAAGCGTAAGAAGTGGCGGTCTACTTTTCAAACACTTAGTCAGGTAGGTGGTCTTACATTAACACAGGATTTACGGTGTATAGCTGAATATCAAGTAGCTATGAATAAATACTCGTAGACCCCCTTATCTCGACAGATGACAAAAATGTTAGTATTCAGTAATAATTTCGAAATTAGTTTCGAATTTTACTTAAAGCACTTTACTTCGGAAATTTCAAATGCATGTTGAAATTGAAGATAGTCGAAATCGTGTATTTCCAGATATAGGAAGGTTTTGGGATAGTCTCTTGTGATTTCCTAATTTTGCTGGTAAATCGAAATGAGTTTGCTGCGTTATTGTCGGCATACTTTTGAGATTCCCACAGCAGGCATTAAAATGTTGAATTAATGCAAAGTGTTGCATGTGCGATCCACTGTTTGAAAATAGTCAGCGGTGTTGGGCGGAAAAGTGCATTGGATAACTTGAACATGCATACGAATTATTAACTGTTGTGTTCTAGTTGGCCTTGTATTTCATCATGAGCAAGCCGCCTTATTGAGGAGGTCCCATGACTGAAGATTTGCTGTCGTTTAGATAAGATGATATATTGAGGAATTGTGCGCACTCACTGAAGGGTTGCTGTTTTTTCTGTTTGAATGGGAGACTACATATCTTTTGTATTTGATGCGGATATATTTGAGGACGGGATATTTGATGAGATTTTATTACAGGCCGCTTTTATTAGCCAATGTGCTTTGATTACGCAACACATTGCATCAGTGTGCAGTTCGTTTAACAACAACAGTACGAGCTATATATCCACGTAATATGTATCTATTGATACGTCCATGACAAGATTCGATATATGACAATTACATTCGATATAACACTATTTCCAGACCATTTGTGCGATACTCATTCGTCTTTCACAGCTTAATCACGCGTCCCTGAATTGAATCTTTTCTGCGATGGAACTGAAGTCGAATGGAAGACACATCCCAACCATGAAAACTGCTGCGAAGGCATCGCAATTTGCACTTTGTTTAGGGACTTAGTAATGAATTCAAAGTAAATGCCGAAAACAATGGAGCACTGAGACAAATTCTAGCAATGCTCGTGCATCGCTCCTTTTTTTCCAAGATTGCCGCTCACGTGAACGCTCAGTCAAGTTGAACGGCGTTCTGAACGTGGCCCGAATATGTGTCGCTCGCTTACAGCATGCAGCAAATTTATTACTTTCATGATCGACCTACTAGAACATGTTATTGGCTCTGATCGAACAGAAAAATGCGATAATGCTTTTTCAAGATAATGTTGAGTGACATGGTCGAGCAGAGAGCTCGTGCATGGATGCGTTTAGCACATGGGAGGTCTAGCAGTGCTGTAGAGCTGGTTTGACACCGGCAGACTGCTGTGCACTTTGTCAATCGGTGACTTACGGGCGAAATCTCTCCCCCTCTGTTTGTTCAGATCTTCTTGACATTCCTCCATTCGAATATTGTCCTTATTCTCGTTGCTGGACAGCGTTGCAAGATTGTGTGGTCTGAGAGACCGCTTAGCCGATGAATGACCTGACAGTTGACATTTCATCCATCTCCGCATGGACAAAAAAAGTGCAGCGAAATATCTGTTTTGTAAATAGACGTTGACGTCATGTTCTTTTTATGGAGCGAATGACAACATCCAATCAGCTGTTCAAATGTTGTGACATTTGTATTTGCCAGCTGCGAATTCCATGATTGATTTTAGTGATATAACCTCCAGATATGGTGAGATACAGTGCAACTCAGACTCGTAGAGCCTGCTTTCACTTGGAATTTGTGATGACTTATTCCAAGAATTATATGATGAATCCGACGTGTACCAAAATTAACATGTATGCAGCAGTGAAGTACATGTGGATAGGAGAAGATGCAATCTTCAGCTGGATGGATTGAGTTCCTTGATAACAATGAGGCAGCACTGAGTGTAGTCACCGTGGACTTTAAGTCAGCAAGCCTGAAGAGATTTAAGTCGATGTTAGTTTATATACTGATCTGTGTAGATAAACATCATAGCATTGACCGATTTCTTGTAACTTCGATGATTTCCGCACTTATGAAAGCGACAGTGTCATTTAAAGTGCTTTTGTTTGATCAAAATAAGGAAGTACTCAGTATTTTGCAGAATATCTGCACTGACACAGACACCTTGGTAAACAAAATTCATTGTTTAATGTGTGTTATGAGCGGTTGTGAAACCAGTAATACTCATCTGTCCGAACAGGGGTGTTACGAAATCGGATAGGAACCTTTGACCTACTTGATGCATTAGTTCCATGTACACTGAGTGCTCAGGGTATTATTTCCTTGCGTAATATGTATGTTTCCTACCTAAAATCAAGTCAGAACGCGGATGGTTAACTTGAATGGAGATAACTCCTCTCTACTCCATGTATTTTAGCTTGCAGGTCATGATGATCTGATTGCAACTGACAATAACTGTCAGTTGGAGGATATTGAATATCAATCGAAAAAAGTCCGCCACTGTGATTTTCTCCCTTTGCAGACTTAAATGTTGACAATAAAGGTCTGTCGTAGTACATTGAATAACTAAAGCGAATGACAACCATTAAGTCAATAAAAGACACCAACACCCTTGATTCCCCGACCGCACTCGCCCTACCCAGGAATCGAACCGAAGTCCGCGGTGTAGATGAGCTCGCACCTTCTTCACCAGGCCACACTGACGGTGCTTCACAGATTTATATGTTATGATTTCAACTAATTTTGAAACTTTACGATTTGCAGAAAGATAAATGATGGAAAATGCTGCAGAATAGATAGGGAGATGTAACTTGAGTTATTTATGAAATATCAAGTTGTAGCTGTCTTGTTGATTTCCTTTTGGGGCCAGTTATGTTCCGCTGATTAGAAAATCACTCCGTTCAGTAAAAATCGACGAGAATGCACAGAAGGGGGAAGTCTCGGAACATTCGTGCTCCTTCATAGGGTCAACTGCTGATTTTCTCGATAGCAAGTTGACAACAGCGTTCATTCAAATTTAACTTGTTATGGATGATTGTAAATATTCAGCAATAGGACGAATCTGATATTTGGATAATGATGTATTTGAAGCCAGACAGACGATCTAATCGTATTAACATACTTCATCCGGTATTGATGGGGGAGAGGTCAAGTCTGCTTGAACTATTCAACATAGATTGACGTGTATCGTTCATTTCCAGTGTGTCTCTTTTTAGGAAATTTATTCCGGTTTTCAATTCGCTCGTTTATTTTTTCATTTGACCTTTATTGAAATACGGTCACGCTGGTTGGACGAGAATCAAAATGAGTTCCTTTCTCATTACAGGAGTTGCCGATTGAAGAGGAAAGCGTACAACGAAGCGAATAAGATCAAACTCTTTGGGTTGGGATTGGAACACAGTGAGTTCTGCTTCCATGTCATTCAAATCTTCATCGCTCTTAATCACTATCTCAATTTCATGCTTCGAGTTGTTGCAATTAAGAAATGGAAACTTACTACGTCATTAAGTGGTAAAAATAAATGCTCATTTATCCATGAGCTTCACATGAACTAAAACCCTGATACATGAGACGTACTATGATTTACCAAGAGCTGAAATATCAGCTTACCCGTATGACATGTTGCTATAAGGGAATCGAACGCAGATATTTTTGGAGACCATGCATTGTGTTTTTCAACAACTGCCACTGCATTGCCTAAGATGAGAACTGGAATAAATTCTACACGTATTTATGAATGATAAAAGGACAGTCTTGTATTTGTATTTCAAAATTAGCTTCAATTGGAGCAATCTGTGTAATGTTATAAAACAGACTAGCGGGCAGAGGCTGCTTTTCTGCACTGTGAGAAAACATTTCTTCTTCGACATGTTCCAACTGAAATACTACCTCCCATGTAGTCGCTTCACGCACTTTTTGATACAATTTAGCCGTTTCTATTTTTAATAAAAAGTCTATTATTGATTGGGTTAAAGAAGGTTTCACCTGATAATATTTCAGTGATGTGTTTAACCACTATAAGGCTGCACTTTCCAAGTCGATTCTATGAACAAGTAGAGGGAAATGCCCTGAGAATTTCGGGATATACAAACATAATGTGCTGATTTGAAGGTGGTATTTCATCAATACAAGCTTGCATGCTTGCTTTAAGAATAACTACCGTCAGGTTGAAACAAGCTGAGTGGTTTTAGGAGTGAAAATCTTGAGCCTCACATGCAGTCCCAGTTAAATGTCCGAATATCAACGAATATGTTTGTACTATGTCAGGTAATTTAATATAAATGTCCAGAGATAGAAAAATGCCTTTATAGTCAACATTATGTTTAGGCATATGATAATCTATGGTTTTGAATGATTCGTGGCATCTGAACTCGACTGATTAGTTGCCAGAGTTAGTTATCATTCTGAGCTATGGATTGCTGTGCTCAATGCATGGTTATGGGCTTCTAGGTATAATTTGTCCCACTAATTTGTTACTCTACTTCACTAATCTGTCAGTGAGTCAATAGATTGGTAATAATGTTCTGTGTCTGCTGATTTGGCCAGCAGTCATTTGAGGAATCGCTATTTGCCATTCATTAATTGAAGATAATGTAACTTCCGTCATGTACCCGGTAATTGTTGTAACCATCTTAATATCCTTCTAATAAATTGAAATTCTTAAAATGCAAAATTTCTGATAAAGATCTAAAAATCTACTGACTTTCCTCACACCCATCACACACAGTACTTCGTTGCTTAACTGACATGACCATTTTGGCGGAATGTATTCATTGATTATCGGGATTTCAATTTTCATAATTTTACTGCTTCGATGATGATGACATTCGCTTGAACTATCTACGTAGTTGAATTCCATTTATGGCATTTATGAAATATAAATCATTTGGAAAATATATTGAGAAATATGTGCGGCCGTCACAAGCGGCAACACTCACTTCCATCGATGCACTGTATCACAAGACGTGTTCTGTTTTAGGTAAAACCGATCAAACAGCGATGATTAATACTCGTACATTGACAAGTCTTTCATCAATGACTGTTCTTGCAAATTGATCGACTTGCATCCATTAAAAGACACGAATTTCAAAATATTTCTTTAAGTGAAATTATATTATTCGTTGTGGAGCCAGGCACACATGAGGTCTCGGAAGAGAGAGGCTCAAAGATGCAGATGTCGGTCAATGACTGGTATTTCCTCCTTTTCAGTTGTTCAGCCTTTTCAACTGCTCGCCCTGCAATAAAAGTTATTTACGCAACTAGTGCATGGTTGCTTCTTTGCAGCATTCCACGAGTTAGATGTTTTAAATGCCATTTAAAATGCCATGGTGAGGGCCATTTAAATCTAACGAGTTGGAATGCTATGATGATGCAATCTCATGCACGTTTTGGGTAGAGAATTCTATTTGGTGACGTGCTATGATGATCAAGGACAGACTGTGATTGATATGTCTATGATTATCAAGAGTATTTGAATAGAAATTTAGCCTGAATAGTGAAAATATCTATTCACGGATCCAGTCTATACTAAAGCAGGACAAGATTCAGTCATTATTATTGGCATAGATTGCGCTCCTTCCAGTGCATTGGAGTAGATATTATCTCCCGCGCGGGCAATCATCTGCTTTACACGTCAGATAAAGCGCCAGGATATCTACAATACATACACGGAGAAAACTGAAGACGGTCTATTGCACACTTTGGAAAGCATGAAATTCATTGTGGAAGCAATAATCATAGAGAATGCACTGTGAAATATAAATAATAATACTCGTTTCTTCATTGATAATGAAATGAAATTATCAAGAAGTTGTCAGCTCACGTCCACCTCAGTTCTCATTGAGATCAGAAATTCCTACCGTCTTATCAATAGTTTGTTTTATCAGTCAAGTCTGAGAATGCTGAGAATAAGTTAATTAGTTGAAACAGACTGGTCATTCGCTCTCATCTATTCACGTTCACGTTGTGCGCATGTGTTTCTTGAGTCGTCTCGTGTGAGAGCGGAAGATGAAAAAGCTGCCGACTTCTTTTCGGTGAACGGAGGCTATGAATGATACATGTTTGACCCCAAGTGGCGAATTGGTGGACGCGCGCGCGCACCGACTGGCCAAGCTAGTTGATGGTGTGTCCTTTTGCCCTTCAGTCAGTCCTTTCTTCATCAGATGTGAGTTTGTAAAAGGATTCAGTCTTGTTTTGTACTTGGATTGTATGAGATCAATTCATTCAATATCTCCTCATTCATTCTAGCCGCTTCAAAAATGGTAACGCGGCGCTATGACTTTATTAGTAGCGACTTTTGATGTCTCTAGCGATTAAGAGCTTTTATAAGTGAATTGTTTTCAGAAAGAAAGTTTACAGTATAGATATCTGATAGGCTGTATATCTAAGACTCAAAGAGAGGGGCATCCGCGGCCTCACTGATGATATGAAGTGTGCAAAGTCTTGGGTTCGAGTCTGGACGCTTTGGGAGGTTCACAGAAATGCACGGAGGTTTCCTACTTCTGCTATCACTTCGAACCTCATACGGAGCAAACCTTAGCAAGAGCAGTGTCCGATGAGTAGATATCGAGGAGTCTGATGCTTATCTACGGAGTAAGACAAGTTCTGAATATCATTTCAGATGTCCAGGCTACAGAATTGATTCTCTTATTCTCTCATGTGTTGGTCCGATATGAGAAACTTCATATCTATCCCAGAATTCCATTTTATAAAATTAAATCTGCGCTAGATAAACCCACGTTTTATCGTGATAAGCGAGATGTTTGATGACCAGCTGAAATGTTAGAGAGAGTCCGTTCAAGGTGGCGTTCTTACTAATGCTGTCTTGCTAAAGTCATTTTCTTCGTGACTGTCATTCGTAAATCCACGTTTTATCGCAATGAGAGAGATATTTACAATGCTTCTCCCTTCGCTGCGATTAATAAAACAATTCGGCATTTTCAGCATCAGAAAACACACTCCGCAAATTGTTCCTAATATTGCTTACAACAGCTCCGAAATTCCGATGTATGAAATTATAACAAACTTACACAAAGCATTCGCGCATATCAGTTGTGAAAACATAGAAATTACCGATTCAGTTGTAATCAGATTGTAGCTACGTGTACTGCATGATTGCTTCTTAATAGCATTCCACGAATTAGATATCTTGAATACCCGAGCCCGTAGGGTGAGGACCATGTAGATCTTGCGAGTTAGAATGCTATGATGAAGCAATCTCATGCACGTGTTGCGTAGAGCATTTTATTCATAGAAATAGATTGTTTATCTGAAGTTGACTAGAATGGAAATTGACACATCCGGGGGAACTAAGTTGGGGCATGAAGAACCAATAAAAAAACTTAGAATTGCACATGTGACTGATTCAAGCCCAATAATACAGCCGTTGACAAGTGTATCTAAGTGAAAATGCGTGCGATTTATGTGCCACTATTGTGTATCGCATGAAGCGTTATTTCCATTCTAGAGGTTTCATTGTTATCAATTTCTATGATTTTATTTGACGACGTGCTATGATGATCAAGGACAGATTGTGATTGACATGTCTAAGAGTATTTTAATAAAAAATTTAGCCTTACAAATCGTGCATGTATCTACTCACAGATCTAGTCTATGATAGAAGAGGACAAGGGCAGTCACAATTGGCATAGTTAGCGCTCTTTCCCGTTCATTGGAGCAAATATTATCTCTCGCGCGGGCAGTAATCTGCTTTACAGGTCAAATAAGGCGCCAGATATCTACATGTACGGAGACAATAAAATTAATTGTTTGTTGGTGAATTATGGAAAGGTGACAGAGTGCTAAATTAATTCTCACCTCAATTGAGTTGGAAATCACGTGGTTCCGAATGCTCACACTTGTAAGGATCCGGAAAGACATTCCCAGTGCCATATCGCATATAATTCACCAGTTTCTATAACTGTCGTTGTCTTGTCTGGAATGTTGGGCATTTTCTCGGAGAGAGACAAGTTTCCTCTATTTTTTAATTACAAGTCTCCAAGTGATCGTGTGAAAACTGTTCAATGCAATTCAAACCACGTTCCCACACCAATTCCAAATTCCTCTAACTAAAAAACTGGAAGCCTCAAAAGTAACGGAAAAAATGATTTCATAGCGGCCACAAAAAAGGTAATTAAAAAAGCATCGCCTAGCGCTAACGACGCGAAAAGAAAACTCGCAGGATAAGGGCACAAAAAGAAGGACAGACGCAATCGCCGATATCAGAAGTGGACAGACGTGTTAACGCGCTAATGCTGATACATACGAGCCGCGGTAATCGAAATTGTTTCAATCATGTCGGCCAACACAAGGGTACTTCCTTTCTAAGCCTCAATTAACAGTGCTATTATCATTTTTCTATTGCTGAACAAAAACTAAACTTGGCATTATGTCTGCCTCATGAAAAAGAGGAACAAGGTTACTATGTCGTCGATGAAGCTAATTTGGAAGCGATGTACAAAACGTTAGATCTGTTTCCACAAACTTGAAAACAAATAAAATTCTGAGTTTGCCCCGCCTTCGCCCGACATGAATTATCGACAAACTCAATTGATTCCCTCAGGATCAAATCTCAAAACAAACCGTTTGACTTTTTAGGTTGAGATGTAAGGATTATTGTCAGCCGAACATCACGAACTACAAATACCTGGTGACGACTAGGATTGAGCAAGACAAACAGAGCTAGCGAATCTCCAATGTTGAGGGCAAATAAGAAGGATTGACCGAAGGGCAACATCATCCGCTGATTTAAGTCATTTTCTTACAGTTCTGTGTTGGACTTGCACACGGCAGGACTGTCCACTGTCTTGTAAATGAGAAATGCAGAAATTCGAATTAAATCAGTGGAAACTGCAAACATGGGAATACTGAGAGAATTTGTATTAAACCTGCTGAACTTCATGTAGGAGAAGTTGTAGATTTCAAAATTCACGTCCTTTTCTTTTTAATGATGCGTTGAGAAGTTGTCAATTTAGTATCCTTTGTAACAAATTTGTGGTATCTTTTATCTACATTACGCATTAGATAGAGTGCTTATTTCTAGTACTTCAACAGGATAAATTTTTTATTATATATTTTTGATAAACTTTAATTTTTTTTAAGGTATGAGAATAAAATACTCTGTCTGATTTAAATAATGCTTGCCATTTTTCAAAGCAGTCCTATATTTACTCTTAGAAAATAAAGCATCGATGAAGAAAATGAAGTTAAATTTATGCTAGATATATTCATAATTTGTAATTCGTAATATGATAAATATCTGTGATCTCCGGCAACTATAATTTCACAGTCCTAGATATATTTCAAGCATTGCACCACTAATTTCTGTGATGAATTAAATAATTTTGTCTAGAAATAAAGTACTACTTTGAAAAATGGAGTCTCATAATGGGAATGAAACATGCTTAAATTTATTGTAATGCACTTGAAAAGTCAGGCGATCCACTGTCTTCGTCTTTCATAACTTCCTTCTTGTTGCCATTTTCTCATGCTTGAATTTGCTCATCTTGGAAAATTCGAGGATTGCGCAAAATAGTAAAAGGAGGGTGCAATATTTCAACAAAACCGTTCTTCGATTATATGCTGAGAAGGGGTTGTAATACGCATCATTTCCTTGTATTCAAATGACCATCCGACTTCTTTGTTGTGAGGCTTGTAATATTGGATATCAAGAGGCAGACTCCCTTATTCTTTTTTATTCGAATTTCAATTATTTCATAAATATACTTCATCTTTCTAAAATAGCAGAAATTCGGCCTAATAGGATTGAAGAGTTAGCTGTTTTCCTTCACTTTGTCATGATCTCCCGTCGCGTGGTCAACATTGCGAAAGAAGCGTTCTGCAGCGAATCACTTGTAAACTTCTCTCACACATGATTCAGTCTTTCTGTGCATTGTCACCCACCGCTCGCTGTACTGAAGTATGGACCATAGCTGGGTGTCATCATTGCAGATTTCTCTTCTAAGCTTTTGATATTCACAAAATCGTTCATATTGTGATAGCGATGTGATTTGATGTGCAAGGACTTGAGTGTCAGTGAAAACGCTGGTAGATAGTATTTGTAGCATAATATGAAATGTATTAAAAAATGGGGGAATTTCAGAAGCGCTTTGATGCAGACTACGGCTCTAAATGAAACTATCTTGCAGCAGAGGAATGTTATAACTGGACGGCCGGCGATGAAACAGTTAGCAAATGAGCATGAAGCATGGTGATAGCTTTCTACAGATGCATCTACCATTACTGTCAATAGTAGCGAATAAGTCTTCTATATCTATTCTATTTTGCTCGTAGTCGCTTTATTCGTTAGCCAGCCTGCTGCGGTATTTCCACAGAATTAGATTGTTTAATCGTATCACTTTATGCAAAGAGCAAAATGCATTCAAAACAGAAAAAACATGCAGGAACTGAACTTAATAAAAAGAAAAATTAAGAAATTGCAGTGATAGAAAAAAGTCGTGCGTCGCTTCGATTGTTGGCTCTTGCTCCACCTTCAAAATGCTCGATCGCCACGATTCCTCAGATTCGAAGAATTCAGATCATTCTCGATAAAGTTTTTTCTGCGATGTTGGTTGGGCCCTGCGATTATTATAAAAAAAAAAAACGTTACGACAATAAAACTTCACAAAAAACTCTCTGTCGACTGTGAATCGATCTGTGCGTGATGCTGTGTGTCCGGTCGATAAGTCCACTGAAACCCTTGCACAATTTGGCGTGTTTAATGAACTGACTCAACGAAAGCTCATTGTTCGATTGCTATGGTATTTAGTCAGGAGATTGTGCCATTTCAATAACGTTGCATGTTCCAATGCTTCTCTTCTAGTCAAACGGAAGAAGAGACGACCTGTCTAATTCTGTGGGTATTTCTCTTCACGCATTGATATTTCCAGATATTCATGTTACTGAAAATTCACTGAATTTTGATATCAACTATTAATATTGCTAAGTAAGAATAAAAGTAACAAGAGGAGAACAATTTAATGAAAAGATAATAAATAAAATTTGTATGCATAATACGTTATAGGCTGTGACAACGAAGTCATCAAGGAAATGTTCTTCAGACATAAGTTCTACTGCTTGATGATGATATCATTTCGTCGATTGTGAACCTTCGATGCGATGATGTACATTCGTCATGCCAAAATAAAGACACGTTGAAAGTCCTCTTGTGTGCTGTCAGAAGATATTGGTCATATGAAGCCTCTCTCTCGATGGAAATCGGACAACTAAGGAAATTCTGCATTTAGGGGGCACGTGATCAAAATATTCACCTCATCGACGAACTGAGTCCTGAGACAAACTTGACAATATATAAACATGCAAAACAACAATATTCAAATTGTAGTAAAGTGAATTTTAGTTATATTGTGGTTATCAGGCCGTCACAATCAAGGAGAAAATGAAAAGATTGTTCTATTTGGCTTCAAAGAGTGCTTTTAAATAATAATTGATCATTGGTTAGAATTATGACCATTTGCTTTTATATATTTACAGAGAATTTAATCGGTGGAAAGACTTGATCAAACTTTTAGCACCGTGTCAGTGACAATTCACTTTTAGATATAGAACTGATCCGTTGGGTAAATAATTATCATTCTTATCTTTTGAGTTTTAGCAAATAAGATATTCATTTACGAATTCATTCAATGTGTTTACCTTTCTTGGTTACTCAAAAGTTAGAAACGCAACAATGATCAGATAAGCCTTAATTTTTTGTCCTGTCATGTGTGGTTTTCCTGAGTCTAACATTTTCTTACACCCAAGCATAAGTACGAATTGACGTGAACGATATCAGTAACGAAAGGAAACTTTTCTAAGTATAAAGAAATAGAACTTTGAGGACTCAATTTGACCTTTTTCATTTCTTGAAGCGCCAGTGTGACTACTATTCGCAAGTTATATCTTCTGATTCTAACAAGTTAATTGGCGACAGCTTTCATTCTGTTCTTATCTGCTCTATGATCATACCAGAAGAAGACACAGTCGGAGTTTTGCAATTTAATCAACCAAATGAAACAAAAGTAGCCTGTACGATTGCAAACTCAACTTTTCAGAATCAGATATTTGCGCATTTGTTGAATATCAGTTTTGTTGGTGACTCAACACGTAAAGTACCTACATAGAACTTGTATATGGTTCACTCAGTGTACTGCATGATAATTGCATTAATTGCTGTCCCACTAAGGCCGAACCGATTCAATCGAACTTCAAAAAGTCATCTTCTTTGCGTCATGTCCTGAAGTTCCGTTTTTTAAATGATTACAAACGCAATTTATTTGAGATAGCTTTGAGTACACAGAGATTGATAATGTAATATTACAGTTCATATATATGAACCGTAATATGCTGTAAGGTTGGGGCCGTCATGCTCGAGGCCATAGCATCTTGCGGTTCTGAGATCTGAATTGTAATATCATTGTGTTAAGGTAATCCATGATTTGACCGCAATATGCTAAATCGGTATATTGCGGTTCAATATTTCAGCATTGAAAGACACAATGAATACTGCGCTGCAAAACGTTGATTATAATACTTGCCTTCGTTGACTTATCATAGCTAGTGTCATAAAGCAAATTTATGAAACATTTATAATAATTACGATATGAAAGATGTCATTTCTTTCAAAGAATGTGAACCATTGCACTGAATTTGACGGTCAGGATACGCCGGTGCTTACAGATCTTTCTTTTCCATTTTTATTGATATTTACAGATCTTGACCGTGGTAAATATTGAAGCTGGATTATGAATCAAACCGACAAATATTTCTTTCTTGACTTTCATATGAAAATGTAAGGAGCATTCTAGTAATGCTTCAAAGATTTGAAAAGAAATGATTCTCACATTGAAGGGATATTCTTAATTTACTTGTTCCCGATGTTTTGGTGTATTGGGAGGTATTGTCTTGCTTTTATATGGAAGTTCTTAACCTTGTTCATTGACTCGAACACATTGCCCTGAGGGTTATTGGCAAATTGAAAATGATATCTTCAATTTACAACCTATTACAATTTTTACCCTTCTCATCCATTTGAAAGTCACTTCGTCTATTCTGTCCAGCACAACAGTCACGCTGAATTTTGTTCCGTTCGATTACATGAAAGTCTTCAATGTCAAGTCAACTTATATCTGTTGTTAGCGGTTCTAGAACCACACAACTTGTGTTACAGATGCTGCGAACGTCCGCTAATTTATTAAAGTTAGTTCCAGCCAGAAATAAGTGTGCAAGAAATACGTCTATCAATTTGCATCTCAGACTATTAAAAAATGGTCCTTCAAAGCATCACACGAATGATTCTAGCTTATAATACTATTGTTAGCCTTCCATTTTTGCAAGCCGATCAACGTCTTTCACGTTTCTTGCTGAAAACTTCTGCACATCGTTGCTAATATATTGTGCTAGTTCATCATTTAACAGTGCATGCAATTAAGTTTCAGATCATTCTCTCTACACTCATTCAAAGCGGTTGTCCAGCCGAGTGGCTGTCCGGTTCTCAACCGATGCAGAGGATAGCATGAAGAGTGTAGCAAGGTGACAAGATGAAATCGAATTCTAGGATCTAGATTTCACTGCACGAAAAGATTGATCTCTTCATCGTACGTGTCTGTGCTGAGTTTATGTTCGACTCGACCTCTCATTGGATTGTGCCCGATATTGAAGTTGAAGAAATCCGCAAAAATGTGTTGTCTCAATCAAGGCTGGGAAAAACTGATCGCAATTTCATTAGTCTCCTGTTTCACCAACTATCAATTAATAGCAATTATATATATCATTGCCAAATCTCCACAGAATGATAGCATGATTGACACTTGATTGATAAATGCTTAGAACGTTATATCCATAACACATTGGTCTACGAAGGTGAATTTAAAAACATACAGAAGTAGAATTTGTCTGTTATCATGTGCATTTTCTGCATCACTAAGTTCGTTGAACTATTCTGCATGACAAAGCATGTGAATTCATTGAGAACAATATTAAGCAATGACTAATGATAAATATTTATATTCTCCTCTATTCTACTAGCGCAATATGTTCCGGTTCAGGCACTGAAACACTTCCCCACTGACCATCGCTATAGGATGTGTTTCACTACGATTACCATAATTTGAAATTGAATTTATCTTAAACTATTAGAATATATGAAAAATGAATGTTTAGTGGGAGATTTATGAATTAAAGTTTAATTGAACGCTGTAGATTATTGAGAGCAAGCTCCGCATGAGGCCCTAATCAAACTTTTCTCCATTTTAAATACGAGTCGGCATGCAGAATACTGTCATCGAGACTGTGTAGACCTATGTATGACAGTGTATAGCTTTTAATAATCGCTCAATAAATCGCTATTTTGACTTGTAAATAGCTGTAACTAATCGGGATAATTGGCAACTAATCAAAGCAATTAATTTTTCCAGCCCCTGGACAACATTCTATTGCTACATATTTTCTTCAGAATTCACATCCAGTTCCGATTTTGCACCAAATCAGACAGTGAGGACCTTGACATTAAAATGTTACGTGCTCTGATGATCAGAATGGATTCTTTCTCTATGAATGATAAATCTGAGATGAAGTTGTTGACACAAGGTCAACAGTCACTTGACCTGTGGGTTGTTTCATTGAGATCTGCTCTCTATTGTACTTCCAGCCATGACAGTGACCTCTCTTCATTAGATGATGAATTTGCTATCTCAATCCGAGTAGGAGATAATAGGAGCGCAGAAAGATCAATAATCAAACGTGATTTTGAGATAGAAAACATCAAGTCTCTACTCAGGTGGTGATCACTTTATTGTGTGATCGTATTCTGGGCAATGATTATCAAAACTAAATGGTTTCGGTGAACTGAATGTCCAAATGTTTCATTGTTGTCACTGCTAAATATTGCTCTCAGCCGATCAGCATATGAGAATCTTTCTTACCATCTTTGAACTTGTTATCATTCTCCTCAAACTGGTGCAATTCGTAGTTTGACAAGATGTCATTCTCGGTGTTTCAGTGCTCGTATTAAACTTCTCGCAGATGTGACTGTTTTGGCATCATTCAGCTTAATGTGATTGATAAGTAACCCTCCGAATGTGTGTCAAATTCTCCGAAGCCCAACAGCTCAATGCATGTAGAAAATACTCCTGAGATATAGTTAGGCAGGACATTTATCCTCTGCACCACGTATTCAGCTTCGCACGCGTGACCCTGAGATGGTGATGAGGACATTTATCCTCTTCACCACGCTGTCAGCTTCACCCGCGTGACCCTGAGATGGTGATGAGGACATTTATCCTCTTCACCACGCAGTCAGCTTCGCCCGCGTGACCCTGAGATGGTGATGAGGACATTTATCCTCTTCACCACGCAGTCAGCTTCGCCCGCTTGACCCTGAGATGGTTGGGCAGGACATTTATCCTCTTCACCACGCTGTCAGCTTCACCCGCGTGACCCTGAGATGGTGATGAGGACATTTATCCTCTTCACCACGCAGTCAGCTTCGCCCGCGTGACCCTGAGATGGTGATGAGGACATTTATCCTCTTCACCACGTAGTCAGCTTCGCCCGCGTGACCCTGAGATGGTTGGGCAGGACATTTATCCTCTTCACCACGCAGTCAGCTTCGCACGCGTGACCCTGAGATGGTGATGAGGACATTTATCTAGAGGTGTAATGCATTAAATTTCTTCCTTTCATACATATGTTCGATATTTCCCTTCACATGCCCTCATAATTCATTCTTGCATTTTTCTTTACCTCTCTGCGTTCTTTGGCTCACCTCCATCACGCGGTTACATCAATGCACTCGTCGCTCAGCATGAGCCTCTTCGCGTTCCAACTTATAAGGATTAGGTCAAGTGTTTTCTGAGCATTCTGGCAAAAACAGAAATCCGTCTCTATCAGTCCTCTCTCTGCAACTGCAGTGAAGTTTGAACAGGAAAGTTGTCACGAACACTCTTTTCGGCGTCGAAACTGCTGTTACAGAAGACAAGAGGCGGTCTCTTCTCTGCAGTGACACAAGTTGAAGCATTTCGAGTTCCCAGACTCACTAACTGTCTGCCCTTTTCCCAATGACTAAAAATACCCGACATTCTCACGTCGGTTGATTGCAAAGATATTGAAGGCGTGACCTCGAGGACACAACATCATCAATCTCGGGCTCAATCTGCAGACGAAGTACAGACAAGGATGGCGGCTCCCACAAGCTGGATCATCCAGCCACCTCCTTCTCTTCATTATCTATCGAACTTCTCTGTCTGATGTGTCAGCTGTCTGCCGCCGCCGATCCGCTGTGAAACTTGTACTGAAGAGTTCTATGAACTGACATAGAAATAGATAGAGATTAAAAGATATCAAACTGATTAAAACGCTCAATTTCTACGGTGTTCGTTGATGATAGTTTTAGGAAAGGCAGTCTTACCTTCAGTGGTCTCCGTGGCACAGTGGTTAAGTGCTTGGCCTAGAGATGTTTTGGTCCAGAGGTCGAGCCCCGAGGGTGTCATTGGAAGTCGGCAGGAAGGGCATCCAGACTAAAAGTACTACAACGCTCGATAAGTCTGACTATGTCAGCACCGTCCAAGCCCCAAGTATGGGGAGTAGTGACGTAAAAGCGTAAAAAAAAGTCTTACCTCCATCAGTGTATCCTTAGGTTGCAATTTTTCTATTAGTGAAACCACTGATATCTCAAGAGGTCCCTCAACAAGATTTCTTCCCACCTCATCATTTCTCTGAATAAGTTGATTCTGGAGTTTGATCACACTGACCCTTACAGAGAAGTTATTCTGTTTTACAGCCTTTGTGGTAGAGTGACCTCCTGCATTATCTCTCAGACCTGCTGCCCAATGAATTGACAATACAGAACATAAACCTGTGTAATATAAATTGTGTCTGATGTTGTTCTTTATTTTTTGTTCGTTAATATCATATACATATGAGTCGTCTCTTCTAAACTGGAGAAGTGAGGCAACTTGAGTAGCTTGGCTCTTCTTTTCCACACTGTTCGTAACTAGCATCAGTGCATTTCATGTAAACGACTGTTATAAAATCACTTTCGACCAAGCGCTCAGCGTTGTTAGTAGAATACTTGATGTCCACTACCTTTGCTATGATTTGCTTGCTACCTACCATTGACTCTGTTTTAACGGGTCTGGCTGAGGTTGAAATTGCACATTCATTCGCTGATGATCAGCAGATACACAGCAGAAATACATCTGTAAAGTTAATCGGTTATGGCAATAATTGTACTCTACTTTTTTGCATTTTTTCATTCATATATCGCATGATGGTGTGATATTGCGGAAACTTCCAAAAACTTTCTTCGTGACGCATCGATGTACTCATTTCTGATCTCAGAATTGCCAGGCTCTCTCTCTCTCTCTTTCTGCTGACAATCTCAAGGATTCATGAGATTCTCCTTGCTTGACTCCTTAAAATGTCATATTCGGTCGGTGCTTTACAACTTCCTTTTCTCCGATCGGTCGTCAGTTGGTGCTCTCGGTAACTCGGTACAGCAAAGACTTGGTCAGTGCAGATCTCTGTCTCCTTGTTGCCTTGGGAACCGCCAGATTGACATGTCTTCCTCACTCGGGGGTCAACCTCATTGAGCGGCAGACTGTGTACTGAACAATTACAGTCTTCACTTTCGACGTTCAGTACGCAAGCCGCGGCCAAATTAATTGACTTTGATTCTGTGTCCATCAGCAGAAAGACCAGAGGATGTACTCCGTCAGTCTACAGGTCAAGTTCCCATGCGAGGTAGTCCACTCAGGCAACATTTTTACCTCTCCTTCTCATTGCTGGTCGCTTTTTCATTGCCTCGTCGCCAAAGGACGACCTGAACCAGTTTTCTCTTCAGTAATCGCATCTGTTGAGCGTGAATGCCAAGCCGACGTACCACACCCAACCTTACCTTGAAGCACGCATGAAGAAACCAGAATGATGAGCGACACAGTCGCCTCTGATGGGAGATTGCTCCACTGATCCTGACGCCCAACAGGAGCGTGAGCAATGATGTGTGAAATTCAGGAGAGACGGAGTTTGCCAATACGCGTCCCAGTTAACAAACAAAGATCTTCTCTCGCCAAGTGTTAAAAGTGCGTGGAAGGAACACCCACTTCGTGCCAATTCTGACAAGCCAATTACTACCTCTGCCAAACCATGTCATTAACAAGACAATCATCGTTTCGCGAAGGTCATTACCGAGGCTTGTCGGATCAACACGAGGTTGAAAGAAAGTTCACTAAAGCACATGAAAACTCTACTCTTATCGAGTTAACAAAAGTAAGTACTACGCTGACATGGTTGAAGATTTCTGCAATACTGTTATTGTTTTAGTACGAATTATCTTTTTGGTCTGTGCTCGCAGAACCTTCTTCATCGGAGGTCGAATAGTTCCACATTTGCAAAACTTTGCTTAGAAGTAGCCATCTCATTACACAGTAATTCTGCCAACTTCTCTTTCCTTCCTAAGCACGAATCCATGCTAGAAAGCTAGGGGTGGAGTAGCCTTCATACTTCTCACTGTCAACCATTGAATTATATCGTTTGTCTAAAATTAACTAGAATGAAAATTGCCTCAAAGTCGCAGCATTGGGATGTGAATGGCCAATGAAAAACATAGAATTACACATGAATAGTGTGTCTAACTGAAAATGCGTGCAATTTATGTGCCACTATTATGTACTGCAAAAAAAACTTAACTTCGATTCTAGAGGGTTTATTTTCAGAGGGTTCTGTGTTGTCAACTCTCAGCAGGCTGAAGTGAGGAACCTATAGTGAGAGCAGGATTGGTGCCACCTCCCAAGGCGGACAGACTCGAACCATGGACCGTCTACAATTCCTTGCAGACGAGCAGTGTTGTAGCAGCTTCTGAAGTGTCTAATCACCCACTAGAGCTTGTCTTGGATTTCTGTGGGAGGTAGTCATTGATAGAAGAAGTGTGACACCTCAGCGAGCAGAAGATTGTGTTTTTCAGATGGGTAATCGGAAATGGCCACCATAAAGTCTTCAGAAAGCTTCTTCAAGTGAAAGCTGCGGGAGTTTTTCCTATCGTGATTGCTGCATAATGGTTTCATGGAAATCATTCTTTTTGGAGCACTTTGCAGTGTTAGAATGAATGAAATGCTGTATTTTGGGGTAATTTTTATCATGGCATTGATTCCTTTACAATCTGTGATCAGAAAGCTCCGATATTGTGCTCCACATGACTGCATTGGACAAACCGAGTTCACGCCGAGGCTATTACATCAACGAAGAGTTGGTCAGTGATGCAAACATTGTTTATTAAAGCTGATTGCCTCCATCATTTAGCCAAAAAGCTAACACTCAGAAAATCGTCCACTTGAGCCTCTCCGAGCACCCTCCAAGACAAATGAAGAGCTCGCAAATATGTGCTCTTGGCGGAAACATAAAAAGTTTCAATTTTCAGTTAATTGAGGATAATTTTCGCGGAAATAATTGTTTTGCTGAACGAAAAACGTTTTAATTTCACAATCGACCACGAAATGACAGCGTCGACGAAAATAATCGAATTGGCCATTGCGCTAGCAGTCAATGTGCACCTAGTGTTGTCAGTTTTCTCTAAATACTCACAATTCCTGATTCATTGTACTGGAAATTCATTTCATGTGATAATGCCTGAAATTCACTCTCCGTCCCTGCGTCCATCATCCTCGATATCAACCTGAAGCCTTCATATTCTCTTAGCGATTGAATGAAGTTCAAATTTTACTATCCCAGCCAGCACTACATCATTTGACTTCGACAACAATCAGTTGAGCTCGAAAACCAGGAAGATGTTCTGTCATTTGACCTTATAACTGAATGATTACGGGATTTCAACTTCTGTCCTTTTCGATAGGAAATTCATCGTTAATGACACACACACACACACACTTTCGATTGACAGAAGTTTTGGCTTCAGATAATTTCGTTTCTGGAACTGGAAATGCGATTTCATTTTTTAATGACTCGTTGTTATACAGGGAACAATCAGTCGTTAGTTTTGCGAGTATTCAGACTGTAAGTGGATATTACAAGCGAATGGATTCGAATTCAAATGATGTGATTAAGATTGCATACAAGATAATTTGAGATTGATTTTCCTCTTGTTGAAAAATAACAAATAACTATGCTTGAAGGTCGCAAATTAGCTGTACCATCGAAATCGCACCTCCAAGTGTGTCCTATTTCCATGCGTATATAAGTGTGAAAAATCTGCTTGTCGACTGCGACCATGCGAGAAGCGATTATACGTCTTACAGAGCTTAAAGTTGTCTCTATAATTTCCGGATGTTGTATACTCTCTTCCCGTCGAATCCTAGAGGAGACTTTCCACGGTCCTAACTAGTCGGAAAGTAGTCGCAGAGACCCTCCGCGGTGCTAGCCCGTCGGATGCCAGTCGCAGAGACCCTCCACTGTCCTAGCCCATCAAACAGATGTCTCCCAGCGTCTCTGGCCCTTCTACACACTGTTCATACAGCTCTCATCACTGTCTTCATCCGCCGCATACACGTATCTGGGTGAACGACACAGACATCGCATTGAGAAAATCTTGAAAGAATGACTGTAAAATTCGATCAGCAGTACATATTCTCTCCCGTGCCATCACATGGACTTGAACCTTCCAGAACTGTTGATGTGAGCAGCAAGATGATTTTCACTGACAATCTGAGTCTTGTTCTATTAGAAAAAGCAAGTACCAGTACACAGAGCGGTGTTGCCAACATCAGACAGAAATGCCGCCTCTTGTCGGTGCAGTTGAAGAAAAAATACATCTCTACATGTGTATGCAACAATCGTGCGTGAAGACAGTTGCTTCTATAGCTCCGCCTAGAATCGATTTGAGGTTTCGTGCGATGAGAAGCGACTGTCAATGAGTTTGCCTCCACTGTCGAGAGACATGTGAGTACAAGGCAGAATTTTCTCACGAATACCGCATTTCTTGACATTTCAAGGTAATTTGTCTTTGATGTCTGAGGCCACAGTTGTTGATTTGAAATTGTAAATTTTAGCAATTAATTCATATGAAATATGAATATCGCATTACGAGTGTATAAGCGCATCCTCGAGCTTTAGTAATGCGATATTCAAACGTGTATCATTACCTTAGTTCCTATCCATTCCTCGGTGTCATCTTTAATCGCTGCTTTGTGAGCACCGTCCAATCCTCCAGTGTGAGGAGCAGTGACCCATTCAGCTGCACCGTCCAAGCCTCCAGTGTGAGGAGCAGTGACCCAGTCAGCTGCACCGTCCAAGCCTCCAGTGTGAGGAGTTGTGACCCAGGTACATCCAGTGTGAGGATCACTGACCCAGTGAGCTGCATCGTCCAATCTTTCATTGCGAGAAGTGACCCAGTCAGCTGCACCGTCCAAGCCTCCACTGTGGGCCAAAGTGACCCAGGCAGCAACCGTCCAAGTCTCCTGTGAGGAGAGCAGTGACCAGTCAGTGCACACGTCCAAGCCCTCAGTGTGAGAGTAGAGACCCCAGGTACATCCAGTGTGAGGAGTTGTGACCCAGTGAGCTGCATCGTCCAATCTTTCATTGCGAGAAGTGACCCAGTCAGCTGCACCGTCCAAGCCTCCAATGTGAGGAGTAGTGACCCAGTCAGCAGCACCGTCCAAGCCTCCAGTGTGAGGAGTAGTGACCTAGGATTAGAAGTATTGTCCTTATCAATGTCGAAGCGAGCTATGACCTGGTCAGTTGGATTAGAGAGGCCCTAATAAAGTTTCTAGTCGGACTGATATATCAGTTGACATAAAGTACTTTGCAGTGTGTAAATATGGTGAGAATTGCATTCCTTCTCGCATATGTTGCTTTCCTTTGCCCAATCCTACACCTGCTCCGAAAGATCATTTGAGGTCAGTTGTTGAAAGTGTGATTTATATCATACACACTTGACCGGCCACATGTGATGTAAGGGAAATTCGGCCAACAATTCCTGGTTAACAAAGCACAAAACATGTCAATAGACAAGCAGCATCGGGACTTTATTGTCGAATTGACTAGAGGGAATGCGGGGAGACAGAGAAATCAGCAAGAGACAGTTTTCACGAGGAGGCAAGAAAAAGCTGTCTGTAACTTCATCCGCATCTCTTGTCCAGATTATAGCGACGTCTTCTCGCCGCCGGCAATATCTCATCCAACGCACTTTAGGGCTGCACGACAAGATGAACAACTCAAGGCGCGCGAGAGAGAACGGCGCGACAATAACGCCCAGGCTTCTCCTCTTCAGATCCCGGGTGGCTTTCATTACTGCAGCGGTTTGTCATAACTGGAGCACTAATGATGAGACGATCACCAAAGCTGTGATCTCTGCCTTGTTTGCTAATGTGACGGTGGATCGAGGTGAATATCTGAGTTAGAGAATGTCTGAGACACATGGTTATATACAGGTTAAGATACATGCTCTCCCTTTAGTTAAGCGAAGGTTAAAAACAATGCATGTACAAGAAATTTATGTCTCGGACGTTTCGGGTCTCGACCCTTTATCAGCGAGAAGCTACATCAATCGAAAGATACCACATCAGGTTATGCAATGTCAGTTGTCAAATGATTCAAATGGTACTTTCCTGCCCAGGAGAATGCCTAGTATTAATGTCGCAAAGTTGATCATTTGTTGCTGAATCTATTGGGTTCAATTATTATGATCACGAGTACATCACTCACCATGCTCTTTGCTCAAATCGTTCATATGACTGTAAAGAGGAGATAATTTGAGAATATTTCTAAGAACAATCAATTATCGGAATGTTTGTGTGTTCAATGATTCCCCCCCTTCTCGATGTTATGAGGTTGTCCAAGTCCGACCAGTGTCGCTGACGTGAGACAGTTGTAGCAGGAATTCTCAGTAAAAACGAGATATTGAATTCTTTGCCGTTTCTCTTATCTTTGTCGGATAGTGTCAGGAATTGGATCATCTCACCTGGAATTCATACCACAACGAATTGTGTTCACGGTTGATCAAACATCCTTATTGTTCATCGGCGACTACTGCAACTTAGATATGCCAATGACAAAAATGCGAATAAACGGGAAATTCGATTGGTGGCGGTCGGTGTTGCTGTTGTTGTGCAGACCGAATGTGATACATCTTCTTGATGCAGTCGATTTATCATTAGAGAGTGGAACTGTTGTTCAATTTTGTATAATCTCTTGTCCTAGGACAAGTTTCGAAATATTACAGACAAATCTGCTTGTATCTGCAGCATTTTTGGTTTATGACTTCTTTTCTCATGCTACAGAGTTGATCATAAAAAAACGGACCACCTAAATTGTGTCAAACTTCTATCGATTCCCCTGTCTGTCAACTTCATTTCATTGATTTTAATTCATTCTAAGCTATGCTGCATCAATGGTCATTGAATTCTAAAAGATGGTCAATACTCCTATTGGAAAAGTAGTCGATTCTCGAAGTTAAACTATAAATAATATAGTTATTATGTGATTTCTATATAAACCGAAAGGCTTACATAAAATATTATCAGTTCAATGAGATAAATTATGAAACATCACAAGCTTCCGAATGGTGCTGAAGAATCAGCTGATAAGTTATACTTCTAATTAACAAGTCTCAAAGCCGTTTCTTACAAAGTGATGCTTTAAAGTTCCGATAAACTCTACAGAAATTCTAAATTCAAATCCACGTCACGCTGTCTAGACGGTGAGAACGACTTGACCAAACGACGGGAGATTATATTCACATTGAGAAAGGCCAAAAGGATAACTCTCCTCTGTTTTAGGTCGAATTTCTCTTTAACGTCAGTATATTAGCCAAGACAAGTACTTCGGCATCCCTCGCCTTCAAGGGTCGATAGAACTGGGTCCACCTGACAGGTTTTAATGTCATTTCTTGTTCATTGACATGCGAACCTGAGAATATAAAGATTAATATATGTACTCTTAGTAGAGATGCATGTTTGCACCCCAAGTTCGTAAGTAGTTCAATCTTCTCAACTAAGAAAAACAGAAGATACTACAAGACAGGCTTGCGGTTGATAAAGAGGCTCTATTTTTGGCAATCAAAATTTTGGCGGTGTTCGGAATTGGTGAAAATTCGCAAAGAATAATTCACTGACTCAATCAGCGACTTCTTCGAAAAGAAAATGTCAATCAGTATTTTAATTCAAGTTATTGAGAAAATATGTCTTTGTTTTCTGAGCCATTTTGTTGTATTTTTTCCTATGAAGATCTGATAATTGTTGGTTTAAAATTTCAACCATTTTGTTCAATTGCAAAATGTGACAAGAAACATAACAGGACAACGTGCCACTCATTCGGCATTCAAACATATCAGATTGAAAATTTGAGAACATTTGGCCAATATCAATACAATACAATTGAATTGACAAAGTACCTTTCTCTCTCAGTGGTAGAAATGTAAGCACTTTATTTTGTTACTTCCAATGCACCAATCTCCGAACTGATTCATCAATAGAGGCAGACATGAAAATGATTTATTCTAACACTTATTAATTCATGTCAATAAATTATTCAAAATTGCTGACGAACTAACAAAAGCAAATTTGAAATAAAAAAATCAATAATTCACTTTCAATAATGTGTGTGCTTGGAAACAGGTGAATATATCACCAAGCAAAGAAACTCCGAGTGAATTCATATTGTAGTCTCCGGACTAGTTTGATACTTATGACACATATACAGTTCTAATGACCAAGCAGCGATGCAAATTCTCTGAATTTTGCCGTTGGTGCGTTCGATTGGTTGCAAATACAATTCGTTCATACATTCATGTATTCTTTCAGTATTTCTAGTGGTGACCGATCTTAGCATGATAAAGCATTAATAACACGTTTTGTGCATTTTTAGCACGAGGCGCTACCCTCATTGTTTTTACATCTTTCATTCAAGATTTCTAGATATGACATTTGTTACTTCTTCTTTCTTTAATGAAATTTTAATAATTAATAATATAATTTTAATAATAATAAATTTAATAATAATAATGAATATTAATAATTTAATAATTAATAATAATAATAATTAATAATAATAATTTAATAATTTAATAATTAATTATCCTACCTGGCTGGTAGGATTCGAACCTACAACCCCAAGTTATTTAGACCTGTCGCTCTACCAGCTGAGCTGCGACCGACATGGCTATCGTTTCAATTGGACCTGGTATTTCTTGGTTAATTTTGATATGCGTCTCCTATTCAAGGAAGGCGTTTATGGAAGAAATGAGGTGACTCTAACCTGATGACACTTGCTAGTGCAAGGAGTGTCTCCGCTCCTATCTAACGATGTAGTGAGGCTTGTCTACATACCATTTCAGTAGTTGAGGCTGCAACTTTCAAGAAGATTCAATGAAAGTCTAGCATGCTTTTAACCGCATATTTTGAATTGTTTCAAGAAAAAATGCATAAAATTATTATCAACATCGTTTTAAGTTCCGTGTACAATATATCAAGCAGTTTTCACAGGAGCGCCAGACAATGCCTTCCAAATCTCCTGTGAGAGGTCACAATGCGGTAACTTGCGATGTCATTTCATCGACTTAAAAGCTTGTCCCGTCCAGCAAAGTTAAGCATCAGATTTATAGCTAGCGACATTAAGATCGCTTTCAAGCACACGTAAACATCGAATAGAGCTGAGAACGTGTGTGAAAGTTTGATTAATGTGGACGAGCTTCAACAGATAACCATCGCTCGTCCAGTGGTCGCGGAGGAAGCGAGACACGGCTATCAGATGACCATGTTGGCTCCACGTTCCCCCTTGTGGATTCCCTATTGAAGCAAAGTCGACGACTTATTTGTCTTCTCCTCCACTCCCTTCATCTTCCCGCTAGTGGTGAGCTCGGATCAGGTGGCAGGCGATGTCCGGCGCTCGCTGCATCCGCTATGAGATGGCTAGAGCATGATAACCCGACCTCACCTCTTCCAACTGCCCTTTCATTGGTCTTTTCATCCGTCCCTTGTCCAATTCGGTGCTCGTTGATGAGTACAAGCATGAGGAATAGAGCTTTCAACTTTCTGCTGCAGTCATGGCCAGTTTGGATGTCCTGTCCTACACTGTTTCTCCTTTTTAGAATTCATTGGAGCCTACTGTCCACGTTCGATGTCGTTTTCAAATGCTGATGAAATCACTATCCTAATGATGTCAATTTCAACCTCATACGATGCCTAAAACACTGACAGTTTGCGTTTAAAGAAGCAAAAAGAATTAGTTTAGAAAATCTTGTCGTCTGTATTTGCTTGACAAAGTTATAAATCGTCCTTGAAATATTTTCACACTTTAGTGAATCTTGCCTACTTACTCAATCAGCTATCATAATTTAATACACGTTAGAATGAACTTTTCGGTTTGTCAGATTCTCTGCATTTAATCATAACGGAACTTCAATGAACTTGATACATTTAAAAATCTGCCTATAGAGAGACCATATAGAAATGACCACAGAATTGATTATCGCAAAGTAACCGCTGTGCAAGAAAAAGGAGATCAGAAACTTCATAATCACGAATATACGAGAACTACCTAATTGTCTCGTCGAAACTAACCCCTTGGCAGTTGCAACCTTGACCTCAAACCTCTCCTTCCCGAGATCTCACAGCACACTCACTATTTAACACAATGTGGTGGTCATGTGCTCTGATTGTTCTCGTGGGGACACATTCGAGACGCGAAGTGAAGTCATTATTTATCTTAGCATTTAACTACTTACATTGTGTTATTTCCAATAGCAATGTCTTTCATATATTTGCTGTCAATGTAAGAAATAACAGAAATTAAAAGTCAATATTAGAAGTCAGGTGTTGTGCGGATCGATCGCCCGCTCCCAGCGTGATGGGGGCAACTAATAGGTCATATGGTGTGATCGCTGTGTGTGTACTAGTGAAGATTTATTGTGCGGTTGTGATTTACAGAGGGGACTAGGAGGTGAAGAGTGGACAAAGGGGTTTGCTCTGTGTAAGTACACTTTTAGGAAGGATGATTTGTTGGTCCGGAGTTGTGGCTGTGATCTGTCTGGTCTGTCGGACAGCAGACTGCTGCCAGGAAATAAGATCAGGGATGAGCGAAACACGGACAACAATGAAGTCTCTCAATGCACTCTGGAAAGACGCGCACTCAACAAGAAATTTGAAGTCAAGCAAGTGGCGCTTTACGGTTGTGAGTCCTGGACAATGAAAGAATGTGACAACAGACGAGCGAGAGCCTTTGAAATGGACATATACAGGCAAGCACTACGGATCAGCTTACACAGAGGAGAATTGTGGCAACCATCAAGAAAAGAAGAGAAAACTCCAATACTTCGGCCATGTCATCAGGGTTGGAAGCATGTGTACCCATGTCCTGGAGGGTAGAATCGACGGAAAACGATCCAGAGGAAGGCCACGGAGAAGATGGAGCGACGACATCGCGGATTGGACCGGACGGACACTTTCTCAGTGTTCGACTTTGGCACGCGTCCGAACAACGTGGAGGAGGCTGGTGCAGCAGATCGTGGTAAGGGAACATGCAAGACAAGGCAAGATTTGTTGGTGCGGAGCATAGAAGTGGATAATACTCGAGTAATTAGAATGGAAGTTATATTATATTTTCTACTGTACAATGATTGACACATAAAAACGATCTTTGGTTGTAGATCAGATTTGATCTAAACATTGTATCATCAAACTTTTATTTGAACTATTTTGGTTGTGGAAGTTGTTCGTTGGAATAATTTACAGTTGGGTAGAAGTGAATCAAGACATTCTTCAAATCTGTTTCATGTGAAATAGCCATACTATTCCAAATTGATACATGATGTGTTGGCTGTTAGCAGTCAACATTTTTAAATTAACAATTTTAAAAATACATTTATGAAAATTGTTCATAAAGTCAAATCTATCAAATTGAAAGTGGGTCGGTGGGCCGTATGAAGAGAACATTGAGTATTCACAATTCCATCTTCTAATTATCTCTTGTCGGTCGCTTCAAGCGGGCTAAGCCTAAAGAAACTTTTCTCTTTTCTAACACATGAACCAACATTTACCGCAATCAATGAAAAAATAAATGAAAAACTCAATTATCATTTTGGATTAATCAAATAATGACAATGTGATATTTTGTGAGCTGATAAGATGTATGTATAAAGCTGATTGAGAAATTGAAAATTATTCAAATCTACAGGGTCAAATGACCCTTAAAAAAAAAAATGCTCTAAAATTTATTGGCTTTCTGATTCTCAAGATGGAGTTATGCATAAATCATTCAATCGACATTAACAAACATAATAAGTGTTATTATTATGCTATTAATAGATTGAAATATTAGGCGATATTACAAATGACCACCAACAGAACGTTTTAAAGGATTTCCTTCTTTCATCCTGTCCGGCGCGCATTTTGTAAATTTAATTCCACTTTTGCTTTGGAGGTTCTTTGGACAGGACAAGGGCCAACAATCCAGATCAAGAATTATAAATATAAATGCCAAAATAAAAAAAATGGAAGCAAGATCGCACAAGTTGGCATTTTTTGCCCCTAAGTTCCCGGCCGGCGTGGTTGTGCATAATTTTTTCATGCAATTTCCATTCTAGGACTTTCTATGGTATTGTTAATTTCTATGGTGCGGAGTTGTGACTGTGTTCTGTGTGTTCGTCTGTGGAGTGTCTGCTCTGATTTGTGAACTGTGGGGATGTGGGGATGCTTTGTCATTTTCTCGATGGTCGTTCATAGTGTTCGACCGGAGCTCGAAGTTTTCAGGATTTCACCGGATATCTGAAATTGTTTCATAAACTTGGTGAATTTCTTTATTCCATATTATTTTCGGATGATGATTGGAAATTTTGAGCTCTGAGTTGGACCACAGCTGTATTGCTGTCTTCGATTCTCTCTCCGACTTTCTAGACGGGGACGTCGGCAGGGGAGTGGCGAAGATGCGGCCGACCTCCTCTTCGACAGTAATGTACAAAAAGACACTGACAACTTTTTTGGATATTTCATCATTTGTTTATTTAATCTGAGCATGTGTAGCTGTTGATTTATTATCATATTATATTCGTAGTTACAATTCAGCTATTTAAATATTTAAGTATATACAACATATAGGCTACACGTGCGGTAAACGAGGAGGCAGAGCTTGCTCACGAGCAGCAATATATCAACTATACGTCGCTGACGCCTCAACATAGAAAGTTACAGAGCAAGGGAATGCAGCGAATGAAGTGGTCTCTGCAAAGTGCCTGCTTGATGGCAAGATTGTAACTAAGAAAATGATGGACAAAATTCAGTTGTCATACCGAGACCACCCCTCCCTTAGAGGAATCCTGGCGATGCCACTGTTCCTAGGCGTACATATCTGCACAAAGTGGAGATGATACCTGTCCTCGATATCACCTGTCCGCTCCCCCGTCGACATGCATGAGCCACCACCCCACACCGCTAGCGAATTTCAAGACTGGAATGTTTCCGCGCATCACACCGGATTACAAGGTTCACGTAACTTCCATGAAAAATCATCATTTCAGAGCGTTATCCATATTTGACACATGTGGAGAAGGTTGAACCTCCCTCCGGAATGCACTCAAGATCTGCAGAGGGTATTACGACCGCTTGACCAACAGTTACCGATCAGTTGGGAAAGGAAGAGGTCATGAGGACAGAGAGGAATGTGCTGGTGGATTGCAGAGATAAGAGACGCCGCAGATGTAGACAAAGGAAAGCGTCCGCGCTCTGATTCCCAGCTATCTCGACCAATGAGGGGCTGCTCTGAAAGAAGAAACAGACCGCCACCTCCACGTACTCAAGAGTTATGCTTTCGGCTTCTTTATCACGTCTCAAGTCATCTCAAGTTGGGAAAACTTCCTCAAACAATTCCACCCGGTCTTTCAAAAGAGAGAAGAAAACTCCGCCTTCGAGACTGACTATTCGCACCTGTTGTTATCATCGTGCGCGCGATTTTCCCTCACTAGATGTGATGGCGCAGTTTGCAGGAATCCGCTACAAAGTGAAAGTACAAATATTCACTCAAGAACGCGCAGAGATATCCTTAACACTAATGGAGAAAAAAACAGCCTCAACTCCAACAACTAACTCATCCGACGCAGTTTCTTTTGTCCTCGGCCAAAGTGCAAACCTCTGCCCTATCGCTGCTGCCACCTCCAGACTCAACGACCTAACGCGACAACTTGACACCAAAGTGTCGACTGGGAAAACGCCCAACCTGACGCCATTGCCGTTGCCGCTGCTGCTCGGTTAAAAAAGGACAAACAAGGAAAGAGCACCGTCTAGATCGAAAGGGGCTCGGAGGGATCGCGTGTCGACAGTTGACAGGAATAACCCTTCACTGCACCTGCAGCGATCGGAATAACACGATCCGGAGGATGTCAGTGCAAGGACTGGTCTTTCGCAGGAATTCTCTGCCTCTCACTTGCATTCCCTCAAACTGTAGTTGCAGACTTGACAATGTTTATTCATGAGCGATTCTCATTGATTACTTCCAATGTCATTAGAGAAGTCAATGAGGTAATTGGATCGCAGTCAATGACATCCGAATAGATTTAAATTACCATTTGATTAAAGTATATTTGAAACTGTGCGGATCTTGATGATAATAGAGAAATTAGATGAACATTATCCTACTACTTATGAAAATTGAGCTGATGATAAAGATAGTGAAGAGATTCTGATACTGCGTGTGTAGTATGAACTTCAGCTTGATCCTGTTGTATGATCAATCATCAATTCCAAACGAACCATTAACATCTCTACATGATCTTCGTTTGAGCATTTCTATAGAGCATAAACTGAGTTGGACCGATTCTTAAGTTGCGATGAATCATAGATGAAATTCAACATCTTGTACATCCGTTGCTGCTGCAATTCTGTGCTCATAGGCACGTAATTTATTCACATTTTGCGTATTCGTTATTCAAGTCAAGTCGAATATGATGACCTGTACTGACTTCCTTTTCATGATGACATGGCTGTATTTGAAGCCGTGGTATTATCTCAGTTTTGAATTCCCCTCTACCAACCGCAGTTTTCTCGGTACAGTGCCTCTACCAAGGCACAAGGTCATGCTGTGATGTTAGGAGTGGGATATACTTCGGAAACTAACCAGGTTAGGGTTAGCAACCTACAGTGAGAGCAGTAGCACTTTCACAAAGGGACAAACTCGAACCTTGAACCTTCCACATTAGTAGAAGACATTCAAATCCGAGTATCTGCCGATGCGAATGATGACTATTTATGGTCCCTATCATACAATTTTATACAGCATACTACTGGCCTGCTTTCGTTGAAAATCTGCCAACAAAGCGAGACTAAGCTTTTCGATCAGAGCACGAATGCGATGTTGAAGTCACCTTCCATCGAACACGAAAGTCTTACTCAACCGATTTATATATGCGAACATACGAACGATAATTTGGGCAATTATTTTTCCCACAATAAATTTTCGAATTTGTCTTTGACCTCAATATTCAATCATTCACTAATAAACGTGACATGTACGTAGCTAAAGATGTCTTGTCTCCACATATTAAGTTTCATGCCATTTGGAATAGTACTTAGTGAATTAGAGGCGCTTGTATAAGGTGCAGATGATCTTCGCTGGTCAGATATAGCCGAAGGTGAGCATATATTCTCTCCAACGTTTTCTTTTCGGTTTTTAAAAATATGTTAGTGACAATTCTGTAGAATCCTACGAATTCATGGCATCATGTAGAGTTGATTAGGTCCAAACACATGGCTTGCGCTTCACAATAACTGCCTTTATTGCATGAAATCCTCAGCTGCGTGTGTTTTGGAAGTCTTGCAGTGTTTATGATGTTCCCTCTCATACAAATTTAAAATCGTGGAGAGACAAGCCAAAGTACCCAAAGTCGGTAACTTACTCAATCACCCGTTTAAGGGTTTCAGATCCAAACATGAGATTAAATAACAATGAGCAGTTTCATTTTGTCTTTATCTCATTTTCTTCAATTGTTTTTGTCTGACAGATCTTTCTTGTTGATATAGGAAGAGATAATGCCAATCGGCAAATTGAGAGTTCCATAATGATCCAATAGAAAGGGCAGCCAGGAAAAGAGAATGCCGGCCAACATCCGGCTTCCATAATGTTGACCTCGGAGGACACATTGTCCATCCTTGCATCTCTGACCGGATAACAAGAAATACGCCTTCACTGGATATGTCAACCAATTTCCAGGAACAATCAAAACAGCAATTATCAGCTTTGAAGCTTGAGATGATCCTAAGCGCTTTGTTATATTTGTAATTAACTCATTTTTGTTTCTGACTGCGGATGACTCGCTTGGGTATGTACACAGACAGCGGTCCTTTCTTATTATTAGTCAGATGTCCATGAAATATTTGTTTTGTCGGATATCAATGTTGTGTGGAGAGATACTGGCAATCGAATGAACCCTATGTTGTAGAGCTTGTTTCTTCATAGTAATCTGACTTTAATCTGACTTTAAAATTCTCATGGCAGTCATGGCTGACATAGAAATACAGGGCATCGACAATCCGGGAAAACCATGGAAAATGAATATCGGAAATCTGTCGACACTCCGAAATATTGTTTATCCGAAGTGAATTAGAATGACCCAACGTCCCGTTGCTGCTGTGGAAATACGTCGGGGCATAAATGACCAAAGAGCGAAGAATTACACATATGGTACTGATTCTAACCCAATCATACGGTCGTTCACAGGTGTTTGACTAAATGAATACCCATGCGTTAAGTGTCACATTTTGAAATGCATGAAGCGAATGTTCCTCTCTAGAGATTGTATTTTAAAGATTTCTATGATGATACACGCAGGTGTGAATTTCGACGAAATGATTACAGGTGATGTGAAGATAGAATAATTTGAGCTGGTAATTACGGGTAGGGGCGCCGTCACGCCTTCAAATTTAGGGTGTTGAGATGTGAGATGTCAATAACAGATTGCTTTTGTCTTCTATAGATTGTTCTCTACGTACTAGCCATTTGTAACTTAGTTATAGTAACGCCATTTTACTCTATCCCCACTGGTATTTGAAATGCATTCGCATTCCGGGAACGGGCTGCTCTCCTTACTTGCTAGAGTATGTACCAGGATCAAATGGAAGTTGGTTTTTAAGTAATTTAGTGAATGATCTTTGCGATGCTAGTATTTTTATGCAGATTGAAATGTCCCAAGACATCCTATGCCACGACAACTTGCATTTATATTGACAATGTATTTAATCAAACACAATGTGAGCTATTTTCTTCTGTTTTCACGTGCCTTGTTGAGAAGCATTATTAGACCTCATGCTGGGATATACAGTGTCATAGCTAACTCAAACATAATGAGCTAATGAAGTTATGATTTCACACTCGATAAACCTTGATGTGGGCCAAAGAGATCTTGTGGAAGTTGTCCACAAATCTGTCGAACAAGATGGAAAACAATAGGCTCAACATCGCTCTGTTGTTTCTCCGTCTATTGACCTGCAATATCTCAGCTCTGTTGTCTCAGTCTTAGAACGGCTGGATGACGATGATCACAGAAAGTTGGACGACATGAAGCCAATCAAGAAGAAATGTCGAAAATCATTTTGCGACTTGAAGATTTTCTCCGCAGGCTTTTGAAGCCTGTATTAAGTAGCAAATAATAGAATTCAGTCAGCTTGTACGAAATCTGTTCAGAGAGCGAATCACAGTAATGCATCAATTATGCTTGATATTCAATATCATTTAGTAATCTGAGTTGTCTGTTGTGGTCATAGTGTGTCGAGGACTCAGGTTAAGATTTTCAGGGTGTCGGCCGACCCCATGGATCCCCATAACAACGCCCTTGATTACAGGTCCATCAATAGTAATCTCAACTGTCCCTTATCGTTGAAATACACATGCTGTATATGTCCATCTTTTACCGTTGACATGTCGCCCATCGCCGATGTTCACTCCATAATCTCAGTGATCTAATGATCCAAAATAATTGGTCTTTCTCGAACTAGTTGTCTGCTACAAATTTGAGGCTATACATTCCGAGCTGTGGATGTTAGAATGATCATATTCACGATCGTCTTCTGAATTGAATAAGTTCCCAAGACCTCACTTTGCCCCTCCATCCAAGAAGATCCTTTATTCTATCGAATCGGTCAGACAGATTTCTCTTTATTGAACGGAAATGAAGCTCTTCTTCATAATATGGATAAAAGAGGATAGAAGTCCCACGCCTTGAAAGGAGATTAATTTCTCCAGTCGAATTACTTGTGTGGAAACTGCAAGCTATTTTGGCGGAAAAGTCGCATCAGCGACTGCGCAGCACACGAGAAAGTGCGACTCGGTACAAACGCCTTCCGACACGCCTCTACGCCTTGGGCGTTGGCTGAAGCAGGCGGAGTTGTCTTCTGAAGGCCTTTCTGATCTTTTTAACTGTTTATTTTCGGACGCATCCATCCTCTGTTGTTGTTTTGTTATCATAATGGATGAAGTAATGACTTCTGTGGCAGCTCTTAGGAGTACAGGGAATGAGATTTGATCATCGACTTTTGATCCACTTTGACCCCAACTGACCGGAGACGGATGTGATTTGTCCTTCCTCACACTGAGACGACTTCTCTACATGAGAACTTCAACAATATCATTTCAGATGCCAATAACAAAGAAATCATCTAGCAGCTTTGACAATTGGAACAGAATTGTCATGCGCAACTGATGTAAATTTCAATAGTGTAAAGCCATATTTTAGCTTCTTTAACATTTTGGTCCACTTTGTAATTGCTTTTGTAAAAAAATGAATGGAAATGATGGTATAACGTCACTACTCCCATACTGGGGGCTTAGACGGTGCTGATGTAGTCTGACTTTAATTTGGACTTCAATTTGTCATTTTTCCTTCCTCACCCTTCCTGACGACTTCCAATGACACTTTCGGGGCTCGACTTCTGGACCAAAAATCGCTAGTCCAAGCACTTAACCACTGTGCCAAGGAGACCACCATTAAATTTCTTTCATCAAGATTCTCCAATTCAATTAATTAACTGATTGAACCAAAGTTGTCAAATGAACATTTTGACAGACTTTAATGTTCAGGACTTTCGCTCGAGCTGGTCAGTTTTGTTTCAATGATACACGAGTTCTTTGTAACTGAACAGAAGCAGGTTTTCGATACCGTCAGTATCGGAAAAATGCTGTAGCAAATATTCCACAATCAATCATCATATTTGTCAATTTCATGTTAATTGCTAATTATCAAGAATTTCAACAAATTCAGCAACAGCCTGTCGATTCCGTTGGATAGCCCGAAACTAGAGCTGAAGCTTCAAAATGATGTATCTGCTTGTTGTGGACTGAACTACGCTGAAAGATGAACGCTTTGTTGCACATTTTTGACTGTAGCGAATGATGCGCTATTTATTTCCACGAGACGTTCTTTTGTAAGACTGACACGATGAAACGTGGTGACAGAGAATAATGCGACTCACCGGATTCGAATGATGACTTGATTCTATTCGCGGAAATGAACTTATCGAGTTTGCTTGAAATGATGCGCTAGGTTTCAGACCCAGCCCTACTGTCTAGCGGCGCTATTTTCGCATGGTGGACTTTACGATTTATTGATTATTGTATATAAACATACTTCGGGAAAACAGTTTGGTGTGAACCTTGCTGTATGCAGTCTTTACTGATAACATTCCTGTATTGCAATAACCTCTCCGAAGGCTCTGATTATTTCGCTCACTTCACTGATTATTCTGTGTATTTGTATATGCAATAGTCCTGTAAAAAGCCTAACTAAATATGACAGGATTAAAAGTTTTCATCAAGTTCCGCAATCTGCATTACTTGTCTGAATATTCACTTACATTTCTTCATGTTTGCGTATTTCAGCCATACTCAGTGGTTTGCAGCTGCATTTAGTTGGTATGAAGAGACCATGTGGTATACTTTAGAGGATAGGAGATAGCAGTCAGTCTCAAGGTTCCTACCGAAACTGAACTGATCAAGTTCATTGCTATTTTCGCTGTTTATCCTAGTTTTTTCGAATCTCCTTTTTTGTGTAGTGATATTCGCTTGTGCAGGGTATGTTTCATTTTGTGCTCAGAACCAATTGGGAAATACAGCCTTAGTTCAAGTCTGAAGGCCCTTCTTAAACTTCTAGTACCTCTGCTTTCAATAGCGGTATTACCATTCGGTTATTGCTCAAATTGAATTCGTCCGATTTCTTTCTACGTGGTTTTATGCCACGGTGCTATGGATACAGAGCTGCCAGAAGCCGCTGTATATGACCGCAATATTGTCACGTCAGATTTATTTGCCGTTCATACGATAGAGTTTCAGTGAGTTTAGGAACCGCCAATACCAGTACGTTCACTTCTCCTTCACTACATTGAGCAGCATTGGTTGTAGTGCGAGCTAATGGGAGATAAGATTGTCACTGGGTCGGAAAACAGACAAGGTGGATCAAAGAAGACAGTTCGATTGACTTTCTGCATGTCATGCTGCTTGTGGGGATTAAAGTGTCATGATGAAGTAACTTTGCAATTTCTTACAATTTCGGATTGAGATCCCCGGCTCCTCAACGGGAAGTTGGCTGGGAAGAAGGATTAGATGCCAAATTTGATTGAGAAATGTCAGGTTGGGAGGAGACGAAGTCGCGCGACTCGTGTCAAGAAATTAACTCAAGTTTTCAACTTTCTCAAGTTATGAATGCAATGGGCGTGGAAAGCAGGGTGGGATCCACAAGGCGTGTACGATACGTTGCAGTTTTTTAATACATAAGATAAGTGAGATGATCAAGGTTTCGATATAATAATAACTTCTCGCCTGAGATCTCTGCCAAACTGCAATCTGACTGGAAATCTGCACCTTAGAGTTCATCGCTAACGTTTCAAAGTGCGTTAGAAGTCAATGGAATTTGCACAGTGCCGAGAACCGCTTGCCAATGATCCATATCGCTCTTTTTCATGATGCATCCCAATAGAAGAGGTCTGTTCGAATATATTAAAGGATAAGCCGGTCCGTAGTGCTGATTATTAACTGCACTAATGCAGTACTGACTGAGTGAAGCTGTAACGTCACTACTCCCCCATAGCAGTCGGTGCTGACATAGTCCGACTTTTCGTGGTGGTACTTTTAGTCCGGATGTCCTTCCTGCCTACTTCTAATGACACTTTTGGGGCTCGACCTCTGGACCGAAAGATTGCTAAGCCAAGCACTTAACCGTTGCGCCACGGAGACCGCCAACTGACTAGCACTGCCACTACCACTAGTACTGACTGTATAGCTTGTCTGATTGCAACAAGGATCATTAAGTGGCTGCTGAAGCGTCTAGTTAGCTGTACGACAATGTCTGAAATTAGACCGGACTGATTGGAGTAGTCTGCTATTTGGCCTTCACGGTTGTCCTGTCATCGTGTATTTATGGTTGGTATACGTTATTCCAACTTTCTTGCGGACTCGTTCTCATGCCTACATGATGTGAAGACAGGGTTGGAGAGAAACCGATTCCTTCGTTTAAAATGATTGTATGAGCATCAACGGTGTTAGATTTCACTCACAAAAATGCTGAGTAGAGAGGCATTGAAGAGAGACACTCGATTCGACACCTCACGGTCAAAGAATGCATGATGAAGAGTTAAAAGTACTGGAAATTCGTGTGGGCAAAACTTCCCCACTGCCCAGATGCAGTGCAACACTTGAAGGATCAATGTCTTCTCCCTCTTTCTCTGTCTCCATTGGGCAAAGGTCGAATTCCTTTACTTTAGTCAGCGAAGGAAATTCAACAAATAGACAAATTCTTCGACAATCTGACACCTCCTGTCGCGATCTGAAGTACACACTCCATAATCTGTTTATTCCAAGTCTGGCAAGGACGCTGACAGCTTCTCACATACAGTTTTGAGCAAGATTAAACTCCTATTTAATGTGTGATTGAAATGTTGGTGATACGTTTGTGAAACATTCCATGTGTAGCTTGTTTTCTGAGGCCCTCGAAGACCTCAGTATGCCTGTCATGTGTTGATGACTTCAGAGGTCATAGCTAGAATTATTCGTCACTATTAAAGAGCGACTTTATTCCGACCATGCTAACGAATGCGACATATCAGCGCCTATACACGTAGAACTGAAGAAGAGGCTTTGAAATTGTATCTTAATGTATCAAATACTGTATTAACACCACTCGGGTTTGAGTCGTATCGTTGGAAGTTGGCGGCAGTTGAACAGGCTACTGAGACTGTCCAGCTCTTCTTTTCTCGCCACACTGATCTCTCAGATAGTCGTGAAACTTTTCGAAATCAAGCTCAAGTCGTCCACCGTCTATCAATATGAGTTTGTCACGTCGAACTTCACATTTAACTAAACCCATCAGAACCCTATAAACATGAAAGTTCTCTTAACAAACTATTTTTTCACGCGCAGACTGCCGACGTGATAAGCATCGTGCTAAGTTAGAATTTGCATCATTAGAAAGAGACCGATCTTCGGGTCGAAATATTCCCGAAATGAAATAATAGTCTGCGATATCATGCATCGTGTAGGCGGTGCTCTCCGACTAGTCTCTTAGTCCATCAGTGGGTTAATCAAAATTTGAGTGTTCGCGATGTCTATTAATGTACATCTTGGGACTTCTTGTTTTGAGAATTTCTTCGTCTGTGCTGAATAAGTCTTCATTGACGAAGTGAAGAAATTACCATCATGGCTATTTTCAACTGATATATTCATAAATAATGAAACGTCAATTAATTGAATTTCTTACCTCCATCGCTTAGAGATCTCTTCATTTTATCCCTCTATTGCGCTCACTCACGAGATAGCTACTTCTTCGGCATGATCAGAGTAGACTAGATACTACTGTACTTAATTACCAGCGATAGGTGCATGACGCATCTTGTGAGTTGTTTTTAAGGTTTCAGGAGAGGTGCATCGCTAGCGGCTACGAGCTGAGTGTAAAATCTTTCCCTTTAAATTAAAATAGAAGTCTCTTACTCAATGTAGGCAGTATAGTTCAACGTTTTGATTTTATTGAGGGAGCTATTTTAGGGTGAAGCATATAAGCGATCGATCTGTAGAGATAATAGATCGATAATGAAGATATCATTGAGAATGCGCTTCAAATGCGGACGGAGTCGTGTTACATGGGCCTGCATGTCAGGAGAATCGTTCTCAAGTGGAACTCTAGCGGAGAGCTGTTACCGCAACAGCGTCTCTCAGTGAAATCTCTGGTGCATCCGTCTGAGGTGGAGGTGTGGGAAACCGAATCGTCAAGTCGGCTTTAATGTTCGAGCCGAGTCGGACCGCTCAGGAAACAGGTCTGTGAAGATATGTGTTGATGACGTTAATCATGAAACAACAAAATGTCATTCAATGGATTATATTATTTTGACGGGTTTCGGGAACGAGGCTATCGGTTGAAGGGTTTCTGGAGCGAGGCTATCGGTTGACGGGTTTCGGGAACGAGGCTATCTGTTGACTGGTTTCGGGTTGCGAGGCCATCGGTTGATGGGTTTCGGGAGTGAGGCTATCGGTTGATGGGTTTCGGGAGTGAGGCTATCAGTTGATGGGATTCGGGAGTGATAGGACCATCGGTTGACGCATGGACCATTTTCTCGAACTTAGAGGCTATTCCGTGCTGTTGACGGGTTTCGGGAGCGAGGCCATCGGTTGACGGGTTTCGGAGTGAGGCTATCAGTTGACGGGTTTCGGAGTGAGGCCATCGGTTGACGGGTTTCGGGAGTGAGGCTATCAGTTGATGGGATTCGGGAGTGAGGCTATCTGTTGACGGGTTTCGGGAACGAGGCCATCGGTTGATGGGTTTCGGAACGAGGCTATCGGTTGACGGTTTCGGGAACGAGGCCATCGGTTGATGGGTTTCGGAACGAGACTATCGGTTGACGCCTGGCCTGATTGCCCGTGTACAGCTCTGGCCTCGGCAGTCAGTACAGCACATGAGCACGCCAAATGCCACTTTATACTGGACTCTTACATTGACAAGAGTGACATTCTTCGTAAATGGGAAGAACGCTATGAGAAGAAAAATGAGAAGACTTTTATCGCTCTTCGACCTTCACTCCACAATTTTAGTCTACATGAGGACTGATATTGCTCCCCACGCCCTTGAGCAAACAATGAAGGTCTCCGCTGGCCTGCTTTCTGTTTATTTGGCCTCAAAGCCGAAATCCTAACTTCCCGCCTCTGACAATGCTTACGGGATAGAATGAGAAGAGACTCCTCAAACACTGTCTTCTGCCCGGCACTCTAACAGAACACAGGGAGGTGCTACTGGCGGTCTGTTTCATCTCAACTCAATGCCAGATAAAGGAGCTCAGTGTTGAGTCAACAGTGGACAGTGGTCGGACGTGGCCGTGTTGATACAGGCGAAGCCGCGACACGATAGAGAGATCCGACGGACACTGTCTAGGAAGGGTCGAAAGAAGTTCCGGTGTCAAAAAAGAGAGAAGAAAATCTAAAATCAATAAGCTAAGATTAGGCGGTCGATTGTCTCGTGGTGGTGGACTTCAAGTGCTCAGCACTCAGTCAGGTTACGGTGTGTTTCCGCACCGGAGAGAGATAAGCGAGGGATTGATGAAGTCCTCAGCAGTCGAATGTATCCTCACAGAGGATAATAATCATATATTGATGCATTTCATAGTAGTGATATAAAAATTTGAGTTTCCAGTGAAGGTGGATATCACAGAAATCACAAAATTTACCGAATTCAGCGATTCTGAAAGCCTGTCTGTGTTGCTGCCCAATAGGTAGAATGACGTTCGCACGTGTGATCCAATAAATGTTTAGAAAGACTTTGCAACTTCGAGAAGGCGTGACACACTCCCGCTCGCCTCTACGACATGATACATGTAGCAGGAATGCGGAGTCGGAGTCCCAGAGTCCTATCATTTTTGCTGGAGTCGGAGTCAATGATAGGACTCCGGACTCCGGCCCATGACTAGACCCGAAATATAATACAAACAACTTATTTATCCTCGTGCATAGCTGTCACTATTGATGTTAACTTTCATCGTCAAACAAAAGTAGATAGACACTGCTGCATGCAAAACTTGCAATAGTTGATGGAATGAACCGTGATAGTGAGAAAAGGATTGTCTTTTCACTCGGTGATTTAGTAGAAAAGACAAGCCTTCCTAGCCTCGATCACACCTACGCACCAAAGGTCACATCAGAGACAAAAATGAAATACTAGTTTGTTTGATAACATTTCCTCCTGCCCTCACGTTTATCGTGAGTGATGTCCCCTCTAAAGCGCATACTAAAATCGAAAGTGTACTCATATTTTTTTGAAGAAGGATGGGGATTTTCCTGCCTGGCAGAGACTGGAGAAAACCCGTGTGAAGCACACATCAACAAGATTGGAGGAGCCGAGTCGTATGCATCCAACTTAAAGCGACATTTGATAAATTTTCATCGAAAATGATTGATAATTGATGCAGCAATGATCACTAAAGACATGTTTAGGTAAGCCAATAATGATCTATGATGTAGGTTACCAGTTTTTTTTCAAAGAAGGTATGCTATATATACTTGCCACCCGGAGTCGGAGTCCTATCAAAATGATAGGACTCCGCATCCCTGATATGTAGTTCAATATAACATGAAAATAGCGCTGAATTAATTAGATAATTAGGTATCAAATATTCTGTATTTTTCGTTTGCGTTCCTCCTAACACCTTGCTCCTGACTGTTCCTCAATGCCTAGTCCATATGCTGTGTTTGTTCATTATTAAGAATTCATTTTTATTCCTTTATTGACAACTGTATCACTTAAGCAGCGTTGCACCGATCTTTCTATTATCTCAATAGACAACAAAGAAATTCATGCACTGCACTTTGGGTTTCTTTGAATCACTTCATAGACTTAAAAGGCGCTGAGGCCGAATTTGCATCGTATCCTACTCCATTGATGAAATAGTTTCTGGTAGTAACTATGCGCCTTAAATTCAGTGCAACGTTTCACGTTAAAGTTGTGTGTGATCCTAATATAACCTCGAAACTTCGTACACAATAAAAGACACATTATCCCAAGAATTCGCAGTTTCCAAAGAAGTAATTGTCTCACGACTTATTCTAATACGTTTTTCATATTGCCTGAATTGTGAATACAGACCTTCTCAATTATACTGCACAACTTTCAGAAAAGTCAGCGGTTGATATAAGAAAGCAATTGAACCCATCGGAAAAACTTCCACATACATTTTTTGACAATTCGCATCAATTGCTGCCTGAAAAGGCTGATAGATAACGAACTATTCTCTTTCACAGACAGATGACTAAAATTCTGAAAATGTTGGATAAAGTAGTTAATCAAGGACATTGCGGTGAAGGTGAACATGGAAGAAGAAAGCCTCCAATGAGCTGTGAGGGCGCACAGAAGCCTCCTCTGCTGCATTAATCATCGAGTTTAGTATTTGAAGTGTAATATGTCACTTGGAGGAGTTGTAGACAATATAACGCGAATGCTTCTCAATTACCAATCTTCAACCCGGCTCCCCTAATCGTTGTGGCTCCACACATTCCCAAGTTTTTCATCCTTTTCAACTCAACTCTTCCTCCAACCATCAAATTCCTCGCTGCGCGTGTCTCCTTTCACCTATGACAAGATGTAACGCTTTGAAAAAAGACATAAGAATTATCTTCTTCATCGGATAATGCTGATAGTTGAAATCAGTGTTTTTGGCGTCTTGCGTGACCGATCTCATCATTTGAATCACATTCCAAGGCGACTCTACCATCGCTACAGCTTGCCATCGAGGTTATTCAGTCGCCAATATCAAGTTGGAGAATTTTAGGCCAGAGTCGTTCTCCGGGACTTGTCGTGACGTCAACTATCACCCTGACACTCTCAGTCCTTTCACAAACGCCCGAAATTGGCGTCAGTGTGTTTACTGAGCCAAATTCGGTCGTTTCCTTTTCTGTCAGTATCCAAACATGGAATTTGTGGAGAAATGTATTTGCAGAGTATTCAATGATGTTTGCAGAAATGAAGACTTTGTCCAGGGAATGTGAAGTCTCTTTTCTTTGTAAGACAATGAAATGATAATGAAAATATTTGAAGTAGAAAGACAAAGAATTGAAAGACAAAGGAATGAAGTGTCAGAAAGTATTTCAAACAAACGATAAGGATCAGATTCAGAGTCATCGAATTATATTTCACGCGGTTATGGAAATATACAGTATGTATTAACCCACATCTAAGTTCGGCAAATGTGCAGAATCGGTTAATAAACTCTCATAGCCTTATGCTATTCACTATCATTTCTAAATTTAGATGCAGTGTCTCACTTCTCTCTCTCTCTCTTTTGGATGCTTTTTCATTCATTAGATCATCTTGCCATGTCAATTAGTGGAAGACCACGCTGATAATCGTTGAAGCCGATTCCACTCTGACGACTATCGACGTCTCTAATTTACCGGGATTTCACTGCAACTTTAAATAGGGAGTTGTGTCGATGTGGAGAGATGTGAACCGGGCCTGCTGATGATTCCTGATATTTCATGAAATTGCAGTTATTCAGGTCTGTTCCCATTTTTCAACTGCGGATGCTACTCAATATTTGATTATTCTAGTTATATCGACATTTTGACTGGTGTCCTTGTCCCAAGTGATTTCTGACGAATTAGTCTGATTGCAATGGCTTACCAAAATACGGTTAATAATAATCAAGTAACATGCAGTTGAAAAACTTCTGTATTTCCAATTTATAACGCATTATATAGTGAATGTTTTCACTTTATGAACATGTTTGGATCTGTAAAAGATGCCTTTAGTTTATTACCCATATCGTCATTATATGTTTACAGAGGTTCTTCATATGATAGAGTCGTGGGCCTTTTCGATCTCCAGATAGCGATGAAGTGATAGCTCTTGCCAAGAAACAATCCGTCTTAATCAACATTGACCTTCTCGGTGTAATCGGCTAATTAGTTTCATAATTATAATAATTAATTGTCTCATTGACATGAAAATTAATTCTCGTAGTGAATTTGAATTTAGTGTCCTTTCCTAATTTCATCAAGTTGAACTCTTAATAGTTTCGAAATTTCAGTTACACTGCTGATTCCAGGAGAAAATTGGAATTTTATTTGGAAAATTGCTCTAATCCTATACAACAAAGTTTCACGAATTTACGTGAGTTAAAGAAATGAAACGAGTCAAATAACGATCATGATAAGGCAAGCGTTAATTACATGATTTAAATTGGATTTTTCCAAATAATTCAGTGTGTCGCAAGTTTTTGTTCATTTATTCACAAATCATTGCAAAATATTACTTAGTCCGCTACAAAGCGCATGTTTCACCTCATGAAATAAGTACTGTATTCAGCTAATAATGACTAATAGGCCTGTGCAACTCCTTACCACGCAACTAATGCTAAAAATTGTCGAACTGTAAAAGGAAATCAAGCTTAACCCTTAGAAATAAGTAAAGAATCAAAGAAAAGAGCACAATAGCCAAGACTTAACGAATCATCATTGCTTTGAAATCGACTTACAATGCATCAAAACATACTCGAGGACAGATTCGAACTCTCTACTTTCGGAGCTAGCAGGCTAGTTAATGGATATACGCCATGTGCTGATGTCTATGCATTGAAGAACAGGTTTCTTAATTGCCGTGATATTTTCATAAAATTCTATGTATAGTAAAATGCATCGAAACTAATACAGTGATGAATATGTGCACTCTTCACAACTTAACCTGACGTCTAATTAACGCGATGATGATGCTGCTTCAGCTTCATCAAATTTGTTTCCATAGAAACACATGGATGGTCAATCTTTGCATGGGCCGCTACACTGACATTGGTCACTAAGGTGTTCAATAAAAAATTCGGAATCGACAAGAGACCTTTCGCAACTGGGCTTCTTCTCTTATTTATCATTGCAAATACATTGCATCAACTGCAGCAAGATAACCAATCATACAAATCAGACAGCAGTAGTGTTGGAAGCCACATTTGCGAGATGATGTGCAATGCGGAGAACGGCGAACTCCAATTCTTTTGATCAGTGTATTCTGTAATATTTTTCGGTAATTCTCATTTTTTAAATTACAGTCTTTGGATAAGATAATTTACAATACACCAAATGACAATTTCTTTCTAAAAAACAGATTATTAAGATCTTGGAACATTGACCGAGATTAGTGCCATGAGCACCTTGGAGACACCTGAATGAGGAAATGTGCATTGAAAGTGATGTGTTTCACCGCGCCTGAATATCTGGATAATTGCAGACAAATTTTCAGATGCACATGTTGATTATCGGGCCAGTTCTCAATCGTAATGTTCACAGTCGACTTAATTTGTTATCAACAAACTTTATTAATGTCATTCATTTGAATACCGATAGTCGCTAGAAAGATGTGTTTGGGGGATCGGTGTTTAGCACGAATCAATTACTGCAAATTTCCAGCACCAAAGAAGAATAAAAGCAGACCCGTGTAGATTCTCTTGGCTACTGGTAGTCATTCTCCAGTCCTTTCCTTGCGTTCACAACGGAGGATTGTGATCTTGTGAATATCATTATTTACCGTGCAGGGGACGATGTAATTGTGGTCTCCGGGTACCGTCTCTGGTGCAGCACGTTGAAGTGTTTAAGATGGGGTAGGATCTCCGTGAATCACTCTCCGCGGTGCAGTGGGTAGAAGTCCTTCAGATGCCCGTGTAGAACCTCCGCGGTGCAGTGGGTAGAAGTCCTTCATATGCCTGTGTAGGACCTTCGTGAATCACTCTCTGCGTTGCAGTGGATGGAAGTCCTTCATATACCCGTGTAGGACCTCCGTGAGTTCCGTCACTATTTTCCTGGAAATGGATAGAAACTTTATAATTGAACTGAGGAAAGTACACTGGTGATGGTCATGACCGTATTCATGCATCTTCATCTCTTTGTGGCAGGGATTTAGGACAAGTGGAGGCCCCATCTTCCGCTTCTTCTTCACTTTCTCTTCACCGCCATTCGTTTCAATTTGTTCATTGGGACGCAAGTTTCCAATCACTATTCATCATCATTGGAAAACATGAAGATACGAACTTGTGACTCATCCATCAACTGTGCGACAAACGAGCTCCCGACAACACTGTTCGCACAAGTAGCTCAAAACTATCAGCCTTTATCCTGCACCGCGGCATTCCCCGAACACAAGAGAAAGGAACAGAAAGTTTCGCTGCATGGAAACGCCCCCAGATGCAAAGGAACAAAGGAGCCGCTACTCACAGACGAAGCGAAACTCGGAAAGGAAGGAACTCGATTCAGGAGATGCTTCGCGAAGCAACATCCCGAATGGAGATCCAGCGGCAGTGACCACCGGTCTTCTTTGCTGTTCCGCTTTCTTTGTCACATTCATGACATTTGAATTGATGGTAAAGGAGAAAGAATTCAAAATGTTCGAGTCCCCAGACAGTTCATGACCCACAAATTGCAATATTATTGTAGTCAAGGCGGGGTGGTTGTGAGGAAGAGGAATGTCAGCGATTTGAGCCTGCATGCTGTTAACTCAGATCAGCGTTTCATTAGGAACTAAGTTAAATGTCTGATTTCGGATAAGTGTATCGGAATATATATAATTTTTCATATTGTAGAAATCAGCATCAAATAATGTCATAATCTTTTATCTATCCTAGATTTTGCGGCAGGTATTACTGGGAAGTGTCCCATGGTTTGGAGAGGGTGCAGGGACGGAATCTACCCTAGATAATGCAAAATGTTCGAAGTGGGATTGAACCACAAACATAATGGAAAGTGAGGATTTAAGTTTACCTAGATATCGCAAAAAGTGCGGATTGAACTTTACCATAGATATCCCAGAAAGTGCGAAATGAAGTTTACCATAGATATCGGAGAAAGTGAGGATTGAAGTTTACCATAGATATCGGAGAAAGTGAGGATTGAAGTTTACCATAGATATCGAGAAAGTGCGGATTGAAGTTTTCCATAGATATCCCAGAAAGTGAGGATTGAAGTTTACCATAGATATCGCAGAAAGTGGGAAATGAAGTTTACCATAGATATCGCAGAAAGTGCGAAATGAAGTCTACCTAGATATTCCAGAAAGTGCGGATTGAAGTTTACCATAGATATCGGAGAAAGTGCGGATTGAAGTTTACCATAGATATCGAGAAAGTGCGGATTGAAGTTTTCCATAGATATCCCAGAAAGTGAGGATTGAAGTTTACCATAGATATCGCAGAAAGTGCGAAATGAAGTTTACCATAGATATCGCAGAAAGTGAGGATTGAAGTTTACCATAGATATCGCAGAAAGGGCGGATTGAAGTCTATTAAAGTGCAGATCGAATTGTTCCCAAAATATTTGAGAATATTTGGAAAGGGAGTGTGCCATGGATATTGCAGAGATGGATTCGGAAACGTCATTTCTGAGTTCCTAATCTTAGCCAGCAAGACGATCAGACTGTCAAATATTGTAGGAGTGAGACTGGTTTGATCCAATTCAATGGAAATAAAAACAAGTGGAATGTTAAGTTAAGGTATGGAATGTTATGGTAGATCGAATCTTTCTCTTAGGGCACCTCTGACATTATGAAGGATTGCTTTTTTTATCATGCTGCTATGCTGCTTTTTTGTTACAATCTTCGACATTCATGATGTAAACAACTTTTTTCTAATCTGATGTGCATGTAATGTACTATTCGAAATCGGAAATTATTTTTTCCAATGACTTAAACAATTTTCACCTTGGATGTTTACTATCTATCGGTTTTAGGTTACCAGACAGTTAGATATGTCATATTTACCTTCTACACTGAATACACACAAGAAAGTGTTGCTATTTGCTGGTGCATCTGTGAGCGTCGCTGTAACACATGTGATGGGTCTAGACAAGGACAGATGACTGAAGAAAGACGCGTGTTTTGTCATTGTGAATGTCGAGACAATTTTCCTTTGCTAAAGTGGCAAAGCTATTGCTCGTCTTGTTGCTATAGAATTTGAATTAGAAATATCTCTCTTAAAGTGCGCATACCAGACGTGCAGATCAATTTATTAATCATTTAAAGTTCAATTTTTAGTCATTGACAATGACTCAATACAGTTGTTGCACTTGAACTTTAAGGCAATGATTCCTTCAGGAGTTTGTTAGACAATTCTCTGCTCCTGCTGCCTTCATAGTCAGGGGCATAAGTAGCACCGGAATTGCATCTTGAGAGATGACCAAGAACCAATGATCTCAGTAAACAAGGATGAGTACGAGCTGAAAGTGTGAGCAACCACCATTTAATAATCACTTTCATTAATGATTTCGGTGAGGGACATGGTGAGTTCAATTCCCAACTCTATCTCTTCAGCGGCTCATTATTATGGACACCTTTCCAAGTACATAAAGTTAAGGCAGACCTGCCAACTGTTCCGATTTTATTGCCATTTTCAGCAGCCCCGATTTTTTGACAAATGTCCCGATATTTTAATTTTTTATGTTGCAAGATTTTTAGTTATCAGTTTTTAAATAATTCAAAAATTTGCACTGCGCGCATTCCATATTCACCTGTGTGCTATGATATATGTGTGTTATCGCGCCAATAAGATGCCTCTCGCCTTTCACAGTCAAACATTGTGTCATCTATATTTTATGATTTCATTGTCTCAAATAGTCGTATTTTAATGAATTTATGTTCGATAAAATATTCAAAATAATGCAGATTTTTTTTTAATGTATATGCGTTAGTTTGCATGCCTGATGATAGTAGCCATGTCCCGATTTGCAAATGTGAATGTTGGCAGGTCTGTTAAGGATTCATCTTGGTCTCTCTTGATTGGAAATGTCATCAAAATGCCGCTCCGTGATCGTGAACGTTATCTCCGATGTGAATGACTTTGAGAACTAGGCTAATAAGATGGACAATGGTAGGAACAATTCTTTTAACAGTCACATTATCTGCCTGTAGATAACTACGATGATATTAAGACTTATTCAACTTTTATCTATAGATAATCTTAATGTAGACATCTTAATTTGGTTTTGCAAGCCTGAATACGTTTTCTAATGCCTTGAAGATAGAGGACACATATGTATCTGGTGACAGCGGCTCAGATTCTGCTCGTTGGTTTTCCGGTATCTTTTTAATAATATGAACCAGTGAATCGGAAATACTATGAGTGAATTAGTGAAATGGATGAGAATGTATTGATTCGTCTCATCAATTAAGGTGCGTTTACATTAATTTTCTGAAGTTTATTGCTTTCACAAATCATGAAACATCATAATAAACAATCATTAACATAATTTCAATGCAATCATAGTTGCAGTCTGTGTCTGCAATCATTACTGATGATCAGTGATAATTTATTGTAAGCTTAAACTGCGGAAATCCGTCTCACTGTATTGAATTGTATTTGGTATTTGAAATGATATAGACATGTCAAGCTGTTTATATCAATAATATCGAATTGTCGAATTAAACGTAATGACACCTGAAATGATTATATTAAACATTGCCCTCATTTCATTGATCTTGCTTGTTGTGGCTCTTTCTTTTCAGCAATGTTCCAATGTCTTGAGATATAGTCGAGTCGAAAATGCTGATGATCTCAAAATCAGATATCTGATAGAAGATTTAGTTTGCTGGCTTTCGCACAATAATTGTTCTTTTCCGATAGTTCATTTAACCAAAGCGCTAGAAATCGGTCCATTATTATCCGACCTTTCCTCGTAGCACTTACAAACATTTCCATTGTGTTTGTCCAACTGACCCATCTTGCACCAAAATATTTACTCCAAACACGGAGCCAGAAAATAAGTAATTCATGTGAAAGTTCGAAAGATTCTTGCCATGTTTTCTCCACTCTCAGCATCAACGATCATAGAATGCTTAATATTCTAAAAAGGTGAATTGATCAAGATAATCGAAAAGAAGAAGCGACTGGCTACAATATAACATCAACATGGATTTTTGAGTGTAATAATGTACGACATTTGAGGAAGCGCCTGAAAATGCCCTACACTGTTGCCCGAAAAAATCTATGTTAATACCATGGACTTCTAAATAGCTATGATTGCTAATTATAGATATCTAGACTTCCATGGTTAACACTACTGTGTGTAATTGAAGTGGACTGGGGCAGCAATGCTATAAATGCACATGTAGATATACGCTAACTGAGATTTACAATTTCTTTTACATGCATAGATGCAGATATCATCATTACGAGACACATTTTGCCTTCTTTTTTCCACATTGTACCATAGCTAAATTTGCACAATATGAAATTGCAATATACTCAGTAAAATCAAGGCCACAATCAAATCTACGTGGTTGGTTCAATAAGTAGTGAGACAGATCCTCTTCTCGATTTCAGATCGCATTGAAATGTTATGCACTCGATCTATGACATATCTAGGTTGATGCTGCTAAGTTATTTGAATTTTCAATGATACCAATGATTATTGATTGAAATCATAGTTTAAATTTGAATAAGAGCTATTTCGTTCATTCATTTCAATTTTATTGACTACAATCATGCGCATTCATCCTGTTGAATACCGCTCTGTGATAAAATTTTTCGTTCTGCGAAATACGCCTGCCGACAGAATTAAAGAAATGCTTCAAGAGACATACGGCGACGAAGCGCCGTCTAAAGCCACGATTCATCGATGGATTAGTGATTTCAAAAGAGGAAGGGACTCCGTCTTCGGCAACGACAAACCTGGCCGGCCTTTGGAAATCGACAATTCTGAAAAGTTATTCCATATTGAAAAACTTGTGAAGGAGCAACGTCGCATAACAGTGTCAAGCCTCGCAAATGCCATCAACGTAAGCATTGGTTCGTGTCACTCTCTTCTGAAAGAAATTGGGGTTGCGCAAACTTTGCAGTCGCTTTGTTCCAAGTTCTTGACTTCCGAACTTCAGGATCGACGGCAACAAGCTTGCCTTGAAAATCTAACGATGTTCGAAGAACTTGGCGAATCTTTTCTCTTAAACATCATCACTGAAGATGAGACACCGCTTTCTTTGTATGCACCAGAGAGCAAACGAGACTCCGCAGAATGGAAGTTTCCGAATGAAAAGCCAAGTTTAAAGCTTCGAGCCGGACATCGCATCGTCGTTGCTTGATGTTGAGTGTCTTTTGGGATGCTAATGGAATCATTCTGGTCGATTTTGCGGAGGCTAACGAGACGTTGAACTCTAAGTACTACTGCAATATATTGAAAACAAGCGCGATCTCGAAGACGAAAGTCCAGAAATTGTGATCTCTGGCTTCTTCACGACAACGCTCCAATCCATTCGGCATCTCTTGTGAATGAAACAATGGAAAATTCTTCTCTAAAGAAGGTGAGCCATCCCGCTTACAGTCCCGATTTGGCGCCAAGTGATTTCTTCTTATTTCGCCATTTGAAGAAGCATTCGCGTGGAAGCCACTTTGAGACCCCTGAGCAAGTCAAAGAAGAAGTTCAATGGTTCTTTGACAGCAAACCACAGTCATGGTTTCGCTCCGCATTTGATGAATTACTGATTCGCTGGAGAAAGTGTCTTCACAACGAAGGAAGTTACATTGAGAAACAAATTCTACTCGTTTCTAGACCTACTTACTGCTTACTTACCAGCTGTAATAAAAAAATTTGTTTAAAAGATCGTTTTCATTCTTAGTCTCACTACTTATTGAACCAACCACGTATAAAAACAATACTGCCGAAGACAGGTTTGCTGCTAATTAAGTGCCAATCACAGAAGTTCCAGGGTAGCAGTTACTGCCGTATTGAGAACGCCTCTGCTCTACAGATAAGATAATAAATGAATAGAAAATGAGGGTCTGACGCCGCTGAAATTTTATCACCCTGAAAATTTCACTTATTAGCTAATATTTGTTTATAATAACTTACTGAGTATTCCATGCCAATTCCTGTCTTTATTAATGTGACACTGTGTTTCCAGTGAATCCAATAACTCAAATTACTTCTCAAGATGCTTCTCAATCTGCATGTATTTTGCTTGTGTGAGCTGTAAATGCTACCAGAGCGCCAGAAATAATCAGGTTTTCGCTGTAGGCATTGAACGTATTGAACTACTTCTTTATTTGTGAACATTTTCTGCCAACTTGCAGTTGACAATAACCTCCACCTATTTTCTTTCTCACTGAAGATCTCATTTTCTGTTACTGTTGGAAAATTCCGCAATGATTGTCTTTTTTTGATCGACAAACGCGCGGTGCTTGTGTCTACAAAGGATCACATTCATAAATAAAAGGCTTCAAATACATTGAGCAAACAAGAAATTAATAACTTTGTGTGGATATACACATGGAAATGGATATGAATATATTAAAAATACAAAGTTGAAATGATTTGTTAGCAAATACAGAGAAATGCCACATATCAGGACGAAATCTGTGATAGACTTCTTGCTGACAGGTTTTAAGGGCGATATGAAAAACTAAGACAAATAAATCGTTTCTTCCAAATATTCAATTTACCTTGAAATGGGATAGTGTGAATTCTCAATTATTAGGTGGTAGGATAGAGATCTGATATCCATGTTGACTAGAGGTGACATGGGAACTGTGATAGGCTTTGAGACTTGTGATTTTGGATAATATCTCGATGTTTATCGGCTTGCCCCTTAATTCTGGTCGTTAATTCTTAACTCCTCTATATTATACAGCTTTGGACTCATATAAACAGAACACGCGTTTTAGTGACTTAACAATTATTTGCAGAATTTCATATTGAAACCCTTGCTTTTATTGTTGCATTATTTTGGTATTTTCTTGCGGGAGTTTTTGTTTGACCACATACTTGAACACTGATTCAAACATGTTGTATGTGTAAGTATTAATGAAGCACTCTTCATTATATTCTTTGAGCAATTACTTTCTGTTATTTGACCTTAACCATCTGCAGTCCAAATAGTCGAAATTTACGTAGAAATGATCATGGTCATAACATAATGGAAGATAGTGCACGAAGAACACAAGAAAAGTTCATTATAGCTACTCCATTCCTTGAAACTGACGAATATTGAACGCGAACCATGTCAAGTAGTGCAGGTCTCATAAATGGAATAGATATTTCATAATTGAATTATTGAACTGATCGATGTCATTCTCTTTGCAGGTGAATTGCTGGACGTATTGAGTCATGTGAAGAAGGAGTTAGGGCGTCGTGTGGCGGTGGTAGAACGTCGAAGGCGGCGAGGGACAAGCGCCGGAGGAGAGGAGAATCGAGACCCGGCCTGCCTCAATGACAACTCCGATGCTGTGACTATGAGCGAGCTGATACGCTCCGCACGACGTGAATTAAACAGTAAGTCATCCTCTGCACTTGTGAGAAGGTAAAGATGCACCAGTTGACGACATTTTCTAAGTGATAATTGTCTTGCTTTCTCCTCAATTAGATGAACGACAATAGTGATAGAAACAATTTCATCTTCCATCCAATTGTCATTTGTTTCTCTAATTATCCTCATAAGGTGCACACCATCCACTTTCTTTGTTCATGCCCCGGTTCGAGTCCTCAGGTCATTGTTGAAGCGTGGAAAAGTCCTCAATCGGGAAATTGCGAACTTGAAGCGCGTTTTCTATCAACTTGGAATGACGCAGTTCAAGAAGGTCCAAAACTCGAGTTCGCAACCTTTTCATCAGACAACTATTTACAAGCACTTGTGCGTAAAAACATATCCAGCTGATCTGTGTGATGAAGGAATTACGTCTGCTCTGCCGTCGACCTATTGTGGAATGTACTCTTCTCATTTCTACCTCCGCGTCCGATGGACAGTTCAAGAGGAGAAATTCGCTCTTCCTGCGCGCAAGTTCCTTTTTTGGCTTTGCGTCGTTTTTTGAGTTCATGAAAGTGTCAAATGAGAAGACATCTCTTCATCTCAACCACGAAGTCAACTCAGAAAGAAAATTAGTTGTAGAAAGACGGAGTTTTCACGTCCAGTAGTGACCCAGTCAGCTGCACCGTCCAATCCTCCAGTGTGAGGAGTAGTGACCCAGTCAGCTGCACCGTCCAAGCCTCCACTGTAAGGAGGAGTGACCCAGTCAGCTGCACCGTCCAAGCCTCCAGTATGAGGAGTAGTGACCCAGTCAGCTGCACCGTCCAAGGCTCCAGTGTGAGGAGTAGTGACCCAGTCAGCTGCACCGTCCAAGCCTCCAGTGTGAGGAGTAGTGACCCAGTCAGCTCCACCGTCCAAGCCTGCAGTGTGAGGAGGAGTGACCCAGTCAGCTGCACCGTCCAAGCCTCCAGTGTGAGGAGTAGTGACCCAGTCAGCTGCACCGTCCAAGCCTCCAGTGTGAGGAGAAGTGACCCAGTCAGCTGCACCGTCCAATCCTCCAGTGTGAGGAGGAGTGACCCAGTCAGCTGCACCGTCCAAGCCTCCAGTGTGAGGAGGAGTGACCCAGTCAGCTGCACAGTCCAAGCCTCCAGTGTGAGGAGTTGTGACCCAGTCAGCTGCACCGTCCAATCCTCCAATGTGAGGAGAAGTGACCCAGTTAGCTGCACCGTCCAATCCTCCAGTGTGAGGAGTTGTGACCCAGTTAGCTGCACCGTCCAATCCTCCAGTGTGAGGAGCAGTGAGGTGGCAGTCAGCTGCACCGTCCAAGCCTCCAGTGTGAGGAGGAGTGACCCAGTCAGCTGCACCGTCCAAGCCTCCAGTGTGAGGAGTAGTGACCCAGTCAGCTGCACCGTCCAAGCCTCCAGTGTGAGGAGTAGTGACCCAGTCAGCTGCACCGTCCAAGCCTCCAGTGTGAGGAGGAGTGACCCAGTCAGCTGCACCGTCCAAGCCTCCAGTGTTAGGAGTTGTGACCCAGTCAGCTGCACCGTCCAATCCTCCAGTGTGAGGAGCAGTGACCCAGTCAACTGCACCGTCCAGTCATCCAGTGTGAGGAGTAGTGATCCACCCAGACAGTCCTTTCAATCACCTTTTATGATCTCATCTGTGTGCATTATTCAGGAGCATAAATGCACTCAGTATTTTTTGCAGTTTTGGTTAATTTGGATTTATTTTGGTTCTTCGATTAATCTGAACAAGCCTTCGATGGTGCTGCTATCTGATTCGTCTAACTGTTGGCCTAATTAATTTAGACTGATGACTCAACTTAGTACTCGGAATAGATGTTATTCTAGTCATTTGAAGTGCCAATGATTAATTGGAGGACGCGATGCCTCTGATGATGGCTCTTGGACAGCATCACATTACGAAGCGTATGATGGAAATTCGATAAAGTGAGAAAGAAAAGATATAGGAGTTATAACCACAGGATACGCAACCGTTGATGCAACAGTTTTCTAACCTTGTATTGTTCGGTAATGCGAGATGACATGAGCACTATTAATAGTAAGATAACGACACCTTTACTGGCCTACATTAACGTATTCACTGATGAATCGTTGTTGAAGTTTACCTGGCTGCAATGCAAGTGATATAGTACTCATTTGATATCTGTCTGAGGTGAATCCATGGACAAGAAATGAAGTCAATTGATCTTCATGATGGACCTGTCGACTGTTTTTCATTTTCTCACGTCATCAGGAGTAAACCAATGGTCAGCAATTCGCTTCAATTTCATCCAATTGTTTCTTCTCAGCCCTCTGAACTTTAATGCGGATGTCTTCGAAAATCATCGAGTCAAGCGTCACACGTTTAGATAGCAAGTTGTAACTCACCAGATAAGTATCTGGCAGTATACGTTCTATCTGAAACAAGGTTAACACGCGATTGAAGCGAAGAAAGACAATCCGAAATTCGCTGAAACTTCTCTCCACATACGACGCTTGTCAATGGCGCGAACTTGAAACATGTTATATCATGGACTGACAGAGCGCTTGCAGTGGAACTGGAGGAGCCGCCAAAAAGAGTGTCATGAATGGACTTCATGGCTGTTAAACCTGGGTTCTTCTCCAAGGACAATCGCAGTTTCTCCAAAGGGTCGTTAGCGGGTGGCCCGGAAAGTTTAAGGCTTCTTTCAACCTTCTCTATATTTCAAAGCTCTGGTGAATCGTAAAGTGCCTCGTTTTTCAGAGTTCTTTTATGCTTGATGCGAGACATGTGGCACTTTGTGCAGATTCAATCGCAGACGATTCAGGTGATAATTCAGCAATAAATTTCTTTACTGAATCGAAATGTTTTGCATAATATGAGACTGCATCAATCCATGTCCCCCAACGACTCGTCACTGGATTGATAGGCATTGGCAATGATGTAGATTTGACAAATGCAAGACGGAGCATAGGTGCTTTGACGAAAATTTTTTTCACCAGAGCCAGGAACTGATTAACTTTAGGAAACCCATCTCTCATATTTCATTTTCATTTGTATGGCATTAAATTTAAACAGATGTTTCGCATGAATATGCAAGATAACGATGGAATTTTGAACATCGGCATTTTCTTCGTATGTAGCTAAATATGCATTGATATGCACATATATGCATTTACATATTTGAACCGCCCTACTCATTACTCTTCCTATATACGGTGTATGGTTCTCTTCTTTCGGACTGCAAGTCGATTAACGGATTTTCGTAATTGAACTGATGAGATTAAGCGCTTTTAGTTGACCTATCTTTTGGATGAAAAAGTATTAGCATATCAGTCTATCTTATTTTGTAATTTCTAAAAATTGCAAGTTTTTACTAATTATCAAAAATATCTATCATTTTGTTTCAGGGATTAGTCAATCAATAAAGACGACTTCATCGAAATAGTCTCCGATTACATATAGGCCTATACATACACATATTCGCATGTCTATTCACTCTGATTCACTTCATGCGGGTGCCCGTACTTGTAGATGAACATGAAAACTTCCTAGCTCAACGCAATATCATATTTAAGTTTTACAATATACAAGTACAGTGCCAAATACAAGCAATGAAGTCAATACTTCGCTACAGCAAAAGTTTCTATGACTTATCAACAGAAAACAAACTACTGCGTTTTTATGAATATGTGATTAATAAACGCTCGCAGTCGTGCATCCCAGTATTATAGGTAACGGGTGTAATTCCAATTCTATCTAACTTTGAGATAATAGCCACAAAATGCAAAAAGACAAATTTATATTACGAGAAACAAACGTTCATTGAAAATTTGTCCCAATGTAGTTGACAACACCGGTAATTGCTGCCTTAAAAGCATGCAAACAGTTAAAAAATATCAATGGATTGATGAAAGCTACATATTATTATAAAAACTCCAATGTAGGCCCCTATTATGTGTAAAGGCCTACGAATGACAGTACTGACAATCTAAAGAGAATAGGCAGATCTTTCAATAAATTATCATGGTACCTAAAACAACCGTTAGCTATTGAGACCCGCGTGATGCCGAATGAAGACCATCGATGGATTAACAAGCGTCACTTTGAAAACCATCAAGGCAAACAATGGATTAACAAACAAAATGCGGGTATAAAAACAATCATGAGAATAGCAGATACTGAAGTAAAATATCAATGGATGAACAAACGCAAAACGCTACCATGCGGCAATGAAGGCTATCAAGAGAATAGCTGATGCTCTAGAAAAATATCAATGGATTAACAAACGTTTCTACGGGTATGAAAATCTAGAGAATAGCCGATGCACTAGAAAAACAATAAAGGCATCACAATAAAGGAAAGGGGCCAACAATGGTTTCTTGTCGTCTCCTGAGCTCTCGGCAACCGGTGATATGTCCACTTGCACGGCCTTTATCCTCGAATCAAGATTGGCACTACGACTGGTTAATGACTTCGGTGGCGGAACAAAAGATACACGAGCAGCAGAAATGTCCTGCTGCAGTTTTTTTGTCTACTTCGAAGAACTTGTTCGAAGACATCGCAGCGACGACCTGCCTCAGAGTGGGAACTGAAGTTGCAGACGATTATAATTACATCATATAGCTCGGTTCCTCTTCGGTCTGCAGCCTAATGAATCATCGCCAAGCGTCAATCAGGGGAAAAGAATGTTTTGCGAGCTCACATTCCCTCACTTGAATTGTTAAAAGTTGCGTAAGTGAAATTGATCATGCAGCGCACGGGGCGAGAGAATCGTCGTCTCCACTGACATGGATACTGATATCTACCTCCCTGATCCCGGTTGACGGATGCGAAATTGACAGACAGCCTCAACAGATTAATTACATAATCCCAGGTTCTCTCTCTCACTCATTTCAAGACCGATATTAGTCTTCTTATAAGAATTGGATATGAGCCAAGAAAAGAAATTGTTATGATGAATGGTTACCGAACCCGTGTTTCGTCACCCTGACAGAATCAATGCTTTTTTCAGAACAAGGACAGCCTGCTTACTGTAGACACAACCTGTACAATGTTACATGTATAAATGTTGTATTTTCACTTCAATCTGTACGTCCATTTCATGAAGCGGCCTTCGCCTAGTCATCCAGTAAGATGAGTGCAACTACAGCCTGCATTCTCGCTTTCTCACAACCTTTGCAAACCAAAAAAGAGTTGATACTTTCAAATAACATTTAAATTTATCTTATTTTGGTGATAAAAATTTTCATTTAATTCCCATGGGATTCTCATGACCTGAAGCAAGATTCCCATATGGGAATTCCCATTCCCACGGCAAGCCTGTTACTAACCCTAACCTGGTGAGAGTTGACAGTGTTTGGAGTTGTATATGGTCCAGGGTTCGAGTCTGTCCGCCTCGGAAGGCAGCACGCTCTCATTAGACATGGATTAGTAAGACAAATATCGCATTTAAAGTAAAAAAAGTAAAGTTTCATCACTCGTCCATTCTTTATTGAGTGTCGACACGATTTGCGGCTGAAAGGTGAAGTGCAAGAGTGAATAACATTTTGCTTGTTGTATATCACTTGTTGATATCTTTGTTTCTTTGAAGCATGAAGTGCTGACTTGCATGGAAATGATGAATTGATTTACACACCGCAAGGACTGACCATTCTCATCACGTTGACTACTGTAGTAAGCGGCGATCGTTGCTCTGAAGTTGACGCTGTAGGTCAGAAACGATCGCCAATTTATGAGTGACCAGCGCGGAGATTTAGAAAAGTGAAAAAATTGAGGTTGCGTAAGACTGATCGCCCTTGATGTCCTCTGTGATCTGATTCTAACCATGGATTAGCTCGAGCTGTGGCCATGGTGTAGTCCGCTTAACTGATAAGATTATCTGCAGACAAAGGAGGCTTTTAAAAGCGGTGAAGTTACGTTGAGCCTTTTGACAATCGCCTCTCAGATTGAAGGCAAGTGTCAGCAGTCGTGGTTCAGTGTTTGACCAGCAGATTGCGGTTTAGACACTTCGGTCTGTCTGTGGGTGTGCGCGACTTTATAGTGTTATGAAAGCAGAAGTGTGCTATAAAACAACAAATGGACGCACTGACAGTCTCATTACTTGACCGATTCGAAGGAATTTCAACCGAGCAGTTGACGGCACAGTGTCATGGACCTTAAAGAAATGGTAGAATGAAAATTTATTGAACATTATTCATCAATTAAATGAATCAATTTCTTTTGACATGGTAGTAATTTCGGTTATCATGCTCTTTCTGGGTAAAATGTTAAAAATACAAGTTTAAAGAATACTTTTTCATAAAATTGATGTGAAATGTCATCCGTTTTCTATAATATTTCAATCAATTTGGTCAGCTAAAAATCTCTATCAATATGCTGTTCTTACTCGGCAAGAAAGAGGAAAATGTGCACACATTCCTGATCGCCCCCTTCCCCAGCACATGAACGCACTCATTCACACCTCCTTTGGTGTGCACACTCTGGATGATCACTTCATGGAATAATAGTTTACTGTGCATTGAGAAGGACATTTCTTAATTCAAGTTATAAGCACGTGTACGTGTATGTGTATAGACTGCTCAGCGTGCCGAAACTTGCACAGATTTCATCCTAAGTATTCAGCATACCTAACAGGTCTTTACACAGCAAGACCAACGTAACATCAATAATGTACAGTTGCTGCTGAATCCTTAATGTTCACAGTATGACAGCAAACGGAGACAAACGTTTGGTATATTCCATTGAAGGCAGGGTTGCTATGATGTGAAATGATCCAAAACAGCCGTGAACTTATTCGAGATCTAAATTAGAATGTACACAGAATGTGGTAGACCTTCCAACCACCTAGTGGATGGCTCAGCTGGTTCAAAGCCGCGTCTCGGAGTTGCCGAAGGTTCGAGGTTCGAATCTGTCCGGTTCTTGAGGTGCCTCCGCTCTAATTGGAGAATACTCTGTTTCATAGCCGCGTCTCGGAGTTGCAGAAGGTTCGAGGTTCGAATCTGTCCGGTTCTTGAGGTGCCTCCGCTCTAATTGGAGAATACTCTGTTTCATAGCCGCGTCTCGGAGTTGCCGAAGGTTCGAGGTTCGAATCTGTCCGGTTCTTGAGGTGCCTCCGCTCTAATTGGAGAATACTCTGTTTCATAGCCGCGTCTCGGAGTTGCCGAAGGTTCGAGGTTCGAATCTGTCCGGTTCTTGAGGTACCTCCGTTCTAATTGGAGAATACTCTGTTTCATAGCCGCGTCTCGGAGTTGCCGAAGGTTCGAGGTTCGAATCTGTCCGGTTCTTGAGGTGCCTCCGCTCTAATTGGAGAATACTCTGTTTCATAGCCGCGTCTCGGAGTTGCCGAAGGTTCGAGTTTCGAATCTGTCCGGTTCTTGAGGTACCTCCGTTCTAATTAGAGAATACTGTTTCATAGCCGCGTCTCGGAGTTGCCGAAGGTTCGAGGTTCGAATCTGTCCGGTTCTTGAGGTGCCTCCGCTCTAATTGGAGAATACTCTGTTTCATAGCCGCGTCTCGGAGTTGCAGAAGGAACGAGGTTCGAATCTGTCCGGTTCTTGAGGTGCCTCCGCTCTAATTGGAGAATACTCTGTTCCATAGCCGCGTCTCGGAGTTGCAGAAGGAACGAGGTTCGATTATGTCCGGTTCTTGATGAGGTACCTAATTCGAGAATACTAACACAAACTTGCGAGGTGCGATGGTGTCTCTTCTGATTTGGTTGAGACGTCGCACCTCTGGAATAAGGACTGGAGAACATGTCGACAAGAAGATTCAATGAGTCGCAGCATGAATGAAGTGGCTTCAGAATTCGTCGATTAGTGAGAAACCTGATAAAGTTGCTGGACCTCGGCTACGTTTCATGTTCCCTTGTTCTTAAGGCGTAGGGAAAAGAAGCTGTAGAAGACCGAGAATTCCCTCGCTGTTTCCTTGCCCAAAGTATATGGTAGGAGTGTCCTCTATATAAATAGCGGACAGCAAAGAGATTACTTGACCAAGGGAGGTTTCTGTGTGTATCTGGACACTTGTGAGCTTTTGGTAGAGATCATTTAGAACTTCAGTAGTTGTGGATTTTCATCGTGACATGAAGCCCTTATGATCAGTAGATTGCTTATGTATCTGATTGACATCGTTGTTGGAAAACATAACTTCAAATGATCTGATGTATATGGTAAATATCAATGATTTCAATCATCACTGTAAATACAACTAAATCATCGGAAAACATAAAAGGTTGCTGTTTGTGGATGGTTGATACATGCATAACACAGATTACGTCCAAATAGGCCGACCCCTAAGTGCAACTTGTCGAACACGAGCAAGGTGAAAAAAGAGCTCTCTCATCTTTGAAGAAAGCTAGAGAACCGATTTGGTCAATAAGATTTCTGGACATAATCGGTAGTCTAAAAGTCTTTGATATATCTAGTGCATTTACCGTGATATAAAGTTCAGTAAATACGAAGAATACAGCTGATTGTCAAGAAAGTCTCAGTTTCCGTATTGATGGAGATTTTGGATTTTTCGGATTTCTTAGCGAAGACTCTCAACAAGATTGACGTCAAACGGAAGACTGTGTTGTAGAGAGCCTTGGTAACATCAGGAACTAGGTATTATCCATGCTGCATTCTGACTGGCTTAATACGATATTGAGCGAAATGGCGGCACTTTACATGCTGCCGATGGAGTTTCTAACTGCTTTACAATGCCGACTGGTCCTTCCAATGTATGTCGCCTCCTCACCTTCACAGATTCGCCTTTCTTGCATAGAATGGTGTGTTTCATTTTCTACAAAGACTCAGTTATCCTACATAAAGGAGGTGTAGCCTTGAGTCGTCGCTGTCCTACTGTCTCCCCCTATATTGACTGCACTAATTGTGGATTTTTTCATTCTTGTCATTCTTTGTCGACATCTATCTTCTTTCCTATAGTATTGCAATGTGTTATCGCACTTCAAGTAGTTGCAATAATGTAGGCGGATGTGTCTAATACGGGAAATGACACAAGGAATATATTCTTCGACGATACTGACATATTCAAACTTCACTTGCACATTGTGATACTTATTGCTTGGATGCTCTTCCTGTCGACATCCAATGGCATTCGGGACTCGACCTCAAGATCAAAAGATGACTAAGTCAAGAACTGAACCACTGTGCCACGCAGACCGCTATATTCGCTGATATTTTCACAATATCAATAAAAAAAGGACGGACATCAAAATTCAAAAGAAGAGCGAGTATCAATGTGCAGCAAACAGTGGAGTAGTACCATCACAGTAGCGTAAATAAACAACAAGAATGAGAGATGAGAGAGAAGAAAAAGGATGAGGGTGTTTACTCCCACATTTGCTTGACTGTTACGTTCGATATTCTTTCACATTTCCATTTTATCAGAACCTTTTCTTCCGAATTTTCTTAGTATTCATTCATATCTTTCCTGGAGATGATCTTCCGAATTCTGTGACGATCTTCATTCCTCTCTCATTATGTTTGTATGTCATGTTCAGATGGGATTTGTTATATCCACTGTCTTGTTTGAACCAATGTGTGATCCAGTGAAGGCAAATATGATGGAGTAAACGACATCCTATGAACGATATCTGCTGAAAATCGTTACTTTTAAGAGGTCTGTTAGAAAATGATGGAAATGTGTTGTCAGACTTGAATAACTTCGATCCAATGTTCATTGAGGAATTCTGTTCAAGATCTGAGATCAGTCCGTCAGAGGTCCAGTCAGGTCGTGTTTACTCCGATCCAGTGTCATTGTGTACACTTCTCTGAGTGTTTATTTTTGATTTGTTGTTGGTCCCGGGCTAAGTGACACGTCCTTATCTGTGGAATCCGCTTGTAGAAGACCGAATTGACAGACGTCTGTATAAATGACCTTTGAACAATACCAGATCACTACAGACAGCAGCAGCAGCAGCAGCAACGTACAAGTGTCGTTCACAGATGGGTGCAGTCATTCACCTATTCCTATCGGTTTATTCTTAGCTGATTTCTAACGCTTTCTTGAGAAGATGGGAATTCTGCCAGTCTAGGACATTGAATGACGGAATGAAAGTTTGAGAAATTCGATTTGAAACGCGACAATGATCGTGGATGACGGCGGAGACAAGTCTGACGGAGTTCGCTCACTTGAAATTGTTATCATCCTTGAATTAGAATGCTCTGACGAGCAATGTATGCGGCGATCTTTCTCACTGATTAGCCTGTGATTATATCCGCTGGTATTTCGTGAATAATCTATCAAAGGAGGTCGCATTATATCCAACTGCTCCACGTAGATCAGTTTATCATGATCATATTCAAAATGTATAATTTATGGTGAAAAAGCAATGATACATTGCATCACAGACATGTCAGATTTCTGTGCTCATTACAGGCTGACAGAGTGCGATGTCAGATTTCTGTGCTCATTACAGGCTGACAGAGGCGATGTCAGATTTCTGTGCTCATTACATGGTGACAGAGGGCGAAGTGACATAACAGTTTGGCCTCAGGTGATATCAGGTCATGTTTCTCAACTCTAGAAAACTCGGCAGTGTCCCACTCATATTCCTGCTCACAATTATTATTTCCTTCTGATAAAATTTGAACAGTCAAAGCGTAATCGTCTCCCCACATATCAACATCAGAGCGGTTTTTATTCAGCAGTGGCCAATTTTCGAATCTCTCCTCCTCACAGCATCTCCACGACTGTCTCGTTGACCCTTTATCGCACCGCTGGACATCTTTATCTCCTGGCGGACCGTCCTGGCTCACTGACCGCTACACACTGTCGCCAATCTTATCACCACTCGAATCGCCGAGCCAGCGCTCTAGGGAGGATACGAAGCTTGGACAATAGACACCGCTGACCTCCGACGTTCCCCATAGGATCTCCGACAATGAAAGGTTTTCGAGCGAACAGCAAACTTGGTGACGGCGAAGGCGAGCCGGGATCTTCTTTGAGAGACCGCGGTCCTTCACTGACGCCACTATGTCCCCAACCTACAGAGCCATGTCGACCTGAGCAAAGAGAGAAAATGTCGAGAGTGGATGAAGAGGATGTTTGTCCTCTAAGGTAGCGCAAATGCGCAATCATTCAGATCTTGAGATAGGACTTCTGTTCATTGTACCTTGAAGTTTATTGACTAAGAGTCTATTCTCCACACAGTGACTCTATCCACTGAACGCGGAGTCCATCCACTGTACCACCATCCTTTGTCAATGCAGCTACTGAACTTGTAAGGAGCACACGAATCAAATGATTCGTGTTTCCCTTGGATTATGATGTAACTTAATCAGTAACTTCTGACATTATTTGGCGCTGTGCTGAGCATTCTATAAGATAAACGCGAAGACACACGGTCTCCATCTTTCTAGTGTTGATTAGGACCTCATGTCCATTGCGTTGTGGAGACCACTGATGCCAGTTGCTCCTTGTCATGATGGACGGCATCCTGTTTTTCTGTCAGAGATAGAGTCTTGTACGACGCAATTCCAGTTGGTCTCACGCTCTTCGACACTGCTCCATCAGGGGCTTCTGACGTGGGAATGGGCGCGGTTCCGGACTTTCCATTCTCACCTGACATCACGCTGATGGACGAGGGGAGTTTCGCGCGAGTCAATCATTTCATGAATTCAGCAGCGAGGCAATTGGAGATGCGGTCAAGGAGGTGCCGCTCCTCGTGCATCTGACTGTTAGCAAGAAGGGACTGACGAAGGGAAACAATGTTGGGAGGGAAGACTTTCTCTTGCCTTTCCTGTTATGCAGTGCATTTTCCGTGAGTATGTAGGCGTTCCAATGACAATTGGCCTCGCCCATGTTTTCTATCAATTTGGGGCGTAGGTTGCTCCGCCTTCGAGAAGCAACAGTTCATAATGTGAGCGATTATGAGGTCAACTTGTTGGACGGACGCACAGAGGAAGCAATGGATTAGTCTCTGAATTGGATAGACGGCTGTTATATTGTTGACGCTGTAGGAGGAGAAATTCCAAACATATCGACATAAGAAGTATTTAGTGATTGAATTAGTTAAAAAAGATCCTCAATTATAAATTTTCATTTTCTCATGACGCGTCCCCGGTGATAGAGTAACCATTAACGTACGAGGGCTGCCGCGGCGTTCAGTGACTGTACACTCGCCTCTTATTTCTTCCCATGGAGTTGGATCTGCATCCCGAGTGGAATTGGACCGTTATACTTGGGGTAAGATGGGTGGGAGCTCCTTCAACCGAACAAGTGCCCGATGTCTTTGTAGACCTGTAGCGACAAGGCGTAGGTGGAGTGCAGTTACAGTTTGGCTCACAATGACAGACGGCGTTGAAATCTGACATTCTTGATTTGATTGAACAGTGACGGAGAGAACTATCAAAACATCGATAAGAAATCAGTGACACTGTGTTCCACAGGGATATCACTGGATGTAAGGCTCTTTCCATATTAACCTGCAGTATCTGCTTCATCACAGATGTTCTCTCGTACAATTGCGGACATCAAAGCGTTATTGTCTGCATAGATACATCGGTGAGCACATCATCAGATGTTGGTGCTGCTCCTCGAACACGTGCCCTTCGACACATTGGTGTTCTCCCTTTACCGACTGAGCTATCCCAACACACGTTGATACGGGTGAAGTCTCATGTACGAGTACGCCGTGAATTAGGAGGTATGATTGCCAAAGGTCACGAGTCTGAGCATTGACGGCAACAGTAATACGATGACAGTCAAACGCAAAATGTTTGGAGACGCCATCTGATTAAAACTTTATCATGTCTGTTTACTTTATACTTCGCCCAAGATTGAGTGATGAGGGGAACGGTCAAACATTGGACTCAGCCTTTAATCTTGCTTCGTGAAAGATTTTCCTACCTCTATACTGATCGTCGGTCATGTGAGATTGACCCATGCAATTGAATCATCGAGTTTCTCTGACAATCAGGCCTTTGCCTGAAATACCTTTCCATTGGTCCAGTGATGCTTCTGAACAACAGATAATCTCGACAGCAAGGGTCTGTCTCAGTGCATTGAATATCTAAAGAGAATGACAGCTATTAAGTCAGTAAATGACACCAACACCCTGGATTCCCCGACCGCACTCGCCTGACTTAGGAATCGAGCCGAAGTCCGCGGTGGAGACGACCTCGCACCCTCTTCACTAGGCCACGCTGACGGTAGAAAAGGAATGCGAGTGAAGGCAGAAGTCTAAGGGCAGATCTCTAAGTAATATCAACAGCATATCGACTTCTGCCTTCACTCTCATTCCTTTTCTACCGTCAGTGTGGCCTAGTGAACAAGGTGCGAGGTCGTCTCCACCGCGGACTTCGGTTCGATTCCTTGGTCAGGCAAGTGCTGTCGGGAAGTCAAGGGTGTTGGTGTCCTTTATTGACTTAATCCTTGTCATTCGCTTTAGATGTTCAACAGATAGTCACAAAGACTTGGTTGATCTTTGTATTCTGTTTGGTCTTCAAGTCAAGCATCGACAGCGAACCGGCCTGTCCTTTGATAATCATGATCATTGCAAGGGTGCAAAGTTGTATTATAGCGTTAATGCGCACAATATCGGATGCGCATACATTTCGGTCGACACACGGATCACGTTCTCACCTTGTTCTGCTCTGTGACTTTTGTCCGCTGTCAGAGAGCTCATAGAGATTGATTCAAGGTCAACTCAAGCTCACACCAGCTCGAGCTCCATATCGACACACCGGACTGGGATTGCTCACCTTCGTTCTGCTCTGTGACTTTCTGATCGTGTCCTCAGCTCATAGAGATCGAAAGTAATTGAATTCAAGGTCAACTGCAGTCGCGGCCAGCTCGAGCTCCATATCGACACACCGGACTGGGATTGCTCACCTTCGTTCTGCTCTGTGACTTTCTGATCGTGTCCTCAGCTCATAGAGATCGAAAGTAATTGAATTCAAGGTCAACTGCAGTCGCGGCCAGCTCGAGTTCCGTATGGACAGAGAGATCCCATGTTTCCGTTCTGTTTCCTTTTCGTGTGGGACTGAAATTCAGCTCGCGACAGTTGATCTCTTTGTGGTGGGAAGTTAATGAATGGGCTGTCAATTTCCTCCTTGCTGGACCTTTGTCTCTGTCTTCCACAGCAGCAGCACACTGACTGACTCATACAAGTCGTAATTATTCATTTTCGATATCAATTCTCAATTTCCGGTCACTCGGCCGGACTCGTGACAATATTCAACTAACCTGTCGACTGATGGTGGAGTGGAGGAGGAGTTTTGCCTCTCATTATTTCAATTTTAATGAATACGGCGATTATTTGATGTCAGTTGTACTGTTATCATGCTGGAGATGTTTTCATCAACAAGTCCTAATGGAAAGGAAATGAGTTGCAAAGTTGTTGACGATAAAGTTTCAAATTGTTACTTCAGGCTCCAACTGATGAACGCATGAAGGCGCTGGGGTTAGCGAAGCGACAACCCTGTTTCATGATTTCAGTGCTACTACCGGCTTTGTTTCGAGTTTTGCTGAGTAGCGAATGCTGTCGAAGAATCAGTTGTTTTAACTCCTTAAAGCAACAGCTCGAGAGCCACGGCGACTGTGGAAGTGATTGTATTCATGTCATGCGATCCCAGGGTAGGGCAAGGATGAGACCGTCAGTGAGCATGCCAGGGTAGGGCAAGGATGAGACCGTCAGTGAGCATGCCAGGGTAGGGCAAGGATGAGACTGTCAGTGAGCATCCCAGGGTAGGGCAAGGATGAGACCGTCTGTGAGCATGCCAGGGTAGGGCAAGGATGAGACCGTCTGTGAGCATGCGAGGGTAGGGCAAGGATGAGACCGTCAGTGAGCATGCGAGTGTAGGCCAAGGATGAGACCGTCAGTGAGCATCCCAGTGTAGGCCAAGGATGAGACCGTCAGTGAGCATGCCAGGATAGGGCAAGGATGAGACCGTCAGTGAGCATGCCAGTATAGAGCAAGGATGAGACCGTCAGTGAGCATGCGAGGGTAGGGCACGGATGAGACCGTCAGTGATCATGCCAGTATAGAGCAAGGATGAGACCGTCAGTGAGCATGCCAGGGTAGGGCACGGATGAGACCGTCAGTGAGCATGCCAGGGTAGAGCAAGGATGAGACCGTCTGTGAGCATGCGAGGGTAGGGCAAGGATGAGACCGTCAGTGAGCATGCCAGGGTAGGGCAAGGATGAGACCGTCAGTGAGCATGTCAGTATAGGGCAAGGATGAGACCGTCAGTGAGCATGCCAGGGTAGGGCACGGATGAGACCGTCAGTGAGCATGCCAGGGTAGAGCAAGGATGAGACCGTCTGTGAGCATGCGAGGGTAGGGCAAGGATGAGACCGTCAGTGAGCATGCCAGGGTAGGGCAAGGATGAGACAGTCAGTGAGCATGTCAGTATAGGGCAAGGATGAAGCCGTCAGTGAGCATGCCAGGGTAGGGCAAGGATGAGACCGTCAGTGAGCATGCCAGGATAGGGCAAGGATGAGACCGTCAGTGAGCATGCCAGGGTAGGGCAAGGATGAGACCGTCAGTGAGCATGCCAGGGTAGGGCAAGGATGAGAACGTCAGTGAGCATGCCAGGGTAGGGCAAGGATGAGACAGTCCGTGAGCATGCCAGGGTAGGGCAAGGATGAGACAGTCCGTGAGCATGCCAGGGTAGGGCAAGGATGAGACCGTCAGTGAGCATGCCAGGGTAGGGCAAGGATGAGACCGTCAGTGAGCATGCCAGGGTAGGGCAAGGATGAGACAGTCCGTGAGCATGCCAGGGTAGGGCAAGGATGAGACAGTCCGTGAGCATGCCAGGGTAGGGCAAGGATGAGACAGTCCGTGAGCATGCCAGGGTAGGGCAAGGATGAGACAGTCCGTGAGCATGCGAGGGTAGGGCAAGGATGAGACAGTCCGTGAGCATGCCAGGGTAGGGCAAGGATGAGACAGTCCGTGAGCATGCCAGGGTAGGGCAAGGATGAGACCGTCTGTGAGCATGCGATGGTAGGGCAAGGATGAGACCGTCAGTGAGCATGCCAGGGTAGGGCAAGGATGAGACCGTCAGTGAGCATGCGAGGGTAGGGCAAGGATGAGACCGTCTGTGAGCATGCCAGGGTAGGGCAAGGATGAGACTGTCTGTGAGCATGCGATGGTAGGGCAAGGATGAGACAGTCCGTGAGCATGCCAGGGTAGGGCAAGGATGAGACAGTCCGTGAGCATGCGAGGGTAGGGCAAGGATGAGACTGTCTGTGAGCATGCCAGGGTAGGGCAAGGATGAGACCGTCAGTGAGCATGCGAGGGTAGGGCAAGGATGAGACCGTCAGTGAGCATGCCAGGGTAGGGCAAGGATGAGACCGTCTGTGAGCATGCGAGGGTAGGGCAAGGATGAGACCGTCAGTGAGCATGCCAGGGTAGGGCAAGGATGAGACCGTCAGTGAGCATGCCAGGGTAGGGCAAGGATGAGACCGTCAGTGAGCATGCCAGGGTAGGGCAAGGATGAGACCGTCAGTGAGCATCGCAGTGTAGGCCAAGGATGAGACCGTCAGTGAGCATGCCAGGGTAGGGCAAGGATGAGACCGTCAGTGAGCATGCGAGGGTAGGGCAAGGATGAGACCGTCAGTGAGCATGCGAGGGTAGGGCAAGGATGAGACCGTCAGTGAGCATGCGAGGGTAGGGCAAGGATGAGACCGTCAGTGAGCATGCCAGGGTAGGGCAAGGATGAGACCGTCTGTGAGCATGTCAGTATAGGGCAAGGATGAGACCGTCAGTGAGCATGCGAGGGTAGGGCAAGGATGAGACCGTCAGTGAGCATGCCAGGGTAGGGCAAGGATGAGACAGTCCGTGAGCATGCCAGGGTAGGGCAAGGATGAGACTTAACAGCGATAACAATAGTGTCGTGCAGTCATTTATTTAAGGCCATCTTGCTGGGGAAGTCCTAGGTTATCAAGTTTCTCAATTACAGATTCTTCACGCCTTGAATTTTCCATCTGTGCATATTTGTGATGATCGTCAGAATGCAGACTTGAATTTGCAATACTTTCACTATCTTGCCACCCCTCGGGACGAGCATTTACTGTAACCGTCGATGTTTCAAAATATTCTCTCTATGAACAGAGAAACTGCGCAGTTCGTCTTTGTGGTTAAGACCGTCCATGAGCATCGTCGGTCTCTGAAGTACAGAGATAGAAGTTCTGTCGTGTAATCTCACGGTCGTTAAGTGGAAAAGCAACACACACCACACACGAGATTCACTCTTTCATGCACGACAACTTGTCTGTGTACCTGACTGCGGTCATCCTCTTTACATTTTATCATTTGTTCTATTAGCATCCATTTGCGACTTGTTACCTCACTCTCTGGTCTATTGTGTGAACACATCAAGCGCCTAATCACATGTCATTTACGACGCCAAATGTCGCATTCATTCTCCCATCAAGACCCGAGATTGGCGAAACGATAGACGGCAGTGCGTGTCCTGGCCATGATTGTCGAAAATGGATAAAAATGGGCGACAATTTACTTTGTTTTGTTACGAGAGATGCAAGTAGTTGGACGTTGGCCGCTGTGTTCTACGGAATGCGGAAGTCATGGGCGCGGCACGCACCTTTCGGTTCGGGAGATGAGAAACTCACTGAGTTTTAATGATTTGCTTGACCGCAAGCCGGCATAGGATCGCGGCAAATGCTGTTCTCTCTTTCTCTCACTCAGTCACTCACTCAGCTTTCTCTCTCTCTCCCTCACTCACTCAGCTATCATTTCTCTCCCTTACACACTCAGCTATCATCTCTCTCTCTCTCTCTCTCTCTCTCTCTCTCTCTCTCTCTCTCTCTCTCTCTCTCTCTCTCTCTCTCTCTCTCTCTCCCTCACACACTCAGCTATCATCTCTCTCTCTCTCACACACACACACACTCAGCTATCATCTCTCTCTCTCTCACACACACACACACTCAGCTATCATCTCTCTCTCTCTCACACACACACACACTCAGCTATCATCTCTCTCTCTCTCTCCCTCACTCAGCTATCATCTCTCTGTCTCTCACACACTCAGCTATCATCTCTCTCACTCACTCAGCTATAATCTCTCTCTCTCTCTCTCCCTCACACACTCAGCTATCATCTCTCTCTCTCTCCCTCACACACTCAGCTATCATCTCTCTCTCTCACACACACACTCAGCTATCATCTCTCTCTCTCACACACACACTCAGCTATCATCTCTCTCTCTCTCTCACTCTCACTCTCACTCACTCAGCTATCATCTCTCTCACTCACTCACTCACTCACTCAGCTATCATTTCTCTCCCTTACACACTCAGCTATCATCTCTCTTTCCCTCACTCACTTAGCTATCATCTCTCTCCCTCACACACTCAGCTATCATCTCTCTCCCTCACACACTCAGCTATCATCTCTCTCCCTCACACACTCAGCTATCATCTCTCTCACTCACTCAGCTATAATCTCTCTCTCTCTCTCTCCCTCCCACACTCAGCTATCATCTCTCTCTCTCCCTCACTCAATCAGCTATCATCTCTCTCCCTCACACACTCAGCTATCATCTCTCTCACTCACTCAGCTATAATCTCTCTCTCTCTCTCTCTCTCTCCCTCACACACTCAGCTATCATCTTTCTCTCTCTCACACACACTCAGCTATCATCTCTCTCTCACACACACACACACTCAGCTATCATCTCTCTCTCTCTCTCTCCCTCACTCAGCTATCATCTCTCTCTCTCTCACTCACTCAGCTATCATCTCTCTCTCTCTCTCTCACTCACTCAGCTATCATCTCTCTCTCTCACTCACTCACTCAGCTATCATCTCTCTCTCTCTCACTCACTCACTCAGCTATCATCTCTTTTCACTCAGTCACTCACTCAGCTATCATCTCTTTCACTCACTCACTCAGCTATCATTTCTCTCCCTTACACACTCAGCTATCATCTCTCTCTCCCTCACTCACTCAGCTATCATCTCTCTCTCTCACTCACTCACTCAGCTATCATCTCTCTCTCTCTCACTCACTCACTCAGCTATCATCTCTCTCACTCACTCACTCAGCTATCATCTCTCTGTCTCTCACACACTCAGCTATAATCTCTCTCTCCCTCACACACTCAGCTATAATCTCTCTCTCTCTCTCCCTCACACACTCAGCTATCATCTCTCTCTCCCTCTCACACTCAGCTATCATCTCTCTCTCTCCCTCACTCACTCAGCTATCATCTCTCTCTCCCTCACTCACTCAGCTATAATCTCTCTCTCTCTCTCCCTCACACACTCAGCTATCATCTCTCTCTCTCTCCCTCACACACTCAGCTATCATCTCTCTCTCTCCCTCACACACTCAGCTATCATCTCTCTCTCTCTCCCTCACACACTCAGCTATCATCTCTCTCTCTCTCACACACTCAGCTATCATCTCTCTCTCCCTCTCACACTCAGCTATCATCTCTCTCTCCCTCACACACTCAGCTATCATCTCTCTCTCTCCCTCACACACTCAGCTATCATCTCTCTCTCCCTCACACACTCAGCTATCATCTCTCTCTCCCTCACACACTCAGCTATCATCTCTCTCTCCCTCACACACTCAGCTATCATCTCTCTCTCTCTCCCTCACACACTCAGCTATCATCTCTCTCTCTCCCTCTCACACTCAGCTATCATTTCTCTCTCTCCCTCCCACACTCAGCTATCATCTCTCTCTCTCTCTCACACTCAGCTATCATCTCTCTCTCTCTCTCACACACTCAGCTATCATCTCTCTCTCTCTCTCTCTCACACACTCAGCTATCATCTCTCTCTCTCCCTCCCACACTCAGCTATCATCTCTCTCTCCCTCACACACTCAGCTATCATCTCTCTCTCTCCCTCCCACACTCAGCTATCATCTCTCTCTCTCTCCCTCCCACACTCAGCTATCATCTCTCTCTCCCTCACACACTCAGCTATCATCTCTCTCTATCTCTCACTCATTCACTCAGCTCCTCTATCTCTCACCTTGTTAATGAGTGGCCAGAATATAAATGAAATCAACATCTGAACAGTGCGTGAGATATCGAAGTCTTACAGTCACAACCCTGGCGTGGAGATCACCCGAGCCCTACTCCCTTGTGCAGTGAATGGAAGTCCCTTTGAGAGACCTGCTGAGTTGCAGTATAATAGAGGGAATGAGGTAGGTGGCGTTGCTACTTATCTGTGTGGGAATCAACAGCTGTGACGCTCTTTATGGCTGTTTGGTTGAGTGACTTTGGGGACAAAGTTGATCACAGACTGATGCGCTGAAAGACTGACATGGTGTCATGAGGTGAGGATCTGACATCTTTCTTAAAAATCAGACAGTTTTCACGTACAGATTTCTGGTGAAATTCCAGAGATGTTTACAGAACTGCTTGTACTTCTCCACAGACAGAAATTCATTCAACAACATCGCAGTTACATCGCATCCTATCTTTCCTACCAGCTGTTGAACAACTGAGCTGCTGACCAACACCTTTTTGAAGTTTTTCCTCGCAAAACAGCGTGTCAACAAGAGATTAGATGATGAGCGATTTCCTTTGATTCCTATGTTTCTGTATTTCGTTAGATCGATGCTGAACATGTGATTATTATCACGATCTCAAAGCGAAAATTATCATGAATGTGGAAATGTTCAATATTAAGTGACTGACATCCTCATCAAAACTGGTACATATTTCATCTAATGTACACTGGGCTATTCTTTTGTATACAATGCAAGGCTGGAACTGTCCTGTTGCAGTTGCAACGCTCATAAGGGCTTATGCGGGTAATTCAATGCAGCAAAGTTCGTCAAGGTAACAAAATTTTTAAAAAAACAAGATAACGACTAGTTAATTTTTTTAAAAGGTGCAAAATATGATTTAAGAGAAACTTATTATATCCTAAAATGTCTAAAAATTCGAAAATGCTTACTACAAGAACAAACAACGGTTCTGGTCTCCTCATGTGGAATGGATTGGCGGGAAAGTCGTTCTGTTTAAAATTATTTTTATCACTTATACATTGAAACGATTCTATTTAACAGTCTGCCCATTCAGATGATAAGAGGACATGTCTGTTTCCAATCAAAATATCAGATCTAGCTAACACAGCGGGTTTACGCTATCTAAAATCTACCAGGTGTGTAAGAGAATTAATGTTAGTTCCTTAAGCTAAAACGTGAAATAAAATTCTACAAAATATGCACACAAATTATTTGACTATTTTTAATGAGGTCATCAACAGGAACTTGGTCAGGACGATCGCGTTTCGACAGCTAAATCCTGGACGCTCAAACCCAACCAAGCGCGGTGCTAGATCAACCTAGTCACAATTAGAGACTTCCTAGGCGTGACTATGGGGTTTTGCGGACATGTAGCATGTTAAGGTTAAATAAGAGGGACCTGCCTTTTTGACACTCGCCATGAGGTCAGAATCGAACCCATGTCCTTCCACACATTCGAACCGGGGCGTGCCCTTTGCCAACTGAGCTATTCTGCTAACATGTACTCATTAAGTGTGAATTGACTGGCATGTCTCTGACTGCTGAAATAACATGCCTTATGATGTGCCTGAATTTGTATGAATTTGTGATATTTCTCCGTCTAAGCCTGATTGTTCTCTCTTTCAGAGACCCGCGTCTCCGGCCGCTCCGATCTGTATGTGGGCGAAGTTCTGGAGGAAGTTTGGCGTCAGGAAAACGCCAGCGCCGTAGCCGGCACAGGTTCCGGTGCGAGTGTCTCTCTCGCTCCCGGCCCGTGTGGTCCGCCCCCCGCCTTGCCTGCCCCGTCCCTCCTTCCACCCGTTTCCCATCCACCACCTCCGGCCGAGCTCGGCCTTATTCGACCTCCAGACTAACCAGTCTCATCTCTGTGCAGCAACCGCAGCCCATCGCCTGTCGTTTGAGGAGAGAGGCCCTTCATCTTCATATCTCCACCTCCTGATTGGTTGCCTTCTCGTCTAACAGCCTCGGCAGCAGCAGCATCTTGAGTTCTTCTGTCCAGCTTTAAATCTTGTCTTCAACACAAGTCAATTCAGGCCTCTTTCAACGCCTGTCTCCTTCTATTTAGTCTTATTATTGTTTTCTGCGTTTTTGTAATACATGTTGAATACAGAATTGGCTACGACACATAGCCTCTTGGATTGAGCAGTATTTGGCCCGAACTTGTTCCCTTAGCCTTTCTTTCCTTTTCATTCCGACAGAACGGCCTCATTTCAAATGACTTCATTCATTCCTTTTTGATTCTACCAAAGCTGTCATTCATCAAATTGTTGGTTCGCTTTTACAAAATTCTATGTTTTTTAACTGGGAGAATTGTTTCAATTTGTCATTCCATTCTATTCTTCAATTTCCACTTTGCCTTAACCTTTTTCTTTTCTTCCTCCTCCTCCAATGATTCCTTGGAGTGATTGTGAATAGACATAACAATGAAGGCAGCCCCGTGCGAGCGAGCGAACGAGCGAGCGATGTTGTGTAGATGGCAGGCGATGGGCAAAGTTTAGCAATTCCATTGTGTTGTGTAAATTAGTGACTTTTCTCCTTGGTTTTTATCTTGTCACACATTTGTGCACAGACTGACAGAATTCTGCACGATTACGCGCACATTAAGAAGTCATTCATGTGACGGTCGTAGAAAGCTTTAATGCCATTTCTCCTGCAGACTTGTTGCCTCCTTGTTTGACTGGCCCACCTCCTCATGTCTCGCACTGCGGTGTGTGACGTTCTCGCCAAAGATGAACATCGTGTGGCGGAGCTGAATTGTAGTGCTCCGTTGTTTCATTTGCTATTCAATTGTCGAATTGTCATTTATGATTCCATGTGTTTGAAAGGCTAATTACTGAAGAATTGACCTCAGAATTGTACACAATTCTGCTAATACACTAATCACAGGACAAGATCTCGAGAGCGGATTCACTTCTGTTCTACATTGCAGTATTCATGATTGTCACCACCGTGCACACACTCACACACACCGAAAACACGAAGACAAACCATTGATTGACATGCTGCAGTTATGTATGTACACGATGGCATAGATATCGAACTAACGCGCTCGCTTACATACATTTTCATATCTGCATTTACCTCGTTTATTGTGCTATTGTGAATCACTTGACGTGTATGCGTGTCTGAAACAAAGTCCGATCTTTTCTGGTGTCAATTCAATGATATCTAAGAAGAAGGAGTTTGTCTATAATTATGTGGATGGCGCAGTGCCTAGAGGCTGTGTCGTGCGATCTCACAGTTGTGTGGTCGAATCTGATGATTAACAAAACATGTCCGCCTAAGTTCGATTATTAATATCAAAATACCTAACATGAAAATCAGGAAGCCAGTTGAGGACATTGCTTTCGCTACATTCCTGAGATTCTGATGATTTTAAGAGAAAGATGAGGTTGAAATAATGAAATTCGCTCTTCGAATGACCTACAGTACTTATAACTACGATCCATATTGTAATTTCCCATTTTTGAACACTTATTAAATGATATGAACTTCCATATTGACATTTTATTCGCTTTACTAATATATTACAAAATATTATCATATAAAAGATATATTTAAATAAATGATATTTCGTTTTTATTGAAATTGTATTATTGGGTTATTGATTCAATTTACTGAATGCTTGATTGCTATCCACAACACCTTGATTGCGAAATTAATTGCATTCATGCTTCTAATTAATGATTATAAAACTAATATGATTGGTCTGTTCGACTTGCTTGCAATTAGAAATATTGAAATTCGCTAATTTTGTATCTGGTGTGCTTGGTAGCAAATTAGTAGAAATGCATCAACAATTTACGTTAAATTGTTGTTATTTTATTCTTATGATTTGCTATCTCTGCAACCGGATTCGCAATATTCTTCATGTTTCATGTACTTGAAGCGTGTCGAATAGACCTTTCACATCGTGGCTTTAGTGTAACAGTACACGTAAGACATCGAAATGCTCTTGAAGATAAATGACATGAAATTATATACATTGGGAACATTTCAATAAAAAGCATTAGAAATGCTACAATTACATTTAGAATCTTGGGAAGCTAGTCGGTTGCAAATGGGTTCAAAGCGGACAGCATGTTTTCATGTATTAAGTTTCTAGATTGACTACGAAATATTGAATTTCCAACTAGATATCATTTGGCAAATTCGTAATCAAAGCTGTAAAAAAGGTGAAATGACAAAGAATCATGAGACATCTTCTCAGAAAATATCGGACCGCGTTTTCTTGTATAGACAGTTGTTTTTAATCCTTCTGAACACAGTGTAGTTAGTCGTCCTTCTTGAATTTGTTATGAATAATAAGAAATGTCACTTGGATCTTGTTTGTATCAGTTTTGTGATCTTTGTTGTTGAATTGATGCAAAGAAACTATTTTGTAACATGAGAATGATATTTGATTTATCATTTTGAGAGAGAGAAAAAGATAATGCAAACGAGAGACACTCAACTACTTTTCGTATATAGCCTTCTGAGCAATACCTAGTTGACCTCCAAGAAGCCTTGTGTTTCCAAGTGCCGATATAGTTGTCCTTTTCATTTTTTGCCTTATAAAGCTTTCATAAGCTTGATTATTCAGATATGCCTATTATATACACGCACGTTTGCACAACATTGTACACCATTTTCGCTTTGAAAATTTACTCATGAGTCTATCATGAAATCTAATAATTTTGCCCTGTAGTTAACCTGCGCTATGTAATCCATTCGTTGCATTCGTTTGCCGCCAATTCGGCCCGCCTTTGTCATGCAAATTATTACCTAATGATTGACTGCAACCGCAAGTCCATAAATTGCCTTTCTTCAGCTTCCATTTTTCGGTTTTACACGTTCCTTTTTATACAACTGTGTCTACATAAACGTATTGCATTGCGTCATTCTTTGTTTGTCGAAGTGCATTAGTTTCTTTTAATGATTCTAACCTTGTTTTCATTCATAATATCAATGACGCAGCGTGTTTTGTCTTTTTTGAGCAAAAGTATCGATCATGTTTTGAAACGAATTTGACTTTCATTGAGTTCATTCAATAAATTGTTGCGTTTTTGACTATTAGTAAACACATGTTGATTAAATTGAGAAAATATGAGTCATTGACATACCGGTGTCTTTCTTGTATATAATTATATTTTATCATTTAACTCTTCTAAACGTTGGAAATTTAAAATATTGTTTGTTGGTAATGTGCGGCTGTCTATTCTGCATTTAAATCCGTCTTAAGTCTCTCCTCTGTTTCTTGTAATTTTTGAGTATATCGACGTCCATTCTCAGCATTCATTACAATCATTTGTGCCATGTTAAAAAATGCATTCTTCAATGATATTCCAAAAGAAGAAATTCTCTTTCTGACTTGAACTATTAATATGCCGTTTTTCTTGGAATAAAGATCTGAAGACAAAGTTTCCAATAAATTGGGTTCACGAGAAAGTGCCGCATTTTTCTTGACGGTGTACTGTTAACGAAATCAAGAAGGCATTCAAACCTGTGAAGCTTGATGCCTCTTTGTACTATGATGTTGTCCACATTGACTTGGTATGAAAGTTGATGCTATTTCAGTAGAGTTTTAAGTGATGGATTATTAATCTAAAATTCAAATTGTTTTCGTCAATTGAATTTCGTCGGTTAATTCTATTATTGAACATCTTTTGTCCAAATTTTTTTATGCTGCTCTCACTGATTCCGTTAAGTGGCTCTATTATCTGTAAATCTATAATCAGTTACAAATACAGGATAAATGACAGGCTTTACTTTAGTAAATCGCGTCAATAATGGCGTCAAAAGCTGTACTGTTTATTCCAAGGAACTCGGTCATTTCCTGATGCTTGAAATCTAAGCGACCGTGAAAACATCCGTGCACATTCTTTTGGAATATCTTGGCTGTGAATGAAAGGTGAATCACGAAGTCTGATTTTGTATGTATTGAGGGAAGCCGTCTTCATTCAAATTTCTGCACTTTTTGTTTGAGGAATTTACCTGGCATTGTGTAGTGATAACGAGAAATGGAATTCATTTTCGAAAGTCACTGTTGTTCTTATTTTCATAATTGGGTGCAGGTGTTGAAACGAGGTTAATAAAATATTGACAGCGCGAGGACCCGTATTGACGTAATTTGATGCACATGGAATCTCTTCATCCGCTTCTGCTATTTGCTTGTCTATGTCAGCCTATTTGAAAGTGAATCATTGGAGAGATCTTCGCTTGAGCGTGTCCTATACTCGTTTCACGTTTAACTGCGTCGAGCTTTGTGCATAAGATCTGTTGTTAATTTTCTTCTAGCATTCTAACGAGATATTGTAAAGAACTTCCGAGGAAGTGGAACTATTTCGAAATTTGCCTTAAGTTATTGAGATTGTATGGAATAAACGTTAACTGATGCCTTCTTGTAGAAGGAGTTCAAATGATGACCATTATGTGTCTTTGCTTCGTTCCGAGATCTCAAAGCCCTGATATTGAGAACTTCCCTCGTGTTTCTAGTGTAAAAGTGGATTGGGTAACGCTGGCATTGTGTTGATAAACGGACTTCTCGTAGAGAGGTCTGCTTGGTAGCGTTGGAGCTTTTACTGTCAATGTTTAAAGTCCATAGGACGTACCGCTTGAAAGACTGACCTGATAAGTACACGGGATCACATTATGTGTAAATAGGAATTTTGTTTCGCTTGAGCGAATTGTTTTGAATGCGTTTATATTCGATAATTTTCTCGTAACTATCATTTGTTATCATCTAACATTCAAACTATCACTGTATCTAACATCTGTCATTCGATATATCTCGACATTATATATGGATATTAATCCATTGAATGTAAGCGATTAAGCGTAAATATAGAACATATAAGCAAGAAATGACTGTTGGTTTTGTTTTTCATTCACGGGATTTCGACTGGCAATTGCCTGCTTAGGTCGGCGCTATTTACGAGTGATTTCTGATAAGGATTTTGATCGTGCGTTGTTCCTAGGGTAATTTTGACAGCTTGGGTAGGGCTTGAAAATAGCTAATCACTGTACTACTGGTGCGTGCTCGCTTTGAAAGGATGCACGTAGTAACGCGGCAATTTTTTCTGCATATGCGACTATGCACAACTGAAGAAATGTTGAATTTGAGACCGTTCATTGATTTTTGAACCCTCGCGCGCATGCACACCGTTGGCCTCCCAGGCATGCAAGGCACGTGGTAATTGACAGCTAGCCCTCAGCAATCTAATAGCAGACGCGTGCGCTGTACTGTAGTCAATATAGGCCCAGCTCTAATTTGGCGGAATTAATCAATGGGCTTACATAGTTGCAAAGCCGATATGAGGGAAATCGAACGTTTCGTCAAATTGATTATGAGCTGTAACTGGGAGCGTAGTCAGACAAAATCATAAGTGGAAAACTTCAACCGAAATAGCATAAAGATCGAAGAACACAGTGTGTTTAATGTTGGCTATTACGCGCACGTCTGTCGGATTGAGAAGTTCGGATAAAAGTGTATTAAGGAGCTGCTTGAAAGCGCCGCGCAATAAAATTGAGTTCAGTTTTGTTACATTTTAAAATAGTTTTTGCGACTATTCTATGAAATATTTAGGCTAATCTGAAATCTTCATTTCGACATACGTCTTGTAGGTATAGGCTACCAGCGAATAAAACAGTGCTTCGTCCACCAGATGCCACAAACAATTAGGTTCCTAACAAATCGCTCACGTCCGTGAATCCATATTTGAAAGGTTTATATTTTTGTCTTTTGCCTGCGTGCTTAAATGTTGGGCTCATAATGCCATTTAGGCCTCATATTCCCTAAGAGAAGACCAAAATTGTGATGCACTTTCACGTCAAAAATTGTGAACATCTTAATTCACAGCAAAAACAACCCTTAAACGAAATGAGATAGGCTTCTTTTAGTTTATAATCGGACCTGACGGTTGACATTGCACCGATGAATCTCACTATTGCACTGAAAACGCTAAGGAAATTTAACACAGTCTCTAAGTTAGCAAATAGGAATGTTTCTCAGAGTCATGAACGCATTCATTGATTGGTCATTTCTCTTATGATAGAATGAACCATTTGCAATTCAATAAAAATGAAGAGATATCACAGTGGCATCTTGCCGACATCAGAATCAAAATATTGGTGCAGTTTTGTGCATTGGTTGATTGGATGCTATAAATTTCATCACTTCAATAATGCTTGTAAATTCGAATCAAATTCAGCGCCTAAATCAGTTCTGATAGTTTCGTGGCTCAATTGTTGTTCACAAGCTGTATATAGATAATGCTACTTATAAATTTCATGAGTAGCATGAGTATAGAAAATGGGAAGCGAGAACTTTGTCATGACAGCAATTTAAACTACCTAAGTCTTCCGACTTGTGAAGAATGCTGTTGGATATAATTAGGCCTCATCCTGTCATCCAATAAAAATGGTAGTGACCTGCAAGTCATTCTCTCTGTGTTTATGCATAGCATATCATAGTGAATGACCATAAATGTCATTGTTTGAAAACATCCATTTGACAACACTGAATTGTGGAAAAGCAGGAATTATTTTCACATTTCCGTTTGATTGGTAGCTGTATACAGCTGCACATTCAGAGAGCGTGGACAAATCAGACTTCTATTGAAGCATTTTTGTCCTAGTGACGAGAATTAACAGCTTTACATGAAGGCCTGAAATACTGTAATATTGGATCAAGCCGTTATCTTTCCATTATCCGATTGTTTGTGTACACAGCTTTCGCTAAATACATGCAATGTACAATATAGTCAATATAATTGATCATATCAAATCTGTTTTTGACAAACAAAGTATAATCGTCAATTTGAAGGCTCTTTTCTTGAGAGTTTGGAAGTTATTGAAATCAACCATCGACTCTTGCAGCTTTATGATTTATTCATTTAATTATGTAAACCATCAGAACTCAAGTGACCGAAGTAACAAATGGTGCATTTAGGTTCCTAAGCTTCACGTTTTGCCATCGAATTCCAGTTTCGGTGTGAATGTGCATTCCCATGTAAATATAAAATAATGATAACTCCCTAGATATTACCATGTTACAGCTAAGCTCAGATGTCAAGCCGCAAGAAACTTGAAGCTTCAGTTTCCCACAGAAATAGATAAAATTTTTTTAAAATATATCGCCTGTGTTTTGACATCAGAATATGAAAATAATTGCTTACTGGTACAAGAAGTTCCTGCATACTTTTTATACCAGTGCTAACTGCATACCTACTGATCATATGAATGAATGAGAAAGCCTGTAGTGAAATTTTTGCGTCAGATATCTCAAGTTTTTCAAGTAATTGTCACCGCTGGTGCATGACTCAATGGATCTCGGGATTACAAATTGACAGGTGTTTTAGAACCTTTTAAATCAAGTTTTATCACAGCTTGTAAAGCAGTTGAAATATAGAATTCTGCTTCACCAAGCTATAATGTGCATTCAAACAGTGTCAATGATATGCAACTAAAAAATCCAGTTTCAGTTTGAAAGTCCGCCGAGTCGTCTGTACAAAGAACCTATATCGCGTTTTTAGCAGCCTACGAAACTGTTTTAGGGCAATTCTCAAACAGCTTTCATCAAGAGTGGCCAGCTGTTATGAATCTTTTGAATTCATTCTGTTTATTTTCTTGTTGTAGGCTATCTTCTTCCGTGATTTCAAACATTGGTTGAAATTTTATGTTTCAGCTTCTGAAATGATCAGTGCAAAGAAAAACTGCTGCCGGGTTTTTCTTTTGTGTTTTTTTTAAATTTTCCTCTTGTCCATCAGAAATTGCATCGAATATCTAAAGAGAATGACAACTATTAAGTCAATGGAAAGCACCAACACCAATGATTCCCCGAGCGCACTCGCCCGACCTACGAATCGAACCGAAGTCCGCGGTGGAAACGACCTCGCACCTTCTTCACTAGGCCACGCTGAAGGTGCAAAAGGAATGCGAGTGAAGGTAGTAGTCATCTCCAAGTGATATCGACAGCTTATTGTCCTATTATTATTGACAGAACACTCCTTTATTTTCTATATTCTCTATTCCTTTATTATTTTATTCAGAACACTCCTTTTGAACCGTCAGCGTGGCCTAGTGAAGAAGGTGTGAGCTCGTCTCCACCGCGGACTTCGGTTCGATTTGTAGGTCGGGCGAGTGCGGTTGGGACATCATGAGTGTTGGTGTCCTGTATTGATTCAATAGTTGTCACTCTCTTTAGATATTCAATGTACTGCGACAGACCTTTGTTGTCAGAAATTTCATTGTCTCTCATATCAGATAATTTTCGAAGAGCAGTATCACCATGGAAGTATATCTGCCATCATGTTTTTCAATGTTTTATTACTCTCGAAATCGGTTAGTTGAATTCTGCAATACAGATATAAAAGTGTGATTGCATAGTCTTTAATCTCCCACAGGACAACGCAACCACTTTGAGGGAGCAAGGTAACCATTTGTCCAACTAGTTAGTAGAAAAATACCCTGCTAATGATGAGGAAAGCTCACAGAATGAAATGGTGTCAGAAATACAGTAGTTCCCTTCCAAGCTCGCCTGTTCGCATTCTGGTAACTGAGCTGAGTTTTGAGAAAGACGTGAAATGATTTGCAAAGGGCTCATTGAACTCAAAGATACCTAGAAAGAATGAATGTGGAACTAACACTGAGACGTTTCACAATAGTGATTCGTAAGAAAACGAAGTGTCATCAGAAATCTTTTTTACCGTCTTCAGTAAACTGTTTATGCCTTTAATATTTTCGTCTTTCATCTTAATTTGCGCGACAATAAGTTTCGGCTGCTAAATGATCGTGTAAATGCTTTCTGTTCTATTTTCAGTTAAATTTTTATATTTTTCATATTTCTACTTTCCGTATTCTGATGCAAAGTTTAAATTTTTGAAAATATTTAATGTCCGTGAAGCATCGAAGTCCTTCAGCTTCTCGTAGGCCTATGAGGATTTGAGCATTCGGTCAATGATGTGATTACTGCGGTCTCATGATAATGAAGCAAACAAAAATAGCCGAATAATAAGCTTGCAATATTTAGCATGCCACATTTCGATAGCCCTCATTTTTACAGGCTAATGTCTCAACAATCAAATGCACTGCATTTCAATATTGGGGTAAATCCAAAGATATTTAATGTTATAAAGGGATAGATAGGAAACAGACGTGTTTTTGCCGTGTGTGCAACGAAGCCAGAGAAAATCAGCTGATATTGACTGAATTTGAAAATATTTGTAAGCGAGCAACAATATTCCTTTTCGTTGCCTCTGTTTAGTAATTACAGAACTAAAACGCATTTTTATAATAAATCAAGACATTTTTATATGTCTAAAAACAACGTCCAAGTTGGAACAAGTCTAGTCTAACATTAACTTCAGATGTTTTACAAAGCGCTGTTTTAAATAAGAGTACTGCTAATACAATTCTTTCAAATAGACTTTGCTGCATTATTTTATGTCAGTTGATTATTAGATCTGAAGAGCGCATGTTATATAGGAATAATACAAATGAAAACCAGACGCGATTGCCAAGCTTGGCAATAATCTAGCGTGAATATGTAATTTTGTAGTACATGATACAACAGAAAAAATAAATATGAGGTATTAGAGAATTTGAAATAAAATTGGCTTAAGCAAGTAAAAAAAACATATATTATGTACGCATCTTATACAATGCACATTGACAACATCTTTGACATTAGCAGACATGTGATGATCGAGTCCAGTTGGCCCTAAAATGCCCTCTAATAATTATTTGCAATACATAGATCCACATTGTAGTTTCAGCCTGGTGAATATCTCGAAGAACGTTGTTGACATGGGTGAGCCTTATTAATAGCCAATCACTCAATGTAGTATTGGGACTCTCACTGAAATTGCTAATAGTCATGAATTCTACAGGTGTTTATCAATTGATGCCCTATCAGTCTTCATGTGAATATTTTTTTCAACTTGGATTGATAGGTGCTGCATTAAATTGCTGTATTACCGCTCTCATCTTCAACAATTCTGTTCAAAGAAATTACTGAATACTCTTTAAACTTACCATATAATATCAGTGAATCATGCTTTATATCACATGCCATTTCTAAAGCTTTTTGTCGCATCGCACATCGCACAGCCGACAAAACATCAATTTCGAGACATTGACGCAATGCTTTTTTTGCCAGACCGTACTAAAATGGGTTCAACTTTAGGCATCTATTTCTCATCTAGCCCTTTTAAACAATTAAATATCTTTGGGTAAATCCATTTTATGTAACAACTTTTGTCAAAAACGTGTCTTTTCGTCTGCAAAATTATTAGTTCTGAACCGATTTTCATATTTTTTTTCATCTTGATCCTTAGGATCTCTTCTTTTCGGTGATGATAAATTCAACCAATCTAACAAAATTTTCTTCATGAAAAGTATCAAAAAAGCCTGTCTCAAGCATAGGTACTCAATCTTTGGGAAGAAACTTCGTTGTCATCAACTTAAATTATGTATCATGTGAAAGCACATCAATCAGACTATAATTCAATATTCCACTCACATTGATTTGGGATATTTTTTCAGTTTGCCTTTGTCCCCCAAAAATTGTCTTCTGATTGTGCATCTTTCGCAACTTAGAAATGATGTTTTTACTTTACTTATTCGACGAAATACATCATTTGTGTGTCGCACCAAAAGGAAAAAATCAACTATGGATCATCGCAATTGAGCAATTGTGAATTTAAGAAAATGTCATGCATTCTTTCGACCAGACTCTCTGATTTTTCTAAGAATTTCAATGTATTGCTGAAGTCACATTTATTAACCGAATTTCATGAAAACTCACAGAATTAACAAGAACCATGATGCAATCATGCATGCGAAATTACTTTTTATAAGACAGTAATCATCATTTTCAAAATCTCGTGAAACGACCAAAATGTCCGTCTGACCGAGACCAAAATTATCGGTCAGAAGACACCAGATAATATATAATAAGGTGGGTGAGGTGAATAAGGCCCAGCTGGTAATAAGGCCAACTTGCTAGATCTCGGAAACTGCTTAACGACTTTAAGTGCAACAAAAAAGAAATGAAAATATATCTAATTTCAAATAAGTGTCAGAAGTCTTATCGATTTTGGTCCAGTGGATCAGATTCTACAGCATCTCAAAATAAAGAACATTCAAATTTCTTCTTTAATCTAATATTTTCTCTTTTGTTCAAGGATTTCATGACACAAAATATTGGTGTAGATGAGCTCTTAACATGGAAAATTTATCTCTGGCGTATCCTGTCTATGACCTTATATAGCAGTTTGATTTTTGAGTTCGGGGAAAGTCCAAAAAAACTCTGATTATAAAACGATGTCAATGTAGCCAATAAGGCCCATACAAAATTCTGGTAATCAGGCCCGGGCCTATCACAGTATAATCAGCACTCCAAAAATCCAACGAAAGTCAGATCCACGTAAACCTAAGCGCAGTCTTACGTAGAAAGCACAACTACTTGCAAAAGAACTTTTTACTAATAAAAAGCGCTTTAAGCAAGCACCTGTTCTATCCAAGAGTCAAAACAGTAGGCCCAAGCTTAGTTGTAGAAAAGATGAGCAAGCTGGCAATGAATCGTGGGATTGCAAAATTTGTGAGGAAGATGAAAAGTTAGATAGGCCTATGAGACAGTGTATGGCATGTGATGACTAATTGGGTATACACAATTTATTAGGTTGTGTTGGTTTAAGTCATGGAAGTGACGAAGATGAGTTCCTATTTGTTTGTCCTGACTGTTCCAGTGTAGGCCTATAAAGTCTGTGTTTATGACTGATAATATAATAGAGAGATTATGCAATACCAAATACATTACGAAATGCACGGTTTCACCATCATATAGCTATTTTTTCCTCGTGTTAAAAGTATCTTTTGTTTTTCAATAAAAGTCGACGTATTTGAATGAACAATTTTGGTTTTCCTTTTTTGCATAGGGTCTTAATTTAAGTCCTAACTCTGAATCACAAGAACATATTAGATCTAATCTCATTATGCCAATTTGCGCACCAGAAGGTGAATACAATCCATTGTATATAGTCAGATGTTAGAAATGACTTATAAGCTATATACGTAAATTGAATACATTAAATAAAAACAAAAGTGGGCCATATTACCTGCACATGTCGGTAATAAGGCCCACTCGGTGATATTTCATCTTTTTGCTCGTACACCATAAGTTTCGCAATAATCGACATGAACTTCTTACACATGTCAACTGCCCCAGAAATAGATAATCTGAATATAAATTCGTAGTATTTAATCAAAAATTCAAGACTGTAGGGCTCTAAGTCTGTTAGGTGGGCCTTATATTCACCTCACCCACCTCAGAACGAAAACAAAACTTGTATAAACTTGTACAAACTCGAAATCATGATTTTCCAATTCAGCATAAATATTTGACTATATGCTAATTTTGAAAGAAAACGAAGTTGCAAAGTTGAAAACACAAAAATTGCCCAAAATGCTGTTATATAATAGGATGTAGATACATATAAAAAGGATTTAGCCATGGAATACTTCATTCTGTCTAATTATTTCGTCTGATATCTTCTATCTTGTAATCGTTTCTCAAATTTGTACCAACTATGAACTCAATGAAAATGCAATCGGTTTCTGAGTGAAGTCAAATTAGTGAAATCGACGTTCACATTGTCAAACTCACTTGAGCAACAACCAAGTCATTCTATTAAGCCGTCACATGAAAAGCAATCCTTCGGAAACGCTCTCTTAATAGCAGGAGGTCATGATACGATGGAAAAAGTATTATCAGATTCACCTCAACATTATGTCAGTGTAATTCCGGCATTTTAATTCAATCTGTTTTCTGGATGAACTTGTAACATGTCAAACGGTTCATTATTGCTTTAATGATTCAATTTGGCAGTCAAGTCAGAAAATACTTTAATTTATGAATTTTAAACAATTAATTTTGAATTAGACAGACTTCTTCGGAATAAATGCAGAAAACCTCCGTTGCGGCCTGCCTGCAGTAGTGTAAAGCTTATTCATAATAATAGATTTGGATTCATCTGGTATTCCTAAGTGTATGAAATATATTTTTGAACTTCCATTATGAAATCCTGCAATGAAGTGGTATTTGGAAGAAAAATGACGACCCCTTTGTGATAAAATTCAGGCAAAAAGCAGGAATTATACTTCATGCGAATACATAATTTCCATGCAGAATCATTTGAATAGAATTCATCAAAAGATCAGAGATTCTCAAATGCGGATGAAGCAAAAAACGGATAATGTACGATGCTATCATATTGGAGATAAAGTTATGGCAAAAATCCTTCATCGAGTCCGCGGAATAAATACAGCAAGGTATGACGGCCCATATGAAGTAATAGGACAACGCGGTAAATGGTGTTTTGTATTAAGACATTGCATTACTTGTGATATGTCACTGCTCATGATAATATATTGACGTTTGCTTGAATCCACCATGCCTTCTGGGGATGCAACACTTTACGAGATAGAATTTTATGATGCTTGATACGTGTCATTACAAGAAAGCATCTGAAAGGACGAAAGATCTTCAATACTACAATCGTCTTTCAAGACACACATCGTTTCGATTTACGTTTCCTATCACTTATGTTTCATGCCGAAGGTTTGCTCTGAATGAATTGTATTGTAGTGAATTAAACAATTATCATTAATGGAAGGTATGCACAGAATCTTCAGAATCACAACTGAAATAAAGTAGCAATTGTCCCTTTCCAATTTTATCATTTAGCTTCGAATTTGTGAAAAAATGCCTTGGCTCATTGTAAATAACTCAAAAGTAAGGGAATGCCAAGTAAACTTATTTTAGCAAAACAACAAATTACATGTATTTCCAATTAATTTCTATCTTCTTCACGAAGCTATCTTCAGGGAACTTAAATATTAATGTTAAAGATCTATATGATATATAGAGCTGATCAATAAAACGGACCACCTAAACTGAGCTAAAGTTTAATCGATTCTCATTTCTTCCAATCGTGTCGCACAACAACGTGCCATACATCATTCGAGAGCTTTCATTCTCGGCTTTAAAATGAAGTATAATAGACTCGTCTCCGTTATTGTATTTGCTGAGCAGTGCTCAATATATGAAAATCGCTCAATTTACAAATCGCAATTTTTCAAAATGGAAACATGTGAGTATTATAATGAATCAAGCACGTGAAGAAAGAGCATTTTCTGACCTCTCTTTTGACATGCTGTTCATTGATATCGGTGAACTAATAAAACATTTGTGATATCGTGAAGTTATCACAAAATCACAATGACCTTTTTGGCTAAAAATGTCATGTTTGGTATCCTCTGAATCCTTACGATGTAAGAAATGCGAATATGTAGGTATTATTCAATTAAGTGCAATAGCTCTTTTCAAGCTTCTTCAATTTTTTCTCATTACCGCTGAAGTACACAAACAACGTGAGTGAACGAAGGTGCAAAACAAAGCAATTTGCGACGGCATGTCTTTGTTCTCTGGCCAAGGCTGCCGATTGTTTACCTTGCAAGTTGCTTGTGTACTTTAGCGGTTATGAGAAAAAATATTGAAGAAGTTTGAAAAAGAACTGTTGAACTCATTCCTCACATCACAAGGATTCTGAAGATGCTAAACGTGAACATTCTTGATCAAAAAGTGAGAATATAACATTTTCAGTCTAACGAGTCATGATTTTGTGGTAACTTCACGATATCACTAATTTTTTCCTAGTTCACTGATTTTGATCACCAGTATATCAAAAGAAAGCTCACAAAATGCTCTTTCTCTCCGTGCCTGATTCATTATCACACTGGTCTATCATAGTTCATGGTAAAGCTGCGAATGCAGGCTGTCAAATGATGTATCACTAGGTGACATGCCACGCTCAATCACACGTAATTTACGCGTAATTACACATGACCCTAAACATCCGTGGCTATGCGTGACATTGCTGCAACATCTGTCGGCAGTCATGTTATAAAGACTTTGCCTCTCATGTGTCTGCATGTATCAGAGGCTAAACAATGTGATAGGACCTCAATTTCATGCTCAGGGAAGACAGAACATGCTTAGCGGTTCATCCGTGGTTCAAGCGGCAGCGCAGACAACCGTAGACGACGCGCAAACTATAAACGCTCGCCCGCGCGTATTCACAAACATTCCCCATGTTTTAACAGCATCAGATGAAGTGATTTCTGACTCTTAGTGCATCGCGTATGTAAGCGGGTACAAGAATAGAATGTCCTTAACCACGGATGTTTGGGGTGTTCCGTAATTACGCGTGAATCACGCGTGGCATGTCACCTAGTGATGGCACGTTGTTCTGAGACACGATTGGAAGGAATGAGAATCGATTAAACTTCAACGTAGTTTAGTTAGGTGGCCCTTTTTTTGTTATCAGCTCTGTATATAGATCTTATACAATGGCATTAGGCCTGGCATTCCCATGCTTTTGAATTAGCTTCGAAATGGTTGCTGAATCTGTGATGTGTCCGCTGACCATGATTACATTTTTTGCCAATTTCATTTGTCTGAATGGAATTAAACCCGTGGTTCCTCGCCATCCACGTGGCTCTTTGAAAATTCAAGACGGCCGCCGAGATAGCTGATGGGAACCTGACGGAAAAACGATGATACTTAGCATCTTTTACAAGTTAACAACAACATTGGTGCTGATTACTATGTCATTTTTGTCAAAAAATGCAATTAATTTTTATTTCGCCCATGCGTCGCTTTGTACTGAGAAATACTTGACGGCCACGAAGAAAGAAATTTGACTAGCAATCACAATTTCCATTTGAAATGCAATGAGATGATGACATGGTGTATGTTTATCTATGTTAGATCTGTTTCAAGGATGTAGAATTATAGTGATACATACGCTACCACTAAATGTGGTTTGCTATCTTGATAGAATCTAGGATAGCAGCCTGAAATGCGACAACAACTACGAAGGGGATGACAACATGTAGGAGATAAATTTTTGTTGTTTTATGTTGTTATCAGGTATTTCAGGCAGTTACCGTAATTCTATCAAGATGGTGACTGCACAGAATGGTGACGTATCCTTTTTGCAGTATACAAAACGACAAGTAGAAGTTCAGCATTTTTATTGAATTCCATGACGTAGTAAACAGCACGAACAATGCTTTTATGAAAGATGTGAAGTATTATCGATTTTCTGACAGTCCTCATCCTCTCCCCATCAGCCATTTTGAATTTTGAAAGAGTCACCTGGGTGACGAGCGGTCAGCCGGGGTAAATTTCAGTCAAACACTTAGAATTATCAAAAAAGCAGAAAAAGGGTAGTCACCAGACATTGCAACGTCATTCAAAAATATGGTTTCTGCCGCTGGACTTGAGGCAGGCGTTTGTGACAGGAACACGACATGAACACGATCGGGTTTCGTGTGGTGTGGAGCACTGTCATTTGTGTTCGTGTTAACAAGGATTCATCGTGAATTTTTAGGTCGAGATATTCTGATAATTCTGACAATATAAGAGGTGATTATAAAAAACTAATCAACTAAATTCCGATGATATTCAATCAATTCTCATGTCTTCCAATCGTGTCGCACTTCTTCAATATTATTTTTTCATTTCCGCAGAAGTGAACAAACACCATGTCAGGTGAACGAAGGTTCACAACAAGACAATTAGCGACGGCATGCCTTAGTTCTCTCATAGCGGCTGACGACTGTTTACCTTCATTGTTTGTGTACTTTTGTGGAAATGAGAAAAAATATTGAAGAAGTTTGAAAACGAACAATTGAAACTTTATGAATAACTTGCATATTCGTACTCCTCCCATCGCAAGGATCCAGAGGATAACAAACCTTAGCACTTTTAATGAAAAGGTGAGAACATAACATTTTCAACCAAAAAGGTCATGATTTGGTGATAACTTTACGATATCACTATTTTTTATTAGTTCACTGATTTTGAAGACCAGTATGTCAAAAGAGAGGTCAGAAAATGCTCTTTCTCCCAGTGCATGATTCATTGTCATACTCATCATCATCAACATTTTATTAGCCATGGCAAATATATGCCGTTGGAAAGATGTACAACTACAAGACTGCTTGGATACACTAGCACAGCGCGAATGCACGTGTTAAATAATGTTGAAAATAGTACTGAAAGGAAGTACTTATCAACATACAAAGACTATAAGGTTCACACATTACATTATTGAGCAAAGACAGTGGATACACACACACAGAGTTAAGACTGATTCGGAAAATTGCACAAAACATGTGAGGCAAGGGATTTCAGGTGGGTTTGAAAAGCTGACAGGGAACATGATTGCAGGGATGAGTGGGGAAGAATGTTTATAATGCCACTTGTGAGGGATAAAGGTGCCCGCCGAAAACGCTCGGATGACGGATTAGTGGGCTGCATATTTTTAGGCAGCTCATAGTAGGTTTGTCTGAGGTTATAACTGAGCTGACGTTGTAAGGGTTTATATAAGAGAAAAGCACGGGGACAAGTATCGTTAATCATTTTATAGGCTGCGCTTGCAATGATACGAGCACGACGAACAGACAGCAGCTAGAGCTTAACCTCATCATAATGAGTCCGACCGAGATGGGTACGGAGAGGCAAGCGCAAAATATATCTGATGGCTCTGTTTTGTAGAGATTCAAGCCTGTCGGACAGTACTTTGCCAATTCCAGCGAAGGCGAAGGATCCATATTCCAGGTGTGGCCGAATGTATGTCTTGTATAGTTGAATGAGGAGATCTTTACAGTAGGGAATGTTGGAGCACAAAATACGAAACGCGTAGAGTTCTCTGTTTATTTTGGAGCATATATGTTTGACGTGATTTTCATACTTCAGGTTATTTGTAACATGTCTCATTCTCTCGCATGTCTCATTTTCAAAAATTGAGATTTGCAAATTGAGAGATTTTCATATTTTGAGCACTGCTCAGCAAATACAATAACGGATGTAAGTCTATCATAGCTCACTTTAAAGCGGAGAGTTCAAACTCTCGAATGATGAATGGCACGTTGTTCTGAGACACGATTGGAAGGCACAAGAATCGATTGAACTTCAGCGTAGTCTTGGTGGTCCGTTATTTTTGATCAGCTCTGTATCTCTACATTTATCTACGTCTATATGTCATTAAAAATTGAAGCGTTTCTTGTCAAGACAAGAACTGATCAACAAAGCAACCGTTGTTGGTACACTTGAGTTCAACTGTGGTTTCATCTTCTTTTATTTGCACTTGCATTTGACTATAACACTGTAAACCGTAGAACGACAATTATCCTATAAAATTACTGACAAAATCAACCGACGATTGTCACCTCCAATATCCTGCGATACCCGACGAATTTGTAGGTTCTCCACCGACATCGTTAAAGATGCTTTGTATGCAAATTAACGAAACAAAAACAGTTGAATATTGATTGATTTTTTCGATTAATGATTGCTTGACTTTTGGACAATCTGTATTATTGTGTTTCAAACCCATGATTTGTTTTGACATAATTTAATTAATTACCTACATTTTTGATAAAATTTAAGATATAATTCATTGCTATTCATTTTGTCACTTTTGTCAGATCTTGAAGGTGTTCAGTGGCAATCATCCTACAAGAACTAACAATGACCGACAACATAGATTTTGTAGGAGAAATGTCTGTCAATTGTCAGTCAACGGTTTACAGTGTATTAAATGATCAGTATCACAATTGAGTATTTGCTTTGGTTTGTTATTTTACCTTCATTTATGACTTTTTTCCATTGTGTATGCACATTATACCGCAATTTGCGATTTCTATTTAATAATAAAGACATTTTACTGCTACTACTATTTAGTTAAAATGTCTATACGATAAAAATCACCTTCATTCAGAACGACTACCTTTCAAAAAAGTCTTGATAGCGGAAAATGAAATACTGAAACAGATTACATTTAAGGTTTTGCCTTTATCGTAAGGATATCTGCACTTTTAAGCGTCAAAATCTCTTTTTCAGAATAATGAATCTTGCACAAGATATTTTGAGTAACACAATAACGCTATAGTACAATCATCCGATGCCTCCCTTTAATGATCAGTGAGATGACGAGTCTTTGTTTAGATGATGTATTGCTATTCTAAGTAGAAATATCGCTGTCATAAAGGAATAAGGTAAATAGATGATTACTTTTTGTAATGACCTAATTCTGAGCAGTGCCAAGTTCAGTTAGTTTACTTATCTGATGGAATTGATTCAAGGTAAATGCAAGATTTGCAGAGAATCCTCTCAATGCATTTTACCTTCAAAGATTTACTATCAAAGGCTGAGAAAAAGTAATTCGATCGAACTAAAAACATATCTGGCATAAACCCTTATCAGATCATCTCCTTAATGAGATCTTGATAACGTGATTCTCTTTTTATCAGGTTTCAGAGCAACGCGCCGCAAAGGGAAGAAATGGTCAAGGAGCACGAATCGTTTGTGATAGAATTGAGAAGTTGAATCGCGAGGCTCAATGCAAAATTTTCAGTAATGTCTAGAGCAACTGGGAATGACCAGAGATGCGGTAGTCGAATTTTCCGATCATGAAAGTATTCATTTGATATTTTGGCGAATCTTTCTCAGGATAATAATCCAACTTGAAATGTGTTCAGAATAGTTGCCAGACTGAATAGAAATGAAGCAAAAGATTGAGTTGAAGCAACTACTTCAGTGTTAAGAACGGCAATGATGAATTTCAAAAATATTGAAATTTTTTTAACCTTCGCTCTCCCCCCTATACCGAAAATTTTGTGTAGCGCCTGAACGATGGAAGATATGAACTCAAAATTTTAGATAGTCTATTTTCTACGTATTCCGCAGTTTTCCACTTATTTTAGATAGCATTTCTTGATGCTTTGGTCACAAACAGATTTCAAAGGTACTTCTATTCTTTCCCCCCACATTTTTGTTGTTGACACCCGGAAGTGTTGCATCGTCAACGATCTTCTCTTGCTCCTACGGGCAGTCTCACTGACGTGGCATAGCGTTGAGTGTGTAAAACTCCTCTTATCTGACTTGTAGAACATTTACAGCCTCAGAATAAGACAACTGCTCGTCATTTGTCTGTAGACAACAATCACACGAAGTTCAGGATCACAGCTGTACCTTGTATTCTAACTGAGTATCCAAGGGACCAATCCTTCATCCCAGGGTTCAAGTAAGACTTCTCAGTCGTGTTGTAGTGTCACTCAGTGACATATCGGTTTATTCTAAACCCAATGTGACTAACTCCGGTGAAATTTGATGATTTTGGAAAATTTGAAAAATGTGGAGGGGGGAAGAATAGAAGTACCATTTCAAAAATTTGAATGTGCGACAGATTTGTCTAATTTTGCACTATTTTCGTGTTAAATGTTTTCAGGTGTCCTTCTTAATATTAAACTGTTCGCATTTATAAAGGAAACTTTCCCCTGGTAGATTCTATTCAGACTCCGACGTTTTGAATTCAAATTTCAAAATTTAAAATTGTGAAAGTTTCGTGATTGGACCGTATTACAAAATTATTTGTTAATATTTCTAATCTCAACGACCATAGAGTAAATATCTGTATACAGTGAAAATTTTTATATCAAAAGATTCAGTTTTTTGCGGAGATTACGTTCCCGTGGTCCAAAAAATTATTTGAGCACTTTTGAAAAAAGGCAAAATTTGCCAATTTATATACTACCGAGATGACTCTCCTATATAAGTAGTATGAAACAAGTTGGATATCAAAAGGAATGAATATTTGCTGAAAAGCATCCTAGCTAAGCGGAAATCAAGCTGATTTATCAAGGGAATTTCATGAATTGTATTTTAATGGAAGTCTTCATGAAAAAGTCGCGAAATTATTTGTGCTTTCGTGGCTGAAATTTCAAGTTTTTGATTCAATTTTCACCAGCATGCTTTTATGATTCACTAAATTCATGTCTCATTTTTTGAATCTGAATAGTGATGTGGAACCATTTTCATCTTTAAAAGTTAGATAAAGTCATTGTCTTTGAATCTTTGATTTTGCTCTGCCAGTGGCAGGCTACCTGTGATATGATCACGCTTAAGAAAATACTCTTGAGGTTGAGCATGAAAGTAATAGGAACCCATCGAATTTCTCATTCAACAAACATTAAATCTCCAAGGCTGTCATGAGAATCTGTAAAATACCATCATTCCTTCTGCATTACAATCATGATCACTCAATTCCGTCGTAATTTCTGCAGATATGCAAAAATTTGCATATCACACATTTGGTGACAATACCACCTGTATCTCCCTTGAGTTGATTTAGTAAAATCGAAAGTGTATACACATTGGGGATTTAATAAATGCGGAGTTACCACTCTACCTAATATACCTAGTGTCAACGACCTTGAATATCAAAACAATGGTGATATTTTCACACGTCATTACAAGAACTGAAATTTAGTGTATTTTGCTCTGAATATGGTCAAATGCCTTCTGCGATAGGGCAGGAAAGAACAACCATAGTAAAAAAATCATCTTTTGACCTTTGACCATACATTTGACCCCCACAATGACCTTGAATATCAAAACAATGATGATATTCTACACTTGCCATGATGAAAACTTTCATTATGTGTATTTTGTTCTGACTTTGGACCTTTATAGTTTCGGAAATAAGCAGAGGGATCTCTGAACGCCCACCTCCAACAGGGCGCGGTTGCCAAAACACCCCATTTGGGGGAGGGTTAAGCAGCAATGTACATGAACAGTCGCGTATGAAATTAATTATCGCAGAATTATTGAAGGTCCACTTAGCTGCATGATTATTCTCAGGAGAGTCCATGGGGATTTTTTTATTGCAAGTCTCATCCCATCTCACGGAAATACTCAATAATCGACCCATTGGAATCCCACAGACCCATCCGTGTATTTAAACAATCATTTTCAACCGCTTAGTGTGTCATGTGATAATGACATTTCATGTTGAACTTAATCTGTGCATAAAAATTTGCATGGCATATCCTGAGTCAAACCTGTAAGAATTTCATCGTACAGGCAATCCGCAGGCCTGATGTTATTAATACTCAGACCTGAGCGGATGAGTCCATACAGTGGACACCGGAGACATGTTCAACTGACGTAGTATCAACTGCTCATGCGCATGTAAAATCATCATTTCCGACATTGATTTGCATGTGACATTTCCTTCTAGTTGATTTGGCAGAAGTATGGAAGATAGGCTAAGGTCCCCGTCAAGTCTCAGAGGATGTAGAAATTCTCATCTAAAGCTCTTGCTATCAGATGAAGGATGATTTAGTGTCCATGTCGACTTTTGTGCATTTTAGTGTACAGGAGACCGCGAAAGCGAGTATTTTGCTGTCGCACATGACCGCGAGGCCTACATGAGCAACTCAATGAAAGCTGTATCAACATATTCATAATTTGACACCAAAACGAAACTATCACAGCAGTGATTGATGAGTATTTTCCACAGCTACTGATGGTTTAAAACTGTATTACTTATGGCTCTGGTGGGCCTACACTGTAAATCGCTCAATACCAATCACATACGAAGGATGCATACCAAAATATTTTTTTGGTATATTTCTGTATGATCTTGGTATATATTTGTATGCTTTTCGCATGTTATTTCAAGTGTGGTATGCTTTACATACTAAAGCCATACCAGCACAATGTTAAAAGAAAGCATCAATCATGTCCAAAGTATCTTGATTTAAGGACTTTTGTCAATAAAGATCACACTAATGTTACTACTGTTCTGTAAGTAGCTAGATAATGACATTCAAGAGTGATACTTTTAATGCTGAATTCGATTTTAATACACGTAAGTCTAAGGCATTTCATGAATAATCAATAAGTATTCAGCCATCAACAATTATGTATCATGTAATTTTGAAATAAGGCATATTATCAATCCGAAGTAAAAACACATTATAATTCATTAAACGCAAAAATAGTTATGTTTGAGATATATAAGTCAACATGGTTGCTGAAAAGTTATCGTTATATTGAAATGATGTTTATCAATTTAATTCAAGGAAATGAGCTAATTATGAGTCTTGTGAATGCTATAAGACAAGTTGCGAAGATGACATGCGGCTTTAATTCCACAATAAATCTAATCCAGTTAAATACCATACTTTCACAAAGAAATATTCACGGCTGGTATTACTGGAAAAAAGTTATTTATAAGTAGTATGTAGAATAACATATTTTTTGCCATATGACATAAAGCTATTCATACGAAAGACATACGAAACACATACCAATTTGCATCGGGTCTCGTATATATAACATACCAAGAATTCGTATTTCTACGTAAAACAGCCAATCACAGTTAGCATAGTTCGTATCGTTTACATACCAATCACATACGAAAGTAAATGGCCATTCGTATGAAAAACATACCAGATTTCTTTATATATACCAGAATCTCGTATTAAATGTTGGTTTCAAATTGTATATAAACTTGGTATATGTTTGTATGTAATTTTCGTATCCAGCGATTTACAGTGTACTACTGCCTAATTGCAGAATGTGCAATTTATCACGATGAACATGGAACCTCTCTTTGCCAATGATCCAGTGGTTAAACGCTTCAAGTCTGCTCAGTGAAGATGGCACTCTGTGGACCCGATTGCGTTAAAAGTTGACTAATTCAATGACTTATCGCCTTTCGTGCTGACCTCATGCTATTTTGATGCAGATGACGGCATGTATATGCAGGAAGATGGCGCCACTATGAGTAGCAGTCTTGGTCCAGTGTCGGCTAATATTTTTATGTGTCGCACTTTGAGGCTGAGGTATTGAAGAGAGCTTTACATCGGAAAATATTATAGAATATAATATATAATATAACATAATGCAACAACACATAATGTAATATAACATGATGTAATAAAATAAAATATAATGTATTATGATATGTCGGCATCATGTAGTTCAACAAAACATAATGCATAACAAAACACGGAGCACATATTATACATCACTTGTGTGTTCACGCAGATATCATATTTGCTACAATTCCAAGTATGTAATGACAAAAACTTTCAAAGCAATCTATGTTTCGGAGGTTCTCCATTTGTATTTAAAATTAAAAATGTTAAAATGAACGTCCAAAACATAGATTGCTATGAATCAAACCCATCTGGAGAACATTTTCTATTAGCAAAAACCTTTGTTGCAGATTGCTTTATAGTATATTCTATAAAATATGTATATAACAATTTTTTATAATCATGCCATGTTATGATATTGTTAACACATTCCTTTAAAACATGTAAGTGATGAAGCTGCTGTCAGCATTAGTCAGTCTGCGAAGAGCCACCCATTTAAATCTTCCAAAATATTCTCATGAAATTTACAATCAAATTTTATGTCAGAAATTATTACGATATTTGTTTCGACATTTTCATTGAAATCCAAGCCATAGATAGAAATGTCAAGAACAACAATTCTGATTCTTAAGAATTTTATTGTTGTCATTTTGTCCTTCATTACGGACATGAGGAGTTGTATCAAGCTAGACGCTAAAACATTCGCCAATTATTATGCCATAAATCGGAAGTAATATGTCGAGAAAGAAAGCTCTATTACATTTTCCGCCGTTTTCTGACTTCCAGATTTATCATTTCTTAATGAATTCCTTTGAGAATGCGAATATTCTGCTGTCTGAGTAAATCTATAAAATCCAAAGAATTCCTCAATGATAATTTGTCAATGAAGTTATTTATGTTTGACTACTGATGAACTAGTTATTCGCAGATCACTCAGACCTCAGGAATTACAGTCAATGGAAACAGAACAAAGTGACATTCGGAAATCTGTAACTTGAGGGTTCTAATGGTGTTTTATGCGGTAACTTTCGGTAATTTATAATGATTCAAATAATTCAGTTAGTGTCACATTGCGATAAGCACAAAAGTTTGTATTTCAAGCAAACAATATTAGTCCGGCAGCCAGAACGAGTTTCTGCAGGGAACGAGGCTGAAAATTAGACTTTCACTGAATGATGTACACCCTACGACTACTACGAATCTGCGCGTCTGCCAAGTTCTAGTGAGTTTCTCTTCTTGTCAGACACGATGAAAGAAAAGCACATGTAAATCCAATGGGACGCAGATTGCAGTTCTTGTCTAAAATGAAATTTTGTATGTTTTCTCTGATTAAGCGAAAGGTACGAAGCCCAGAGTCATAATTTTTGGCATGGAATGTCTTCAGGTCATTTCCTATGATGTTCATGCACCCCTGTCTATAAAGCTAAACACATTTAGAATTAGCGAGCCTCTAAATTTCGGCAAACACAAACATTTTGAGCAACTTTATCCACTTTCAACCACATTCTCACATACATTGCCGATCAGAAGCATGATAATAGCATACATCATAGGAAATGACCTGAAGATATTCCATGCCAAAAATTGTGAATCTATACTTGATTCTCTCCAGTTAATAAGCGAAAACATAGGAAATTTCATATTATCCAAAAGCTGCAATCTGCGTCCCATTGGATTTGCATGTGTTTTTCTTTGATCCTGTCTGACAAGAAGAGGAACTCTCTTGAACTCGGCAGACGCGCAGATTCGCAGTAGTCGTAGGGTGTACATAATTCTGTGAAAGTCTCACTTTCGGCCTCGCTCCCTGCAGAAAACTGTTCTGGCTGCCGGACTATAGCCTCAATTAAGTTGTGCTAGAGACCAATAGAGCTGCACTTTCATGTCCTGAAGCCCATAACTTCCGAATTGAGAAAATAAGAACGTATTCGACGGTAATGCCTCAACATGACAGAAATATAGAAGAATTAAACTAATTATCTAAAACAAATCCAAAAGCATCGAAGTTGAAAAGCAGTGTTTATAATCAATAATCAAATTTAATAACATGACTACCAAATCGTAAAGAAAGTGCGAGCTCATCTTCCTCGAAATTCCTACAGGATTCCCATAGAGCTTTTGTGCATGTGGGGCAGCTGCAGGAATAAACAATCGCGCTCATTGGCAGCAATGACAGCAAGCCTCATAATTGAGTCATGCTTTTCTGTAACTTTCATGTTTTTCATAGAAGTAGTTATTATGGCTGCAATTTTAGTTAATGATGCAGTATGTCTTAGCTGCTTCAATGTTAATCTTATCAAATCTCAACAGATGGAGCCACCACGAGACATGTTTCGGACTCATCTATTGGGCCTCATCAGTCATGGGTAGGTTCGAGCCAGGGACGTTGGAGCTAGACGACGTGCAAGCATCCCCTCTAACCACAAGGCCACCGCACCATCGGTTGAGAGAGTGAATTATCCAGGAAGGCACTGCTTTAACGGAGGCACGTGGAGGGCAGATTTAATGCCGCAACCGAGATCGTAGCGCTTCACGCAGGTGCTACTCATTACATGTTTTAAAACAAGTATCCTGGCAACTGATGAGGCCCAACAGGTTGAACATATCTCGTCGTGGCTACATCTGCTTAGCTTTGATTAATTTATCAATTGCTAGGTTACTAGTTTTAAAAAATGCGGTTATTATGATTGTAATTCTAATTAATATAACATTCTGCTGTAGTTGCTCCAATGTTAATCTTATTCTGCTCACACATTTTTCCTTTACTTCAAGCCAGTGAATTATAACGCGGTTTCAACTTGATGAGGAATTCGAACTGGTGGCCATGTCATCACAGACATCTTGTTGACCGATAGAAGGATACCATCAGTGTTCTTGCGTGATCTCTTGTTGAGCGAAATTGCAATTTGCGATGAGATTTACAGACAATTTGATTCTGGACAACACAAGCTTCAGGTACATTTTCAACTTGAAATTGATTGAAGTTGAAGTTGTCTCTAATGGAGGAATGAAACAGTTTTTTGCTAAGGCAACGATGTTTGTAAATTTATATTTTGAAAACGCACTGAGAATGAATTGGTGAAAGGGAATAGTTCTCTATGCAAGTTTCAACTTTAATCGTTGTGAATGCAATTGAAATTCACGACCATCATCAATTTAATTTACTTTCGACGTGCTCACAATAGCTGTAAACGGCGGACAGAGACGAATAATGGGCGCCCATTCCGCTGTCATCCACAGGGAAAGGGCTCATCCCAACTTCCATTTGCCATGGTGAAGTATTGGCAGTTCGATGTCTGAAAATAATCCTCCTCCGAATATTTCTTTTAAATGATGGAAACTTGAAAATGTTCGAATAAACAAATGCAAACAAACACAATGGTTTACACTGATTGATCAAAAGTCATAACCGCGTCTTTGTCGCTGATATAACAGCCAGTTTTCGGACCAGTTTCTCAAGATGACCCGTAAAATGTTCGAGAAATAAATGTATCCACATCGGTCGGAATAGTTGATTTGAAATGTCAAAGGATTTTGTCTGCGACCGAATTTCTATTCAATGAATTCTTCTTTATTTGTTTTTGCATTTGTTTATTTGTATTCAATAAATACTCTTAAAATATTCACCTCAGTAAATGTGAAATTTCCTTCAAGTTTTGTTCATAGAGTGAGAATTAGGTTGAGTAGCAACTCAGCATTTGTTAAATCCCCATTGTGTATGGAAGTTCGATCTTGTTAAATGAACTCGACTTGAGACCATGTTCCACATATGAGATATGCAATTTTTACATTTTGCGAGAAATGTACACGGATTTGACTGATCATGATAGCAATACAGAAGGAATAATAGTATTTTACAAATTTTCCGTGCTATGCCGACCTATGACAGGCAACATGGTTTGTCAAATTAACTATTTAATGGGTTGCTATTACTTTAATGCTCAGTTTTATTTGGCTCGAAATAGCATTTTCTTCAGTGTGATCATATCACAAAGCCTGCCACCGAAAGGCAAAACGACATAATCAAAGAGAGAGAGAGAGAGAGATCATAATTGACTTTTTAAAAGATATGTAAATAGGTACACATTACTATTCAGATTCAAGAAATGAAACATAAATTTACTGAATCATAATATTATGTCGATGAAAATTGATTAGAAAACTTGAAATTTCAGCCATAGAAACACAATAAGATCTCAACTTTTCCATGAAGACTTGCATCATAATGCATTGTAATGGTTCATGACATTTTCTTGATAATCGGATCACTCTCCGCTTAATTAAGATACCTGTAAGTAAATGTCATTTCCTTTTGATATCTGCAACCGTCATACTACTTATGGGCTATAGTGGCTTCACATCGGTAGTATACAAACACAGGAACAATCTGCAAAAAGTTTAATCCTCAAATATTGTTCAAATAATTTTTTGGGCCGCAGAAAAGTAATCTCCGCAAAAAATCTCATTTCAAATGTTCACTGTATACAAGTACTTTTTTGAGTCGACACTCTACCTACTAAATATTGACTCTTTGGTTTTGTCGCAGAAATAATTTTCAATTAATGCATTTGTTCAAGTTCACATGTTTCGTAAGCACACTTTTTTGCGGATGTGTTGTTATATTATTCCACAACATAATGTTGAATTGAATAGTTATTCAATCAACTTCCTTTGTAGTCCATCAAGTCAAATTGCCACGGAATTGACTGATCATGATAGTAATGCAGAAGGAATAATGGTATTTTACAGATTCTCCGTGTCATGACAGCCTTGGAGAGGTAATGTTTGTTAAATTAACAATTCGATAGGTTGCTATTCCTTTCTAAAGCCTGATCATATCACAGGAAACCTGCCACTGGCAGAGCATAGCAACATAATCAAGGACAATGATTTCGATTAACTTTGAAAGATGTAAATGGGTCCACATCACTATTCAGATTCAAGAAATAAAACATACAAATTGACTGAATCATAAAATCATGCCATGAATCATACCGATGAATATAGAATTAAAAACTTGAAATTTCAGCCAAGAAGGCACAATAAGATCTCTACTTTTCATGAAGACTTCCATTATAATGTGGTTCATGAAATTCCCTTGACAATCAGCTTAATTTCTGCTTGGTTAGGATGCTGATTAGCAAATATTTTTGACTTTTGAATAATATAACTAATATAGATATAATTTTTGATATACAACTTGTTTCATACTACTTAAAAAGGAGCTTCATCTCGGTGGTATACAAATTTACAAAATTTTCAGTTTTTTCAAAACTGTTCAAATAATTTTTTAGACCACAGGAACGTGATCTCCGCAAAAAACTGAATCTTTTGATATAAACATTTTAACCAGTGGCGTTATCTCCGTGCCTGCGAGGCCTTCGCCGCATACCCAAAAATAATTATTTACGTTCACAAAGCTTAAGTGCAAATAGTTTTGATTTTTTGTGTTTGAGAGCATCTTTACGTTTACACCTTTACACACTTTACAGTTTCAAGTCACTACTCTCAAATACGTTCAGAGCGCCAGCGCTCAGCAGTTAACTGCAGGGATCTTCAAGCAATCACACAATGCGCTGGGGATGTGTTCACAGTAAATCACAGAGATTTGTGTGTTTGTGTGATATGTGGAGCTTGTGCGCTTAGCTCGATCGTCTTCTCCCGATAGAAACGAAGAAGCAATTACATTGCAACAATGTTAGAAAAGATCTATTTATAAATTCTTAGATTCAGATAGAGAGATGCAAATTTTCCCTGTGTTCGTGGCTTCGCCAAATTTTGGAGAAGTTGAATCGTCGTAAATGCGTTCACCAATGGCTGAATGTCAGATCGGAAGGTTAGAGCCGCAGAAAGGAGATAGCCATGAAGTGATTCAGTCAGAGATAATGATTCAAGACATATTGGTGATACTATGTTCATGGCGGCGATTTCAGCGGTGGTTATTTTCTACATCGGCCAGTCGTCCGAGGGATTATGCAGAAAACTCTAGCCATCGTACACGAAGTTTATGGCATTGAAATATAAGCTAAACCACTCTCAAGGGATAGAATATCAGGAGGAGTACAAAAAACATTTTAGCAGCCCTAAATTTGAAACATGTAAGTGATTGACAGGCTATAATAAACACAACAGAGTCTTGCGTTGGCGAGAGCTTCCACGAGAGTGAATGTTCTCTACAGTAAACTCACCAAGTTGATCAAGCGTCATGTGAGAAATCAACATCGCATTTTCATTGTCATTTGACGTTTAAAATCTTGGGAAAACAAGAGTCGCGTTGACGAACAGTCAGGTTAGGATTGCATGCTTATGAGGCTGTTCAGAAAAAGAGGCTTGAAAAATAGTCAACATTGGCTAGTCTAAGGACTTCAGTGTACCTTTCAGTTAAATATCAGTATCTATTTCTCACATCACTTCATTTTATTCTGTAGTCATGGATACCAGCATGATTTGAATGTTCATGAACTTGTACAAGTGTTAATTTTTAATTTACATCTATTTAACTTATACATTTATTTATTAAATTTGACGCTATCTTAATTTCAGTGAATTTTCACTTTTGAGTCGACACTGTACATACATACTTACTCTATGTATTCAGTAACAGAAGACAGTAATTGCATTCTCCTTCATTTATGCCATCCATGCATTAAGGCTTTATCATCAAACAAGTAAAACAACCTCTTTAAGATCAATGTTCAATGTTCAATTTTGGAAATATTTCGACGCGAAGTTTCTCGGACTACGTTGCGTAGCAAGGATATTCTCAGGGCGGCCAAAAAAGTGATCAAATTAGTGAGAAAATCAACGCGATTGTGATGGTGCCTCTCCCAATCTGGTACATAGGACGCCTGAAAATTTCGTTTGAAAATAATTATTTTTGAAAAAGAAAGTTGGTGTTGAAAAGAATTCGGTCATTAATGGGTTGAAGATTTTATCACGTTCCTTTGGTAGAAAGAGCAGAATAATGTATTTTTGTGATCATTCATGTTTTCTATTAATGTTTTGGGCCATTAATGACACATGTTTCAAGAAAATTATCAAAACTAATCGCATGACATACGGAATCTCACTAAGGATGGATCTTTCGACAATGGTTCATTTCATTTTTTGTAATGATTCTTGTCTGTAACTCTCTCTCCCTTTGTTCTTTCTTTCTTTCTTTCTTTCTCTCTCTATCTTTCTTTTTCTCTTACATTTCTATTCAAGCCAAAAGTAACAACTTGACATTGATTTTCCCCACAGTCAATGCACCAATCGCATTAACAATATGACAAAGAACAAATGCAGTTCGCCAATCAATGAAAATGCTGCTTTCACTAAGAATAAGAACCTAAGACCGTGCTTTTCAACCTTTTCGTGGGCCATCCGCACCTTTTACAATAACTTTGAAATCATCCGCACCAAATTATCAATGTAAAATCAAAACCATTGAAATAGTGCTGAAACTTTTCTTTATTAGTATCATTTAATAATACTCTCACAAAGTTCGAAAACAGTGACATATTTTTATCAAGTTAGTCACTTATTAAACCAGAAGGCAAAGAGAACAAAACAAAAGCTTGGACATTAGGTACTCGAACACACTTGTAATTAGGAATTACAGGTTTAGTTAGGATTCAAGATAATGGAATTATAGTGAATGTGATTTATCAGAGGAAATGCTAACAAGCAATAAAGAACACAAGGGTATTTCAACGGTGATTCGAACGAAAAATGTATGTATGTTCGCAATGGGAGCTACTGCAATGATTTTTTCAACCAGAGTCGATTTATCAACAATTGCAGCTGAATAGTGATACAAACCAATCCATTGAATATCGTGTTCGGAGATGAAACTGTCCAATTTTGAGAAAACAGTTGTTGCGGTAGTATCTACGCCAATGGGGAAACAGAACTAATAAAGATCAACAGTTTTATACACTATTTGTTTGGAAAGCAATCAATTGAGCATCTCTCGTGATGTCAATAGTCTCGTCGAACTGAAGTGCAAAGCAATGGGCGTTACGTAGCCTCTCAAGCAGAAAAGTCTTTATTGTAGAGGCAATTACTGTACATTTTTCTTTGTATTGTACTCTATTGTCGGACAATGACAACTCAACACCACGAAGTTCTTTTGCAGCGCTCTCAAGGCAAGGTTTTATCAACTTTCTGTCAACGTGAAAGACTTCCTTGCTGACATAAGGACATGAGCCATTTTTGTCGACGAGGCGCTGATCAATGGGCTACACTACTATTTTTTTTGAACTGGTGCTGTTGTTGATAGCAAATAACGAGCAAAAATTAGCAGCTTTATTCAATTATTCATCAGTGCCTGATCCGCACCTCATCCGCACTTGTGCGTACCATCTCACCGGTTGGAAAGCACTGACCTAAAATCAATCAATTTTGAGCTAATTGATTTTACGTGGCAGTGATAGATGATAATATTTGGGAAGAAATGTCATAGATAAATGAGGAGAGGCGACAAATCATTTACTTTCATAGTATAGCAAACATGCAATAATCATGATGATTACATACGTAAATAAACGAGAACATTGATTTTAATAAATTATTGATCATATGTTTCATTTGCCAATCACACTTGATCACATCAGATTATCTAGCCTTTTTATTTGATCGGAGGTACGGCTAATTAATCATAGAACAATTTCATACTGAGTTACCGCAATTGCACCCTCTCTCTCTTTCTCTCTTTCTTTCTCTCTCTCTCTTTCTTTCTCTTTCTTTCTCTCTCTCTCCGCTTTTGATCGGGGCCACAGTGCGCATATCAAAGGAGAAAAGCATATTTTCTTCTCTCTCCTTTCTCTGATTCGTACAAGCACTCACAATCAAAATTAACACATGCATCGTAAAGTAAAAGATTATCCTATTCGATGCAGTAGCAGAAATATACAATTCATATAGTACGTATGATACAACTTCTCAATGAACATTTCCTTAACAAAATTTCTATCGCTTTCTATAGGAGACTTTCATATGAAATTAATTTCAATTTTGAACGCTTGCAATTCGAACCCCCTCCTTCTTGATCAAAGCATTTTCCAATGCACTCATGACGTTGAAAGTTGATAGTTTGTGATGATATCTTTTGTCATCTAGTGAAGCAAGTAAATTGACTTTTAGGACTAATCAAAAACTGTCATTTCTGCTTCATTATCCTTGAAAATAATTACAGTAATAATTATGGATCGGCCATTAGCAGCGCATTCTGAGACATATTTGATGAAATTCGCTCTAACAGTTTGGGAAGACAAGAATTTGCACAGGACTAAACTTTAGAAGCGATTATTTCAGCAACTTGCAGCATAATTGTCGATTCTGATGATGAGAAAGCTGTGTAGTAATTACAGTTTGGACAACTGAGGACCCGATTGTGTGGATAATCCACACGATTCAAGAATAAAGTGTTCAAATGATTATCAGAACATGAATTTAGTACAGTTCAAGCATAGGATGCTGAAGTCACGAACTGGAAGATTTTCTCGAAGTCTTAGATGGATATAAAAATATAGCGACTTCGAGTTCCCTAAATGTAACATTTCATGCGTGTTGGAAAGCATGAGCATTATTCTGCAGTCCCTGTTCAACTCAACAATCCTTGGTCATCACTTTGCAGTTCGTGAACTTTTATGATGTAAAGTATATTTACGTCAGGATTTCATTTTCTGTATGCATTATTTTGATTGTAATTGCGTTGATATCCTTGACACGTGACTAAATCTATCATTTGAAACAGAGGAGCACTGTACTATGCTTAATTGAATCATGTAGAACTAATGCAGAAATAAAAATGTGAAATTGGTAGGCAATTTATCATTAGCACAATTATCAACAGCATTTTGGTGTTCTGTCAGGTAACTGACAATATTCGATGAAATTGACTCCATCGATCTTCGTATCTTACTAGCTTAGTGCGGTATCTTTTACTGCTGTCATTTTCTTTATGATAATTTCCGCGGTTCAATTTTGAAGTCATTATTTCGTTAATTGATATAATGTAAGAAATAGTAGACACTAAGGTATAATTCTGATCAAACTTAAACTGAAGAAGTTTTCTTTTGCAATGCTGAACAGCGCATGTCTATTCCTAGAAATATTATGCATTTCTAAGTATGGCCATAGACTTCTTAATGCCATGATGTGGCCGACCATGGATATCTAAATAGATATAAATTTGAAGCAGAAATCGATCATGAAAAATATAAATATCAGAAAGAAAGCCAAGCTGCATGGCGGAATAGTTTATGAATAAAGTTTTCTGTCATCTATAATAAATCAATGCAATTTTGTTGCATCACGATTTTCTTCTAAGCATCAGCGCAATTGCTTCCTCATGCTGAAACCACTGACCGTCGTAATCGCTTTTGCAAACAGCCATTTGAACGCTATTTATTGTATCATATTATGTAAGTTTAGAACTAATAGGAAAAAATATCGACACGACAGATAACACTATTTGTTGCATCTATGCTCGTAATACATTTCAAGAAGATAATCCTCACCAGTCACAGATTGTACGCAGCTACTTGTCCAGGTGCTATATCTAGATGTCCATGGGCCGACAAATAGGACGCTAAGATATCTAACATTTTCCAGGACTTTGATAAAATTTATTAATAGTCATGAAAATAATCATTGGGGGAAGTCAAAATAAATGCGATTAAAAAACGATTTCGGTGATGAATAAGGATCAATAAATATTAAAGAAAACCGGACAGAGGAATCATAAATGCAAAAGATAAATATATAAGTAAAGTAATGTAAGAGATGAAGCAGAAAGTGAATTAGAAAAACTAGACTAAGACATTGCCATTCTGAAAATCTTTTGCTAAAGTTTTGGGATTTATTCTGTTCAGGATGTAATATGCCTCTATCTGCTATTTGTGTTTTCCTCTGATTTTTCATCTGTAATTTGCTGTGCACGCTTGGTGAAAAAAACAAAAGCCCAAGGAAAAGACTGCTCCACGACGCGAAGATGTACAAGCTTCGTTAATAAGATGAGCAGCTGACCACGCTGTATTTCCGGTTTTTTATAATATTGGACGAGAAAAAAAGCAACTCGTATTCGGCATTCAAGTCCTTACAAAAAAATTCTGAACAAAAACATGGAAGTTTTTACCGAACTAAAGAGCTGATCATAAAAAGCGGACACTTCACAAACATTCAACGATGATTTGGACGAATTATCACTTATTTGAATAAATCATCACATTCTACTTCGAGTACTTCATACCAAATGATTCTGTGAAAATGTTCCCATAACATGTGTTTGAAGCCTCATGTGTGTTTAATAGACACAGGACGTAACACGCGACGCCGGAAGCCTATCGGATGCAAATACCGGAATTCTCCAGACATAATTTGAAAGTGAGTTGCATTAATCAATGTGATGAAATTCCGCTGGATGCAGTGCTACATTTAAAAAACAATTGACAATTTTCACTTAGACAGTGCAACTCAATGCTATTATTAAACATTCTGTTGTTCTTTAGTAATTACGAATGTTGAAAAGGTTGCAAAAAATGTTGTGTAATTTTAATTAACATGAGAATTTGAAATTTTTCGAGTTGATCATAAGAAACCACTTAAATTACGATGAAATTCAATCGATTCTCATGCACTCCAATCGTGTTGCACAACAACATGCCATACATAATTCGAGAGCTTGCATTCTCAGCTTTAAAATTAACTATGATAGACTTGCATCCACAGAATTAAATATTTTGTTTATCTGCTTCGGTTTGCTAGAAGTGTGATTAATACGAAATTGCCGGCACATCGAGGAACCTATTAAGTCAGCAAAAAGGAATTCCTAATACCTTACAGAGATAGGAAAAAAAGTCGTGCGTCGCTTGCGGATTAATGTGAGTTCCAGCAAAGTGCTTCGATTGCCAAAATTCCTTCAGATTCGAAGAATTCAGATCATTGCCCACAAGTTTTCTCCAGAATGTTGACCCTTCCGATCATTATTAAAGAAAGTAGCAGGTGTACGAAAATTAGTTCACTTGATGATCCTCTCCTCGGCATTGCTCACTGTATAGTGCATACATTGAATCGAAGCCAGGCATCGATGTGTGTTTTTGTGTGTGCGAAGTGATATCACAGCACGCACGCATCTCTCACTGGCTCTGGTGTCCTCTGCTGACAGCTTATTGTTTGCCATTTCCAATAGCAAGCGATACACGAATTATCCATTCGAGAAGGAGCAAGTTGTCTAATTCTGTGATGTGCCATTTCGATATTAAGGTTACATACAATTCTTCCTTTCTAGGAAACCGAGGCGCGCGCAGATGAATCTAATTCTGTGCTTGCATCCGTTATTGTATTTGGTGAGCAGTGCTCAAAATATGAAAATCGTTCAATTTACAAATCGCAATTTTTCAATAATAAAACATGTGAGTATGATAATGGATAAGACACGGGGAGAAAGAGCATTTTCTAAGCTCTCTTTTCACATAGTATTCATCGAAATCGGTGAGCTAATGAAAAATGACTGAGATTGTGAAGTTATCACAAAATCATGACTCTTTGGACTAAAATTATTATAGTCTCACTTTTTCATCAAAATGTTCATCTTTGGTATCTTCAGAATCATTGAAATGTAAGGATTGCGAATATGTAAGTTATATTCAAATGAATTCAACAGTTTTCTTCAATATTTTTTCTCTTAATCGCTAATGCTCACGATATCACTAGTTCTTTATTAGTTCACCGATTTCGATGGCCAGCATGTCGAAAGGAGCTCAGAAAATGCTCATTCTCCAAGTGTTTTCTTTTTGAAAAATTGTTAATTGTAAATTGAGCGCTTTTCATATTTTGAGCACTGCTCAGCAAATATAATAGCGGAAAGAATTCCATCATAGCTCATTATACAGCAGAGAATTCAAGCTCTCGAATGATGTATGACACGTTGTTGCACGACAAGACTGAAAGGCATGAGAAGCGATTGAATTTCTGCGAATTTTTAATCATCAGCTCGGTGGATGAGATTCAATCAATTGACGAGCAGGATACGCTATGAAGCAGTCACGTAGCCAGGATTTCATTTCCGGGGGAAAAATAAATGTTGCTTCATTGATATAAGCCAATACTTAATAATTTCGTAAATCAGAAGAAGCTCTAATATTCATTCATACCTGATTTGATTATGATCTGAATTTGTCTTTTATTGATCATTCATGAAACACCATTAACATAAAATCATGCAGTATATACAAGTTTATATATAATATCTTCAGATGTAGACTTTAGATCTTTTTGTAAACATTATGCCTTCAAGTATGTTCATGTACCGACTATCTGACTCACAGAAATGAACATTTCTCTCGATCGTTGCGCAACCGAGACATGCGAAAATTAACCTAACGCGCTACTGAAGGATTTCAGATTCTCACATTAACAAATTAATGACTCGGCATATAATGATGTTAATATACCCCCGTATAAAACACAAAGATTGTGTACCCGCTCAGATCTCATTCGGGGGGGGACATGTCCCCCCTTGGCTGCGCCACTGTTATGAAGCACCGATATGAAGCATCCATGGAGTAAGTAGGATATGACTTTGATATGATAACTTTTATATGAAAAGATTCAGTTTTTTGCGAAGATAACATTCCCGTGGTCCAAAAAATTATTTAAGCACTTTTGAAAAAAGTCAAAATTTTGCCAATTTATATACTACCGAGATGACTCTCCTATATAAGTAGTATGAAACAAGTTGGATATCAAAAGGAATGAATATTTGCTAATAAGCATCCTAATTAAGCGGAAATTAAGCCGATATGAAGGGAATTTCATGATCCGTTTTATAATGGAAGTCTTCATGAAAAAGCTGAGATACTATTCGTGCTTTCTTGGCTGAAATTTCATATTTTGCAATAGACGCTTTTCGCACCGCTAGAAGAAGCAACGCATTTTTTTATAAAAGCTTGTCTTGACTTCAATATGTCCTTCCAACGCTGAGATTGAACTCTTGAGTAACTGCAACTTTATTTGTATGTAAATGTCACACTTTACTCTCCGTTATTTTGTATTAGCATTTGTATTGAATGATTCTTATTTTTCATGAAATACACTTCACTACTACTACTATATTTCTAATTCATGAAAGCAATAGCAGGTCATCGAGTTGCCAATTTAACAAATATTACCTTTTCAAGGCTGTCATGACACGGACAATCTGTAAAATAATATCGTTTCCTTCTGTTTTGCCATCATGATCAGTCAATTCCATTGTAATTTCTTCAAATCTGCATAAATGTGGATATCTCACATTCTGAAACAATTCCCACTGTATCCCCTGGAGTTCATTTAATAAAATCGAAAGTGTATACACATTGGGGATTTAATAAATGCGGAGTTACCACTCTACCTGACATACTTACCCTACGAACTCGCCTTTATAATGAACTTTTACTGAGATTACCGCAAACTATAGAAAACTTGAATTTTTATCTTCGGTAATTGAAAACAATCACAACAGCAGATCACTGATTTGATGTTATTTTTCTGTTATTTTCTCATTTCATTACATCTTCTCTGAAAGACCATTTTCATTTGTTTCCAGGCTTAACTTCTTGATTCTTAATTAATGCGAGAGAACTAGAAAGCATCACAAATCAGCGACTCATCAGCAGTTAGAAAGCGGCTTTCTACTGCAGCAGATGAAAGAGAAATTAGGATGGGAGTTTGCATGGAGCGTACATCGAATCCAGTGTTAAAATTCGTGCTGTGATAGTGAATGCGTGCTCTCGGGTGTGCATTGTTCCTGAGAAGCAGAAGCTCATTAGAACCGGTACAGCGATTTTCATCAAAGGTCGGTATTGCCAGCTGCAACACAACTTATTTTTGAACACTAACAGTATTCGATGTCTTCATAGTACATCTTTTTTCTGTGAAAGTTACATTAGTTCAGTGTGTGAGCATTGTTCCACACTCAGCAATAACATAAATAAATTGCAGACACGATTACAAGTTAACGTTAGGATTCCGCTCATAAATGGAGAGATTTCCGAAATTTGCAGCAGACTTATTGAGTCAAACACTCACATTGTATTGTAAAGGACTTTAATGCTCTTCAGTTGCGATGTATTCACAAAGGAGAAATCTCAGATTAACAAAGATGTTCAACTTCAAATAGCGAACTACTCTTTTCATCCATGTCGAGTATTTGAATACGTGAGAATATTTAACTTTAAATGACAAGAAATGTTTTAGCTTCCGAGGGGTTTTAGCTGTTTCGAGGGGTTTGAGAAACCAAAATATTTCACTTTGTTAAAAACAGCATCAACTATTCGCTGAGAGATGTAAGTCATTCTCAAAGTAAGAATATTCGGTAGAGTAACAGCTCGGTATTCAGTACATCTCAAACGTGACAGCAGCTTCGATTTCAATAAATGAACTCTTTTTGTTACATAGTATCACATGTGAAATGTGCAGTTTTACTGATCTGAAGAAATTGCCATGGAATTGATATCATGATAGCAGTACATATGGGAGATAAGATTTTGCAAATCCTTTGAGTCATTTTGTTTTGGAGAGGTAATGTTTTTCAAATAAACGTTGATGGAGGTAACTCAGACCTAATTAATAAGAGTATCCTCCGACGCCTGTTATGTTACAAATTGTAAACAGAATAATCAAATATTGAGTTGCTCCCTCAGTTGAAAAATAGAAACTGACCTGACCAGCTGCCATTTCATCCAATATCAGGAATCATCAGCAGGCCTAGTTCACCTCTCCCAACATCGACACAACTCCCTACTTATGGTTGCAGCCAAACCCGGGCAAATTTGAAATTTGCAATTAGCAAGTAAGTGAAACTTCGACAACCATTCACTCAATATCACTTTTGAGCACATTACTGGCAAACCGCCTAAGTTAGTGCGCCTGGAATGGTTAGTAAATGCTATTTGATACTTTAATTGGTGCATGTCGCAAATAACTTGATACTGAAAGAATTATTACAATCAAAGACAATTATCACAATAGGCATGTAAACAAAGGAATAATTTGCAAAAACTTCCTCTTTGAGAAATTTTTAGACATCAGGAACAAAATCTCCGTAAAAGGCTGATACTGTTGATATAAGATGTCCACTGCATGTTGGAATTTTTTTGAGTTAACTTATATGAAACATGTGCTCATAATTGGATTGTACAGTGTAGGTCTTCAGAGCTGGAACCAGGTCTCACACTGGCCAAAAAACAAGGCTGGCAGCCAGCTTATGGGTCGACTAAATAGATTTATAATAAGCTTATTTGATGAACGTCTTCAGAACAAATCACTTAACATCATGAGTGATAGGTTGCTGTCGTCGATTTGAGGCAGCCCAACCAGTGATGAAACAAATGCCTGTGCTGCTGAAATGGTGTTCCGAAGGACACTATCGATGCAATAAACTACACTAGCCAAGGGGCAGCGACCCCAATGATCCCACTCCACACCTTTCCTCCGAAGAGGCTGACAAAGATGAATACTGAACCCCATCAACAAGGGGAAGTAGAGCTTCAATAGTCCCATCGCCATTTTACGAAATTAAATGGCGTGCAACATCGTCTCATCTTTTGATGAGCGATTACTAAAACATATTCGTTCCTGTATGCGGTATTTAAAAAGCTTCTAGATATCACTTATGCTGAACGATCGATATTTAATTAACTGATCGTCTTGTTATTTTCAAAGGCAGTCGATGAATATTGGCTTACGATTTCAATGAGCCTTGGGGTTGATCATTTTGATAGCTTCATACATTGAAAATCACTGGATACGAAAATTACAAACATATTGATACCAAATTCACACACATTTTGAAGCTTACAATAGATCCGGCATGTCTATCATACGGATATTGACTTGTATTCCTTTCGTATATGTTCGTATGTGTTTGGTATGACACGATAAGAACAACTCCCTACCTGATTAGCTGATTAGAAGCATCACACCAAAAACTATTTTGCTGTAGGGGGCCTACATCTTTCTTATGTGTTTGGTAGTGAATGATTTACAGTGCAGTTGCTCCTGTTCTGGCTATATAGCTAGATTGATAATTGATTTATTGGAATGTGAAATTCAATGATCACAATTAATCCGATGAACAAGCCATGCCACAAGCATGGTAAGAAACCCACTTTTGCAACCCATTGACAAGTTTGACGCAGCTTTTGTTCATCAGAATTTCAATTCAGCGAATTTTCTTAGAGAAATTCTCTCATTGTATTTTTCAGCCCTATAATTAGAGGACGAAGCGATACTGATTGGCGATAGCATTCACAGAAGAGAAGACAAGTGAATGCACTTTTATTATCAACTGCATTCTGTTCCTTATATTATCACGATCACTAATTACTTATTCAAAGACCCTGCAGAATTATTGAATTGATGAAACCATTCGTTTATCGGAAATGTTCTCGTTAAATGAGATTTCGGGTTTAGAAAGGGACAGCTTGCTTGATCATATAGATCTGTCGAAGACGAGATGAAAGCTTGCGAAACACAGCGACAGAAGCTTGCAGTTGTAGCAATCATGGCTCACAAGCAGGTGCAGTTGAATATTTTTTCAACAGCATAGAAGATTTGGCCAGACGAATACTCCTTTGTTATCTACGAATGTCGACAAAAGTATGCCATTTATGTCTCAGTCATTCACTTTGCTTGATTCGCCGCAAAGATAAAAGCGAATGGATTTGGACTTTATGACATGTAAATGATATTTGCTTTCACTATCATCACTTGTATTTGACTTTTGGGAGAATTCCCATTCGTTAGCTGTTTAGACGCTGAACTTTCTTGGGTTTACATATTTGAATTGAATAAGAAAACTCGCACGAATTGATTTTGTAAAGTGAGATTCACTCTTTAGATTCTGAAACTGTTTCAAGCACTTTCTCAGTTGAGGATGTATCTGAGATTGAATAGGATGGAAAACTCAAATCAGACTTGAGATGTTTGCATGTCTACAGCTTTGAAAATGAGTACCAAACTCAAAGAATCACTTGGGTTATTCAATTCAGTCATCGAAATTAAATTTCCTTATACAGTCTTAATGGTGGTTTCCGTGGCACAGTGGTTAAGTGCTTGGCCTAGCGATCCCTCGGTCCAGAGGTCGAGCCCCGAAAGTGTCATTGGAAGTCATCAGGAAGGCAGTGTTGAATCTAGGATTGGAATTCCGGGGGAGCCACATCTATATTGCATGGAGTAAATGAGACCAAAAGGGAGCTGTGTGGCACATGCAGAACTATAGTACTTTGATCAGGCTAGATTTGTGTATTTGCTTCAATGTGTACAAAGTTGTATTTTTATAAAAAGAAGAACATAGAAGGTTGACAAGAAAAAGATGCTGAACAATGACATACCGGTATATGAAAGACATAATAATACATAACATAATATCCTACATAAAGAAGATATGTATAGAAGATATATACATAAGAGCAGGCCCATACCATGACAGACATCGATCAACAAAGCCTTTTGGTTTATACACTCTGGGTCCTGCTGATTCTACAATAAATGTGGAATTTGTTGATAGATAAGGCCAAGCAGTTGTTACACAAAAATACGTCCCAATTATGCATGAAAACAAGCACAGTAAAAACTGATAGCGTCGTTCAATAGAGCACACCGGCAAAATAAGTTCATCTTCTCCGGAGGGGGGGAGTCCTGTGTTTTTCGGGGGACTCCCCCACGAAATAGCCCCGTGATTCTTTACTGCAGGAAGGGTATCCGGACTAATAGATCGTAATGCTCCAGATTAAAGTCTTACTATGTCAGCCCCGTCCAAGCCCTAGTAAGGGGGGAGTAGTGACGTTAAACCATCATTTTTATACAGTCTTACTAAGTCAAACAAGGAATGTACATTCGCCATTGGATGTCAGTCATTTGATAATCATCGGTCAATATTATGTGGAAAACAAGTGAATATTCAGACAATAACTTGACTTCTCCCATCTTACGCAATATGCGAGTAGGGTCGAGCTGTGGACGAAATTGTGTTGGGCAGGGCCGTGAATTTCGAATTGTTTTCGACTGGAAAAAGTGTGAACTCAACAGGATGCTCATGTGGAAGCAAGGTTGGACTTTGGGTTTTGGGTCGACTTGGGTAAGTGATACAAAACTTGGGTCTGCTGCACTATGAATGCTGTACATAAGACCTACTAAAATTGATCTTTTGATTTGAATCTCATAAGAACTACTTGATAAGATCATGAAGTTATGATTTTTTAATCAAAATTCCACTCAATTCACAGAATATTTCAAAAATGAAATTCTTGTAATGATTGGATGTGACATCTTTGGGTTTGACAATGCCGCGCATTGAAAGTTCGTACATATTGTATTTGGTGCAAGCTTACATGTTTTGCTGCATTTGCACATATTGAATTTTTATATATTTCATATATTTTATATCTTTGCAGTTATTATCTTCACACCGTGAAACGTTCTGCGGTAGCCGACATTTATCCAAAATGAATTCATTCTAATTTTGTATTCTAAATATGTTTAACCGTGCACTCATTTTCTGAATGATAAAATGAAAACAATTGCTCTGTTATGAGCAATGTGCAATTCAATCACAATTAAATAAATCTTCAATTTAGTTAGCAGATCAGTGTAGGTTAAAATAGAGGAAAACTTTATAACGTCATGCATGTACTTAGGCTACTAATCACAATTATTGCAATAAAAATCGTTTTACACTAATACCACACTTCCCATCGGTCACATAGGAATTTTGGCCTATGGAAGAATCTTCATGTCATCACAAAATACAAAGAATGTACTTCGTTTACTTGATTTTACTAATTTTTTTAAACTTGGGCTTGGGTTTTGGATTTTGACCAAAGTTTTGGCCGAAAACGTGTTTTGGGCTTATCCAGTACAAGTTTTTGCCCAACCTTGGTGGAAGTGCATGTAGTAGTCGAATTTCTGTACTTCTTCTCCGCTAAAAACAAAACTGATCTGTCTTTATAAGCCGGACCAGGAGTCAAAACTGCCGAACTCGCTGTCAGAGTCAGCATGTGAACATCACAGGCACATGAATCACATCATCTGTTCGGATTAACATCATTTTGATGTTCGGATGAAGGAGCACCGTCATGCAGTCAGGTCCTTCGACACTAATAATGCCCTTTCAGTTCATTCTTTTAGTAATAACCACTACCCTGATTTTGATAATTTTGTTGTTTTAAAAGGGAGTTCTGATGTTAGCCTTCGTCGTATTTTTGAATCCGCTTTTATTAGTTCTGACCCTAATTGCATGAATTTCAATTCCGGTTTTTCTTTCGTTGATCCTCTCACCTCAATCAGAGTTTTGTCGTCTATTTAATTTGCACCTTATTCTTAGTTCTGTGGTTGTCTGGCTAATTCTATTTCTATGTTTCGTTCTCTCTTATCTCTATGCCCTCATGTGTGTCTGTTTTTCACTTCTGTATGCGACCTTGAATTTTGAATTTTTGTATGTTACAGTGTCAATACAATCATGTTTCACATCCAGTTTGTCTTGATAATGGTCGCAGCGCTGTCGACCGAAACGCGTCGATAATAAACATTCTTATTATAAAGTGTGGTTTTCCTGCATCATCTGCCTTTGCTTTCATTCATCAGTGCGTCTTAAATCGTGCGACGTATTCACGGCATTCTAGGCCTATTGTTAGAAGAACATTCGTGTCATTTTTCTACAACAAATTAATGAAAAAAATAAAAACTGAAGATTGGCAATACAAAGTGTGAAATATATACATCTCGATAATGATTCACAGACACGGTGAAGACACGGTGACTCAATGGCCCATTCCTTTGCGTCAAATTGCACTTCAATTGACAAAGAGAAAACGATTTTTAGCATGAAAATAATGGCACTTTCATTTTGTAATTTTCAAGGTCTGCTGTTCTATTTAAGCCGACTGTTGTTACTCTGTCTGATGGTCTCACTGAAATGTGAGAATTCACCATTTTTTGGTTCCAGTCCAATAAAATTTATATAATAAACAAGAATGTACAAAATCTGCTGTTTTGCCATCTATTGAAAGTGGTGTTATTTTACTGTCGAAAATCGCTTTCTTTTTGTCAATTTAGTGTAATCTGTTTGATGCAAAGAAATGGGCTAATGAGAGTTGATTAGAACTTGAATGTTCAAAAATGAGTGTCAACAAGGATTGCATCATGTCAGTTTGATGCTCGCAACGTACATGTATAGAAATTCAAGGCGACCATTAGTTATGCGGGTAATAAACAGTCTATTATCCAACCTTCATTAGCGCATCTGTCGTATAAGTGACGTTACTGAGCACGGCAGGGATGCGGAGTCCTATCATTTTGATAGGACTCCGACTCCGGGTGTCAAGTATTTTTTGAAAAATTAGCCAGTAACCTACATCATAGATCATTATAGGCTTACCTGAACCTATATTTAGTGATCATTGCTGTATCAATTATCAATCACTTTCGATGAAAGTTTATCAAATATCGCTTTATGTTGGATGCGTACGACTCTGTTCCTCCCATCTTGTTGATGTGTGCTTCACACGGTTTTCCTCCAGTCTCTGCCAGGCAGCAAAATCCCACATCCTTCTCCAAAAAATATGAGTTCACTTTCGATTTTAATATGCACTTTAGTGGAGCCATTACACACAATTAACGTGAGGGTAAGAAGTAATGTTCTCAAACAAACTAGTATTTCGTTTTTGTCTCTGACGTGACCTTTGGTGCGTAGGTGTGATCGAGGCTAGGAAGGCTTCTCTTCTCTACTGACACCGAGTAAAAAGACATAGTCCGGGAGCTAGCGTGAAGTTGTGCAGGGAACGAGGTAGTACATAAAACTTTCACATAGCATAGTACACCTCTAACCTACTGCAAAACTTCGCGTCTGCCGGATCAGATCATTTGCTTTTCAGAAATAGAGAGGATAACACAATCCTATGTATTTCCAATGGTAAAATTGTGACATCTGAGGTGTTGACTCCATTTTTCGAGTTTTTGCTCATAAAAGTTACACAAATTGGTATTTTGTTGAACTGGTTATTAAAGAAATCATCTAAAGATCATGATCTTTCAAATGAGCTGTCATTTTGTGACAGAGGATCAAGTAAAGTGTACAAACAGACACTTTTCGTTAAAGTATATCAACAATTTTCCTGAAATTTCTGTTAAAATTTGCAGTTACACCAACGAACGAAAAGTATCTGTTTGTACACTTTACTTCATCCTCTGTCAATGAATGATAGCTCATTTGAAAGATCATGATCTGTAGATGATTTCTATAATAACCAATTCAACAAAATATCAACTTGTACATTTTTTATGGGCAAAAACTCGAAAAATGGAGTCAACACCTCAGATGTCACAATTTTACCATTGGAAATACATAGGATTGTGTTATCCTCTCTATTTCTGAAAAGCAAATGATCTGATCCGGCAGACGCGAAGTTTTGCAGTAGGTTAGAGGTGTACTATGCTATGTGAAAGTTTTATGTACTACCTCGTTCCCTGCACAACTTCACGCTAGCTCCCGGACTATAAGGCGAAATCACAGGGTGTTAAGTCAGGAAAACGTGCTGGCCAATCAATTGCCCCTCTGCGACCTATCCAATTTGTAAAAGTTTCGTCTATGAAAATGCGAACAATATTCGCGAAATGTGGTGGTGCACCATCCCGCATAAAAATATAAGTAACTAATGTCTTCATTCTGCAGCTGAGGTAGTAGAAATTCACGTAACATCGTAAGGTACGTCTCACCGATAACCGCATCTTCAAAGGAATAGGGTCCCAATACACCGGAACTTCGAATAGCTGCGCAAACACAGACTCCAGGAGATTGAACTCCGATTAACTTGCCCGTTTAAATGAAATGTTGCTTCATCAGACCACAGGATTCGGTCTTCAACACTTGCGTCTTCTTCTGTAACATTCACATACCACTCGCAGAATTGAGCATGTGAACCAATCGCGGTCTCCACAGCCTCAGCCTTAGATCTTTCATAATTCTTTGTAATGATGTTCGGGAGATCTGCATTTGACGGCTGGCTTGAACTTGAGATGTTTTTGGTTGGGTTTGTATGGTAAAATTGTGCCACTGTTTCTCTATTCTGCGGACTTCTAACTGACACAGGTCGACATGAACACTGGCTGTTTCTCGAAATTCTTCTTTAATGCATGAATAGTCTGTCTTGATGGCGGTAGCTTACCGGGAAATCTTTCACCGAATGATGTCTGTACAGATGGAGCATCTCCTTGAAAATTCTTTTCCAAAATAAAAATTCTTTCCTCAATGGAGTTGCGATATGCCATTAGGGTAGTCAACACTCAACTGAGATTAAATGATGCACGATCAAGTTCGCATGTGGATAGCAAACCGAGTGAACAAAGTTCTGCATTATGCTGGAATTATATACAATGCAATTATCGACGTAATTGCAACAATTAAATGTAAGTTATCAATTTTACACTTTGGTGATATTAAGTGTAAAGTTACAGATGGGCACCCTATGGGCATATCTATGTTTAGACTTAATCTTGGGATTTAACATCTTCAACAATCACATTGACATTTGCTGGTTGCATCTGCAAGTATAATTCATGCACAGTTTCATACTCACTCATATACCCTGCAGATTGACAGGTCTTGTCATTCACCGCTGCCGAAATCACCTGTTAGCTGATCTGGGGATCCCGCTTGTTTAATATCGGGATTTAGGATTCCGAGTAAATGCCTGACAACCATGTATAGATTGTTCAGTAAAAGAAACGAAAAACTAATTAATTGAAATTCAATAGAGTAGATTGTCGGGATTTCTAAGATACTTTGTAGACCTTCGCTACGTAATGGAGATTAAAGACACGGAATGTAACTTGCACGCGCATTCATTTATTTAATCACAAATTGAGATGGAAAAGCAAGCGTCGTCCTCATGGCATCTCTTAGATAATTTTTAAGAGATTGATCCCCAAAAAATAGGAATAATTAATGGTAACATTCTTAAAGATGTAAAGTGGACAACGATAGTGGATATTTTGGCAGAAAAATTATTTAATGTGTTTTTTCTTTGAAATGCCTTATTGTTGTGGAGAAATATTGATGTGACCTATTCAGAAATCCACACTAAAGTTATAGGCCTACTATACTTTTTAGATCGATAAAGTGCTGTTTTACAGTTCATGAAGAACACACGCTGTTTTGAATTTTTTTACTCAGAATTCAAATTGCAGAAACAAATCCATTTAGCATGTACAGTGCGTGATAAAATAATGGAAACCCTACGAATTTCCTATATTTTTACATAATTAATGAAAAGTAGGCTATTATTCAGAGTAGGTTCATATTACAATGATCAAAAGAGCTCAGTATTACTTCAGGATCATCGAAAATCATTTGAAACTGTCAATATTCAGTTTGGCCGCCACTTTGATATATAACCTGTTCAATACCCATAGGCATGGATAAAATTCTGGCATATTTGAGTAAGTTCGTCATCGTTATTCCAAACTTTCAAATAGTTTGAAATCAGTTATTGTTTTGATGAACATTGCTGATTCTCAGACATTGTTTTACTACGGCCCATAGGTTTACTATACGGTTTAGATCCGGAGAAGTGGGAAGCCAGTCCAGCACGGTAATGCTCAATTCAGAGGGAGCATTGAAAGAAACACGACTCACACGGCATGGTGCATTATCCTGTTGACAAATGCTAGTGCTACCAGCAATTCGGCTATAAACATCGATAAGATGATCAATACTAGAGTTCGGCAGCAGCTGGATCAGTGGTATCCTTGTGGCACTCCACCAGTTTCAAATAATTTTTATGATCCTGAAGTAATAGTGAGCTTTTTTGATCATTGTAATATAATATAATTGTATTGTATTCTCCCCCACACGTCTGAGAATTCAGAAATGTTCATCAAAGCAATAACTGATTTCAAACATTTTAAAAGTTTGGAATAACGATGCGGAACTTACTCAAATATGACATAATTTGATCCTTTCCATGCCTATAAGCGAATTGAACAGATTATAAATCAAAATGGTGGTCAAACTGAATAGTGACAGTTTCAAATGATCTTTGATGATCCGGAAGTAATACTGAGATCATTGTAATATGAACCTACTCTGAATAATAGCCTTTTTTCATTAATATGTAAAAATATAGGAAATTCGTAGGGTTTCCATTATTTTGTCGCGCACTGTAGATAGGATGTTGCAGATTCATTTGTTGCATTATGGGATCTACTTAGACAACAGTGACCCTCTGTCTCAACTCGACTTCATTCCAGTCCCTCACATGTGTTCCTCCAAATCATGACTATTTGCAAGCGGCGTTCAAATAGTTTTTGATTCATGAAGGTCAATTGACGACCAACAAAGGTGCTGCAGAATGTGCAATTTTTATAATCAGAATACTCAATGCAGAAATGAAAATGAGGAAAAATATTTTTAGAAATATTACTTTTTCACAACCAATTATGAGCTGCTAAGAACTTCTCCATTGTATTTACTAGCATTGATAGGCGACATTCGTCTGTGGAGGCCTACTTACGTGCATGTAGATGTGCATTCACCTGACTGTTCAATTTACTGAGGATTTTTTAAAGATCTCAAAGTTGGTTGTTGTGAAATTGCCAAATGAGATAAGGAAAGTTTCAATCAAGACAGGTCAAATGTTTATCGCTTTTTATTCCATCTGATTGGAAGCGGAAACATCCACGGACTTCTTGTTGAAAGGACTTTAAGTATGTCAAGTTTCCAGCAGAGAAAACAGAAGCTCAAGATTTTCAGTAGGAATGGGTATAACAGGATGTTCTCAAAAATTGTAGGCTCAGTCACAATTCAAAATACAATCCTATCACTAGTTATAGAATCTTTTTAGTCTACTGACAAAGACGAAGCTTGTCAGTAGTATGAAAAACATATAATTTTAATCTACTATATGTATACAGTGGTGAAGATGAGCAGGCAGTGGTGATATACTTTGATAACGGTTTCAGTCGACCAGCAATCATTTAGTTTGTCAGTTGAAATGCAAGTGAAAGCAAAAAGTGAATATTTCCCCCAATTTATTAGTCCAAGGAGAAATTACAGAATTTATGAAGCTGACAATTGGGCGCTCGGTGTTCAAACGACAGGCGACCACCTCACACACTTCGACAGAAAAGACAATCTGTGGCGCAACTGGACACACGCTACGACATTTTCGCTTCGTTTGAAGCTTATGAGGAAGTTGCAAGCCGTACACTTTCTCTATGCTATCGGTGAGAACTCAAAACTGAATTGTTATTTATCTTGGACCTTTCGGAGGCTAAAACACGCGCATGCACAATTACTTGCTTATTTTTTCTCGAATATTCTAGCGATTGTAAAAGTTCGCGAGGCTAAAAAGTTCCACAAGAAGTTGAAAGTTACACCTCTGAGTGCTCTTTAATGCTCTTGCATTAAATATAACCGCACCAGATTGTTTGAGATGAACACCTGGATAATGACGAATGCTAGATGTGTATTTAACCAAGCTTCGCGAAAGGTCGATTAAGCATTCATAGAAAATCCGGCAAAATGCTTGTAAATGCACATGCTTTTGACCAAAGTGAAAAAAGCATCCAAATAAATAAATTCAAAGATTGGTTTTTGAATTCTTCAAAAGATGCATGGTTTGCCATTTCCTCATAAATTTTTGAAAAGGTTTTTAGACTAGTAGAGAACATCAAAGCACATTGATGTGTTGCATATTCATCGATTAAAGTTTATCTCAAAGCTTCTAATTGTCATTGAATATTTGCAATGTTGCCCCTTCCGTATATAAAGCGAATTTAACGTTCGAATTTTGTGCATCAAAATGAAATGAATGTGTTTTCTGAATGTCTATTCTGGGGAGATGAGCTTAATAGTTGATCAGTTAGAGCACAACCAACATTAACAAAGTTAATTTGATTATTTTCACATCAAACTGAACTAGGTTTCATTAAAGAATCGAACCTAAGAATTTCTCCGCCCCGAACGAAATCGCTTGATAACACAGACGCCGCTCAAGCAAGAAGAAATGAAATGAAATATCTTGAAAGTATCTGTCTCAAGTGATAGATCCTTAGAGGCCAAATATGTAGTCGACAGTCAAAGATCATATTTGCCTCTGCAATCGTCATTTCCATTCTGTTGAACGGCTGATACGCTAATGCATTTGAATGAAGAAGAGCAGAGTCATGGAATTCAATTCAATAGATATCGGAAAATAATGATAAAAAGTCAACACCGAGGACCTCAGCTACTGAAGGCTGCTCTGCGTGGCAGGCTGACAGCGTTACTTGTAGACGCACTTTCTCTTTCATAGTCCGGCAGCCAGAACGAGTTTCTGCAGGGAACGAGGCCGAAAGTGAGACTTTCACAGAATGATGTACGATTCCTACTTCAAATCTGCACGTCTGCCGAGTTGTAGTGAGTTCCTCTTCTTGTCAGACAGGATCAAAGAAAAACACATGTAAATCTAATGGGACGCGGATTGCAGTTTTTGGTTAAAATGAAATTTTCAATGTTTTCTCTGATTAAACGAAAAGTTCTAGTACTAAGCCCAGAGTCATAATTTTTGACATGGAATGTCTTCAGGTCATTTCCTATGATGGATGCTATTATCATGCTTCTGATCGGCAATGTATGTGAGCATGTGGTTGAAAGTGGATAAAGTTGCTCAAAATGTTTGTGTTTGCCGAAATTTAGAGGCTCGCTAATTCTAAATGTGTTTAGCTTTATAGACAGGGGTACATGAAGATGAGAGGAAATGACCTGAAGACATTGCGTGCGAAAAATTATGACTCTGGGGTTAGTACTTTTCGTTTAATCAGAGAAAACATTGAAAATTTCATTTTAGCCAAAAACTGCAATCTGCGTCCCATTGGACTTACATGTGTGTTTCTTTGATCCTGTCTGACAAGAAGAGGAACTCACTAGAACTCGGCAGACGTGCTGATTCGTAGTAGGCACAGCATTCGTTCTGTGAAAGTCTCTCTTTCGGCTTCGTTCCCTTCAGAAACTTGTTCTGGCTGCTGGACTTTCAGTCCTATCGAGATTTTAAGGTCCTGACAAAATACAGACCAATGTGTAAGGTTGTGACTTAAATAGAAGAAATAATAAGAGAAGAATAATAATAAAGATGAGGGCGCTTGCCTAAATCGGACGTAATTTGCACCAAGCCTTCCCTAAAGGGTACCTACTATTGAACCAAGCGCTCTTCCATTCTCATTTGATATCTATGGTGAATTAAAGCTCTATATTACCTCTGCATGTAAGCTGAGTGGCCATGTATCCACAACCACTCTTGGCACTTGATTATCTGCTGATGCGCTACTTTGTTTTAGTAACACGAAGGACGAAAAATCATCATGGTAAAATTATAGGGCATTCTGTACACTCAATAAATCTCAGGTTAATTGTTGATCGAAAAGCTTCGCGCGCATCTTTGCCAATTATTCATATTGCGGCAAACTTTATTTACTGTTTTTATGTTTTCGAACTTTCCTTCAAGCTGGCAACATGGATAGTGGTGAATAGTATCTAGCCATCATCATACCAACATAGAAATGGCTGGACATGTACATGTAGTGACCTCATCAAAGTGGAGACATAGAAATAGATTGTTTATCTGCAGTTGACTAGAATGGAATTTGACTCAAGGTCGCAGCACATCCGTGGGAACTAAGTAGAGGCATGAAGAACCAATGAAAAGCCTCGATTTACTCATGTGACTGATTCTAACCCAATGATTCAGCCGTTGACAAGTGCATCTAAGTGAAAATGCGTGCGATTTTTGTGCTATTGTTGTGTATTGCATGAAACTTCACTTCCATTCTAGAGGATTTATTGTTATCAATTTCTATGGGCGGAGCAATTCACTTTGACAACCAATTGGCAACTAATAAGGAGCAACACACTGAAACAATTGACTTGTTATTACAAATGGAAATTTTGAGTGACATCAATATGAGAATAACATGTATCATATATTCCACAATAGCAAGCATGAAAATGCATGGGCCTGATATTGACTGAAGATGTAATATGGTCGTTCATCTTCATGGTTTCAAAACATACTTCCTCTATCATGCAATTATAAACATTCTTGAACATTTGATCATTCGAATCAAAGTGTTTATATATCTCAAATGTAGAAACTCCCCATTACTCTAATAGGACGGGAACTACTGACACTTTCTCCCTAAATTCGCGCACAAAGGGCTTAGTAGCATGGATTTGTAGATCTTGAAACGCTGAATACAAAAATCAAAGGCTTAACCCTTAAGATACAAAGGGGTGATCATTTTGATCACCTCCACTACATATTTTAGATTTTTCTTCGACAAGACGGATCTGTGTCATCATACTTATTGATTTTTCCTTTATCAGTATAAAGAAGAAATTATTGGAAAAATAATTCATAATTTTGCATTTTTTATAGTGATAAAATAGTCATTTCGAATTTAAAAGCATAGAAAAATATGCAACTTTTTCGACTGAAAACATGTTTTGTTTTACATGAAATTCATATAACAAGTCAATTATTGAAATATGTTTTATAACATCATTGCATTATCAATATTTTGTAACGCATTATCAATGTATTACAACTTTGAATCAATCGTATTTTGGTGTCCAATATCTATAGTAAGATTCAACAGTCAATGCACAGAATCTTCTTTATTCCGTGTTTTCCGCAAATTGGCAAGTTACAAGCTGCACATTTCAAGGCTGTCAGATTCGCATCGCGAGGACGTTTGCCCTCTTGAATGCATTTGCAACATCGGAGTCTTTCACTTGAAGCCTCAACTTCTTGCCGTCGAACAGCACGAGGACTTGGTTGCCCTGTATATCGGGACAAATTCTCAACTATGTTCGTGGGAAGTCCAAATGGTCTGTCAAGTCGCAACACCATTTCTTCTTTCACCAATTCATCGGTTAGACTCATAAGAAATGTGCGCCTCATAGTGCGTGGATTGTTATTTCCTGCTGTTGGATGATGAATATTGAAGATAGTTTGCACTTGATAGATAGCAATAATGTTGCTGTGAGTTTTAAGCAAAAATTGCAGTTCACACTAAAAAAGAACATTCAATCAGATTCAATACAAATCAATCTCAATCAATACCCGGCTTGTTAGACGGCAGTTTAAGCCTTCAAATACGACGAAATACATCCTTTGGGTCATAAATAATCTAGATAAGTTAAAATATATCAACTATCGGGAATAAATAGTGTTTATTTTCGAGGTGATCATTTTGATCACCCTTTGTCTTTTAAAGGTGGCAAATTACCTTTGTATCTTAAGGGTTAAGTGTCACAGCCAGTCGCTTTCGGTTATGGGTAAGGCTAAAGGATTCCCATTGGAATCCAATGGTGAAATTCAAGAAATATCTATGAATTGTGAAACACTTGGCAATTTTCGTACATTTTCTTTTGCAGAACAGAAACTATTTATCATTTTACCATGAAATTTGAAACATGATTGAGTTCAGAACATCAACTTCGATATAAAGTTGAAGTGAGTCACATGATTCAGTATTTGATGTCTGAGAGCCTCTACAAAATGAGTAAAATCGCCAAAATTCAGTCAAAACATGAAATTTACTCATTTTGTAGAGGACATGAGGCAGTTTCTTGTGATATCAGATTCTACAAAACTATATATTTGTAAGAAGTTGGTTCAATCATCTTAATAAGGGTGCTTCCCCTTGTCACACTTGCCGGACTGAGCGCCCTATTTAAAGTTTAAGAATAGTCGAATTCTGTGACATCCACGTTTTAGTGCTACTTCATACTTAATTACCATTGTGAAGCCGGTAACTGTGATGCGGTATTAATGGAATCTCCAATGTGCATGCACTTTCGATTTTATGAAATGAACTCGACTTGAGACCCAATACCTAAGTGTGATCATGTTACAAGCAGTACCGGCCACTGAAAGAGCAAGATTTCATAATCAAAGAAAATGATCCTAAATAACAATAAAATATGGACCACGTCACTATTCAGGTTCAAGAAATGAAACACAAATTTAATGAATCATAAAGTCAAACCGATGAGAATTGAATTAAAGACTTCAGCCAGGAAACACAATTAGATTTCAACTTTTCCACGAGGGCTTGCATTGTAATGAAGTTTTCGAAATTACCGTGATAGTCAGCTTAATTTCCGCTTTATCAAGATAGACCTGCCTGATAGCAAATGTTCATTCCTTTTGATATCTATTGAGTTTCATACTATAAAAGTTTGCAATTTCTCCTAAACAGCATAATGTCGGTTTGGATTTTAAAATAGCCGATGCTGTTTGATCTTACAGTTTTATTCCCAAACTTCCGTCTGTACACAGACCGCGTCAGGGGAAGAAGGGAGTTAGTAGTGCCTGTAATTTTCAAATTGCAAATAGCAATCTATGTTAACATGTTAAACATATTATGTAAAAGCAAGAGTAGAAATAAAAATAAGTGAGGTAAATGACACGTGATAAGTGAGGTAAATGGTCATAGAAATGATATACACGTATTAAAGGAAGATCTATTATATGAATAAGAACTGTTTGTATTGTTCTCTCTCTTCTCTGGAGTTAATTTTTGGTTGGAATTTTCTTATCATCAACATTTTCTTATAACATGCGGACGAGATCAAAACAACATTAGACTAAGAGAAGCGTTGATGATAAGAAAATTCCAACCAAAAATTAACTCCAGAGAAGAGAGAGAACAACACAAACAGTTCTTATTCATATAATAGATCTTCCTTTAATACGTGTTTGTCATTTTCTACCTCACTTATCACGTGGCACTACTAACTCCCTTCTTCCCCTGACGCGGTCTGTGTACAGACGAAAATTTGGGAATGAAACTTTAAGATCAAACAGCATCGGCTATTTTAAAATCCAAACCGACATTATGCTGTTTAGGAGAAATTGCAAACTTTTATGGTTTCATAACTTTTAGCATAACTAGAAGTTTCATATAATTTAATATAACTTTTATAAGTTTCATACTGCTTATACAGAGGTATTGAAGCGCTAGTATATACATGTAAACTGAAATAATTTGCAAAACTTTTGCTTCGTGAAAATTGATCAAATATTTGGTTTGGACTGGAGGTGCGTAATCTCCGCAAAAAACTGAATCTTTTGATAACAAAATTTTTACTGAATGCTGATATTTTTTGTGATTCGATACTATACCTATACTTCCTCTATGCTTTTAGAATTGGGTACACTGTAAACTGTGCACCCCTGAAAACAGCTAAAATAACCGTTAAACTTCACAGAAAGTATCCGTAAATATCTGTTAAAATGATGACGTCATAACTTAATGATTGATGACGTAACAGTTAAAATTCATTCGTGTCAGATTTACAGTTCAGACTGTAAAAAAACGTGAAACTAATTTTAGCTGCACATTTTAACGGATATTTGCGGTTTGCAGCATAGAATAGGTATATTAGGTAGAGTGGTAACTCCGCATATATTAAATCCCCAAAATTTACTAAATGAACTCAAAGGAGATACAGTTGGTAATTGTTTCCAAATGTGAGATATGTGCATTTATGCAATTTTGAAGAAATTAAAACGGAATTGATTGATCATGATAGCATAAAACAGAAGGAAATGATATTATTCTGTCCGTGTCTGACAGCCTTGGTGAGGAAATGTTTGTGGCAACTCGATGACCTGCGCTACTGCTTTCCTGCTGAACCTCAAGAGAATCTTCTTAAGCGTGATCAGGCAGCAGCTGCCACAAGCATGGCAAAATCTAGATTCAAAGACAATGATTTCAATTAACTTTGAAAGATGTAGATGGGTCCACATCCCTATTGAGATTCAAGAAATGAAACATGAATTTAGTAAATCACAAAATCATGCCGGTGAAATTTGAATAAGAAACTTGAAATTTCAGCCAAGAAAGCACCAATAGTATCGCGACTTTTTCATGAAGACCTCCATTATAATACAATTCATAAAATTCCCTTGATAATCAGCTTAATTTCCGCTTATTTGGGATGATTATTAGCAAATATTCATTCATTTTGATATCCAACTTGCTACATACTACTTACACCGGGGAGTCAGCTCGGTAGTATTTAATTTGGCAAAATTTTGACATTTGTAAAACTGCTCAAATAATTTTTTGGACCACGGGAACGTAGTCTCCGCAAGAAACTGAATCTTTTGATATAAAATTTTTTACTGTATACGACACTCTACCTATATACTTACTTCATGGTTTACAGTGTTACCATCGGGGCAATAAATTGCATTTTGTATGTGTTGTTTGTATCATTGTTTTCCTATAAAATGCGACTTTTGCAGTAATTTCTCTGATGTTGATAGTTTGCTGAATTTGACTGTCATGAATTTCGTGCGGGACGAGCTTGGCATTATTTCCTGAGTTGCACTGTCGACAAAAAGGATTAAGTTAATATGAGCTTCAGAACACAATTTTTTTCTTATCAAACAAGTTGCTCGTCACAGAATTGTCAATTTTATCTTCTCTCAATACTGTAATAAATAAAAACGATCCTATTTCTTCAGAATGTTTAGATTTATGAATCCCTTGCACTTAACACGAGTGCAAATTTGAACCGACAGACTTTGAAAGTAATGTCAAGTGATTTCAAATAAATCCTCTGTTTATTTTTGAAGAGATATAAAGTAATTTCGACAAGTTCAAATGTTTAGAAGGCATCAAAAAAGGTTTTGAACAAGTGAACAATAACCTACTGCAAGGTAAAAACAGAGACATCGAAAATAGTACAACTAAGATTTCAAAAGATATAAAGAAATCGCGGAATCAAATTAGAGTGTCTGTGTGCGTTTTGTCTTCGGAGAAAGCACATCACAGTGAAGGTTTTGTAGAAAAGCTTTTGCATGATTGGTCTACTAGCATGCTAGCTTACACTGAAAACTGCAGCCACCAAACACCAGACAATTTATCAGCCATAATGATCAAACAATTGTAACAGACAATATAAGACAATGAGCAGTCAAAATATTAGACAATGCTGTCTCCCTTTCTAATGCATCTTTTTCAGAAACGACATGGTGAATTATGTCACCTTCCTGACAACATCTCACACTTTGCCTCCCTATCTCACACTCGCAGACTTATATGCTTATCATGAATCTCTCTTATGTCTAGCTAGTTATATTTCGCTAAACAAATAACGACTTTATTGACTTTATATTATACTTATATATATATTGTTATAATAATATATATATAATATATTTCGTTAATTATACTGCTGGCAGGCGAAAGCCTCACATTCTTATAGCGGTTTATTAATGACATCGGTAGTTGTGTTAGGTCTAAGTACCAATTAGATAGCAAGGATCTAAAGTCCAACCTCTGAAAGGATTCCTTGCTTAGTATGGGGTCCTGGCATTTGAAATATGGATATAATGCAAGCTAAAGTGTATGACGTTAATGCGAAGGAGTGGATAGCGCCCTCCACATGCGTCAGTAGTGTTGATGTCTGTGGCAGCAAAAGATGCCTATGTTGTAAATCTCTTGACACTAATACTACTTTTAAGAGTTTTAGTACCGGCAGACGGTTCGTTTTAAATTATCCTAGTAGTTTCTCGTGTAAGAGTAGGCATGTAATATATTTGATCACATGTCAATCATGTGGGGTCCAGTATGTTGGACAGACAAAACAGCCATTACATTGTAGACTTAATGGGCATCGGCAGTCTGTTCAAAAGAATCATCTCAATACGTATTTAAGTAATCATTTTAATAGCTCTAATCACAGTTGGGATGATGTAAGTATACAAATTATTGACTTTGTCGATGTTCGTAATAAATCTGATACAGAAATTGCCTTCGAGCTTAACAGTAAGGAAGATTTTCATATAAGAACGCTGAACACCTTGCATCCTTTGGGTTTGAATGACAGAGTGTTAGGCGGAGGTTGCGCCTCTCAGAACACTGCAAATTCATTTTCATTTTTTAGTTCTCCTATTAGCAGACGTAAGAGAAGCCATGGCCTTAGGAAGTCGGGTAGAAAGAAATATCCTCCATCTAATAGTTGTGAGGATATTCTCAAGGAGCTTCAAGAGTTGATGAAGAGCAACAAAATAAGACATTTCTATAATTGCTTGAAATCGATTAGTGATAGCATGCTTAAAATTATGTATTCTAGGCTTCTTGATCAGTCGAATGACCTATCTTTCGTTTTGACAACATATGTTCATAGTAAATTATATAGAAACAAGAGGGATAGCTCTACCGAAGACAAAACGCATATAGTGATTCCTTTCAAGTCTCATTTAGTTGACAAACTTCATTTACCTTCTGTATTTAATGATAAAAGTGTCTGTGCTTTAGTTCCAGAAAAAGCGAAACATCTATATCCTCCCAAAGTGTACCATAAGCTTAATAACCCTATTTGTTTGAAATTCTTCAATTATAATAAGTTTCTTAATAGCCTGACAATTCAGGAAGTTGTTGGCATTTTACAGAGCGATTGCAGCTGTGACTCGATGACCAGTTTTGTTTATGAGCCTTATGGGCATGTTTTTACCGGTAATTTAGATATAATAAATGATCCAGGTCTCAGAGCTATATTCGCGTATGGCACTAAACACAGATTGTCTAGGTCAATATCATGGAAATCCATTCAAAAAGAGATCAGCGATTCCATAGATAATCATATATCTCGTGTGTCCAGTCGCCTTCACTTAAAAGTTGATGACTTCTCTATTTGGAAAAACAGGGTCATGATGTTAGTAAAGCACCGCATCTTTCGTTGTAAGAAGTTGGGTGGGAAAGATAATGGCAGCAACGTTTGTGTTGATATGGAGTTGCAAGATCTCCATAAAAACTTGATAGTCGTTCCTGTCGATAAAGCATCCAACAACTTTAGTTTCATATGTAAAAAGTTCTATCTCAAAATCCTGATGGACGAGCTTGGTTTTGACATAGATTCTTCCACTGCAGTAGGCAATGCAACTTATAAACCTGAGCTTATTTCTGATAAGGAAGTCCTTACTAAACACGTTAAAGATATGAAATCAAACTTTAATATTAATGTTAGTGACAAGGGCCTTAAACTACCAAAACTTTTCTGGATTCCAAAATTGCATAAAAATCCTTATAAGTTTAGATTCATTGCCGGAGCCAGAAATTGTACAACTAAAAAGTTATCGGTGAATATCAACAAAGGTCTGAAAGTGATAAGAGAAAATTTCCATAGATACTGTGAGTCAATCAGGAGTAATACTGGTTATTCTTATTTTTGGAGTGTAGCCTCGACTCAAGATTTTTTGAGGAATATTTCTAACGTGAACGTCCACTCTATGCAAGTTTTTGACTTCTCTACTCTTTATACAAACTTAGATCAAGGTGCTATCAAGAATAATATTTTTTCCATCCTTGATCTCACATTCAATTCCACTAATCGTAGATACTTGTGTGTAGGATATGAGAAGTCGTTTTTCTCCAAAATCAAATATAAGGGGTATTCTTGTTATGACGTGGACTCTTTTAAGAAGGCTATTGATTTTATAGTGTCTGAAGTCTACATTTCTTTTTCCGGTTACGTGTTCAGACAAATTCGAGGAGTACCAATGGGAGGGAATTGCAGTCCTTTACTTGCCGACTTGTTTCTGTTAAATTGCGAATTTGCTTTTATGAAACAATTGGTTAAAAATAAAAAGTTTGGACTAGCTAAATTATTGTCAAACACTTCGAGATATATAGACGATATATGCGTAATAAATTACAAGCATTTCAATACCTTAATTCCGAAAATTTACCCAATGGAGCTTCTTGCAGATAGAAACGGAGTCAATGACAAAGCAGTTGTTTACCTCGATGTGAGACTCCAATCTAGTAGTGACGGTCTTCGAACCTCAATATATCATAAAGTGGAAGATTTTGATTTCCCTGTTGTTCTGTTGACATTTCCAGACAGTGCAATACCTTATAACATGGGAATTAATGTATTTGCCGGCCAGGTTTTACGTTATTGTCGCATCTGCTCACATCTTGAAGATCTAATTAAACGAATTAATATGACACTTTTTCTGATGAGCAGCAGAGGATATTGTAAGTCTAAAATGAAGGCATGTACTGAGAAAATCCTAACCGGTCATAACAATTTTCTAGTCAAGTTTGGATATTTCTCAGCCAGGCAGCTGACATCGCAGTGCGCATTTTAAACAATATAATTAACACTGTTTTCTAAACATTTTTTTTTTATTGGTTATACCATTTCAGTATTTCACACATATATTTTAGTTTGTTTTGGATGTATCCGTCTTTTGCGGTTGTTTTGTTTTTGTTTTTACTATTACTATCAGTATTACTTATTATTACACATATCATTACTGTATTGATTTTAGAATGCCAGCCGCATATAAGTTTATGCGGGGCCCCGCCCGCCTGGGCTTGAGCGTTCAGGTAGAGGGGCCGAAACGCAACCAGGCGGGTACCTGCTGACGACTGGCTATTGTTTTATTTGTTTTAACGTTTGTTCTTTTTTTTTGTTTGTTTATTGCTAACTACCCTAGTGTGATGAATGGACTGTGTCGGTTACTGGTCTCCATGGGGTTGACATGGTGATTACTAAGTGTCTATTTATATATAAGTTCCTAATCAATCGAGCCTGAAACTTTGACCAAGGAGATCACTTGTTAAGCGGCCTTGTACGATCTCGTACACTTAAGGGTGAAGTCCAGCCCGTATAGCGCTATGTTATGGACCCCCGGGTAGGTCCGCCCGGCACGCAATCAGATCCGTCAAGTCTTTGTGCTTAAAGACCTTCATGCATTCATGCATTTGTCGAGGATCACAAGTCAGAGGACCATTAGGGGTAAGGTCCAGCCCCGCTTTAGAAGCGCTGAGTGAAAAATGGACTAGTGGGAAGGTCCTCCACACCGATCTCGTCAAGTTTGGCTCTAAAATGTAGTCCTAGGATAGTCAAAAGTTTGACGCGCCTTGAACGTTTAATGTCTGCCGGTGGGAACGCACCACCTGTCCTCTTAAGGACAAACCTTAAGTCTTATTAACTATAAGTTTATTAAAATTATGAAACATGTAGACATCGTTATGGGAATGTCCCAGCTTCAATTAGTGAAGGATAAATACCCTTAAAAATTGTAAAGAACATTGCAAAAACTGAATATGGCATCAATATGTCAAATATCATGAACTGCAATTGCCATGACTGTACATCAGGGTGGGCAGCACAGAATTAAATATTTTGTTTATCTGCTTCGGTTTGCTAGAAGCTAGGATGCGGAGTCCTATCATTTTGATAGGATTCCGACTCCGACTCCGGGGGTTGATAGGACTCTGACTCCAACTCCGGGTGGCAAGTAAATAAGCCTAGTTTTTTTTTAAAAAAAAACTGGTAACCTACACCATGGTACAGGCTTACCTGAACCTATATTTAGTGATCATTGCTGTATCAATTATCAATCATTTTCGATAAAATTTGATCAAATGTCCCTTTCTGTTGAATGCATACGACTCTGCTTCTCCCATCTTCTTAATGTATGCTTCACACGGCTTTTGTCCAGTCTCTGCCAGGCAGGAAAATCCCCAATCTTTCTCCAAAAAGTATGAGTGCACTTTCGATTCTAATTTGCGCTTTGGCGTAGCCATCACACAAGACCAACGCTTGGGTAAGAAGTGACGTTCTCAAACAAACTAATATTTCATTTCTGATATGACCTTTGCTGCGTAGGTATGATCGAGGCTAGGAAGGCTTGTCTTCTCTACTAAATCACCGAGTGAAAATACAATCCTCCTTCACTATCACAGTTCATTCCTTCATCTATTACAAGCTTTGCATGCAGCAGTATATCTGTACTTTTGTTTGAAGGAGAAAGTTGACAGTGACAGCCATGCACAAGGATAAATAGGTTGCTTGTATTATACTTCGGGTCTAGTTTTAGGCCGGAGTCCGGAGTCCTATCATTTGATAGAACTCCGACTCCAGCAAAAATGATTGGACTCCGGGACTCCGACATCCCTGGCTAGAAGTGTGATTAATTCGAAATCGACGGTACATACTGGAACCTATTAAGTGGGCAGAAAGGAACTCCTAATACTTTACAGAAATAGGAAAAAAGTCGTGCGTCGCTTGCGGATTAATGTGAGTTTAAGCAAAGTGCTTCGATTGCCACAATTCCTTCAGATTCAAAGAATTCAGATCATTGCGCACAAGTTTTCTCCATAATATTGGCCCTTCCGATCATTATTAAAAAAGTAGTAGGCGTACGAAAATTAGTTCAATTGATGATTTCACCATCGTCTTCTTACCATTCCTTACTGCGTAGTGCATAATAATGAATCGAATGTTAGCTACACAGCGATGTGTGTTTTGGTGTGTGCGAAGTGATATCACAACACGCACGCATCTCTCACTGGCTCTGGTGTCGTCTGCTGACAGCTTATTGTTTGCCATTTCCAATAGCAAACGATACACGAATTATCGATTCGAGAAGGAGCATTGTCTAATTCTGTGATGTGCCATTTCGATATTACGGTTGCATATAACCATTCATTTCTAGGAAGCCGAAGACGAGCGCAGAGGAGTCTAATTCTATGGTGGGCAGTGTTTTAAACAAATTGTTTAAAACACTATTTAAAGCATGCTGAAAAAACATGTTTGAAACATAATATTACTGTATAACAATGATGACAGATTTATTGCATTTGGAACCAGATCCACATTATCTCAGGATCACGCATTTTCTTATTTCTTGATAGAATATAAAGAGTCCTTTTAATTTACTTCATGATCGGAATTTCCATCATTTTCTAAATGCATCACTTTCATGGGATGTAAGCAGTTACAGCAAGCCTACACAGTCATATCATCTAAATGTGTACTGTTTTATTTTATATGTAGATAATGTAAATTCAATGTCATTTATTGCTTAGAATTTAGTGAAGCAGCACTATTTATTTACGCCACTGATGGAGCATGATACAAACATCATTATAACTCTCAAATTTCATTTAAAATTTAATAAAAACATTTTCGTAAAAAATTTTATGGAATTTTGAAAAACATCATTTTATTTTTCATTGTAAATGATGAATCCATTTATTTGACGACATAATTGTGAAACTGAAACTGTTCCAATCGAATGCAAAGAAAGAAAAAAGCATTTTTTAAAGGGCGTTTTAAACATATTTTTTTAATTTAACATGTTTTTATGCACCTTGCAGTCTACATGCACGTCTAAAAAAGAATTCTACTTATTTTAAGCATTGCATATTCATATAATTGAAAATCATCAATGATAACATCCAATTTTGATCAAAGTTTGTATACTAATCATAAGTAGCGTGATATGCATTAAACGTAAGGATGCAAAGTAGTCCGTGCGATGAGACAAAATTTTCTGATAAGCAGGAATGTCTGATAATATATATATATCATCAGCCAAAATACTGATTTGGCTGATAAATTGTCTGGTAAGTGTCTGCTTGCAGCTTTGAGTGTAGTTGGACTTATGACAACCATCGACTCTCCATCAACGTTTGTATGTCATATTCAAAAATAGCAACAAAAATGAGAAAGGGGCTAGCTCATCAAGGCCTACGTAACATTTACAAATCAGATCTCACGAGCGTGTGAATTCTTGCTTGGACAAATTTTGCATTTTGAAATATCGGTGAAGCAGCATTCTATGGCATCAAAATGTGCTATTGGTTTTAAGTTTAGATTTTTCAAACGATAGATTTTTACAGTTGTCTCTAGGAAACTAAGTTTAAGAAACGCTATAATTTTGAAGCTTGAGGAACATCTTGTGTGTCTAGAGTTTGTGAGAGCATTGAGATATTTTCTTCAAGAATCCTCTTTCATGAGTAAATTAACCAAGCTGTTATCACTAAACTGGAAGATGGGCTTTGCTACTAGAAATGTCAAAAAATTGTGAATATGTGTCACCAAGATTTTTTGACTTGAGGTGCGCCTGTAATGAGTGTAATGTAGAAATATATTGATTTAGCTGCCATCTATGAAAGATTGTAAGCATATTATCCCTCCTGTCCGTTTTGATATGTGTTTTCGTAGAAATGTGTCAGATTGAAAATAAGCATGGATTAAACTTGGGGGCGATTTTTTAATAAGTTGTCTTGAAAAACAGCCTCTTCTTTCACTGCATTAAAGCAAAGACAGAAAAGTTCCACATACTTTCCATAACAATTCTCGGGAGACCCGCTGACGACACAACATTTAGGCTATTGCAAACTCATCAACGTAACTTACTTAAGCCAAGCTACATAAGTCTAAATAAAATAATGTTTTCGAATGGTAAAAAAGAGTGCACAGAAGACGGGTTTTGATAACAGTTAATTGACAATATTTCTGGCACAACAAATGACGTTGTTAACACAATTTCGACTTTCTAAAAGTGTACATAGATTCTTAATTACCTTTTCATTTTATAATTCAAATTTTCGGGTAAATAAAAAAACAGCGGCGGCATGGGCTAAAGTTTCATTATCGAATATCAAAAAGAACATATACTCCACATATATCCGGTAATTTCCTTTGATCGTAGGCCTACCCTGCAGTTACGCACATGGAGGCATATTTGAAGTGAAAGCATGGCTTGATATGCAACATTACTATCACTAACAATGTAAATCTCAAACAGTAAGTGCTTCCATGTATATGCAAGCGGCATGTGATTGCCTATTGTTTAATATATTCGAATAATAGACGCGACTACTGTTCGAGGGCGGCTGTTATTCGAAGAAATGCTGTATCAGTACATTTTTATTGCTTTGTAGCAGGGCTTGGTAATTATGTGGGAAAATCTACCCGGCAGATGGGAAAAACGGGTAAATACCGGGAAAATGGGAAATAATGGAAATATGAGAGTGCGTAGAAAACTGGTATTGTCATCAACATTCATTTTGCCGATTTGCTCACATGGCACGGGTTCGCATCTCCGCACCGGCTGTAGAATCATCCAAATGGGACATCGCATCCAAGCTTATCCTGCTTCATCCACAGGTGTCAAGGATTGACTGCAAATACAAAAGATTTCATCGTCTTTATGTGACTGATATGCAAGATGAAAAATGATGAGCCTGATGAAGCCAATCATTTCATGGCAGTCTTATCTGGTGTCGTCAGTGGAATACACCTGATAACTTCAGAATGGATGTTTGTGTAGGAAATAAGTTGGTTAATTTCGAATCATTTAAGATGAAAAGAAGAGCAGGTTATTATTTATAAATTATAAGAAACTGTAGACAATGTCAACAAATTTCGTTATGCACATGAATAGACAAAACATGATTTAATATATTTGCTACTTTAATCATCGAGAGCTATAAACATTATTCCTGTTAGGAATGCATAATTGGATAAAAGCGAAATCGAAAAATTGAAATTTCAAAAATCGGAATGAATGTTCTGTGCTGCAATGCACTCAAAATTATACTTGAGTAAAGAAAACATGCTTACAACATGCATATAAATTATTTGCGCAAATTTTCAATTAACAATTGATTAAATTATCTAAACAAATGTGATGCTTATACTTGATTATCCACGGTATTATCATGTATCCTGTGTTTCATATTGGGTGGATCAAGCAAACAGGAAGTTCAAAACTTTATTAGCTCAGATGCGAGAAAAGTCCATATATTGCAGATTTAAACCTGGTAGCCTAAATCTTGAGATTGCACACGTTTTACAAATACACCGTTTGTACGTAGTTGCACTCGTTGTATATGCTGCATTCCACTCCAGTTGTCATGAAAGCATATTTGGTAGTTTTTGCCAATTTAGACCAGTTTTTTCCATTTTTATAGTTTTTCCGAGGACGGGATTTTAACCGAATTTTACCAAGCCATCCAACCCTGCTTTGTAGTCACGCGAACCGTTATAGTGATCTATTGTCTCTGCCCGAGTGAGCGTGTATCATTGAGTCCTATACGTCTTTCAAAAGTCAAAATGTTTATTTCCAACTTGGAAAACGTAGTGCAAATATACATAACATTGATGTGATGAGTGATAATGAAATTGATCATGAATAATCGGCAAATTGAAAAGCATGTATGTTCAATAATACTAACATTATCTCACGTCTTAGTATTCTTGTGAATGAATAAATCTTAGTTGTGATTTTGCATCTTTTCTGGATCAATTTCTTGTCTATATAATAATCACAATTTTTTATAAGTTTTATTAATAAGTTTTGGATAGCCGGTATATATAATGGAAGCACATTATCATATACAGTAGAAAGCATTTAATCAGATAAAAATGAAGTTATCAAGTAACTTACCTGTAATCAATTTGACTATGACTGAGAAATATTTGGTTTTCTGTAGCAATGACCGGGTCTCCTTGTATTTCGTCCGTTAGTTATGTATTGACTGGGTAGAGATTTGCTTTATCAGTCGGCATGGATACTCTTAACATCGAATCGATTTAGGTTGCTTTTGTTGGTACTTTCATTGTTAGAAGATAGGGACAGGCTCTCTCAGTAGTGTTCAATCCGGTTCAGCATAGATATCAAGCAATAAGAAGCATGAAATATCAAGGCAGACCTTGATTTTTCATAGAAATCGATATGACTGCTTCTGATGACTTAAAATATACTGTTTGATATAATTTTGCAATGGAATTATCAATAATATTCTGATTTCACTCGCAACCATTGGAGAAATTCAATTAGAATTTCGAAATGAAGGAAATCGATTAGTTGATATTAGTAATCTTAAATGAAAAAACTTCGAATAGACAATTTCATTGAAGAAAACCAATTTCCTGTTATGAAAACTTTGAACTATCTTTGAAAGCTCTCTAATTCCGATCGATTCAAATCGCCGCATGCTAATCAAGTCTTTACGAAGATTGATTTTCTAAATGCATACATGTCATGATCTCTACAAGAATTTTGTGAACGACGACCTTATTGCGGCTTCCTTGTACGCTGTGCTGCGGCATTTTCTTAAAACTGTTATCAGAGGAAATAGAAAAAAACTAGCAAAATCAGATTCTTCACATTCGTTGCTTAATTGATATGAATTGTCTTCACGATTCGCATTAATTCAGATTAGTGTATCTTCTCTCTGATTCCAGTTTTAGCCATTAACAAAAGGAAGAAGTGAAAAATGAGAATGACTAAAGCATTATCTGTTTTGCAGCTTTTCTCGTGTTGACATAGCCTCTAAAGTGCTTATTGATTGTCTGAGATTACCCAACATAAACGTTTGTCCTACAGGTCGTTGTCCGAAGCAAGCGGTGAGCTCAAACAAGCAAATTAATTCAACTCTATCTTGCTGCAATTGATGATGGATGGCACATTTGGGTCACTTCCGCTGAAGTTGTAGCTATCAGTGGATAAGACTGAATCAGCGGTCAGTGTTTAGTTTGAATTTCATTCTCAAGGTCACTCAGAAGCCCAGGGCGACCGCACAGAAACAGTGTTAGATCGTCAGTTGCTTGTGTCTAACAAATAACTGACAATGCTTGTTCATCCCCAACCGCATGGTGCGCATCAAAGAGTTGCTAGGCCGCTGTCACACCGGCGTCTTCCATCTTCCATGTCACTCGCCTCTTTGCACATTCTTCATACGGCGTCTTCCATAAGGCGTCTTCCATAAGGCGTGATGAGACGATTTTCATTTGCCGTCTTCTGCCTTCCATTTTCCAAGGACCGCAGCCACACTAGGAAAATCCATTTCCGATACAGTCAGCTCTATTTTTTTACTTTTAGCCGTTGCTATGACTACTGCCTAAGTAATGGTTATCCATCCTCCTTCATCGAAGAAGTACAGCAAACCAGGGCAGGAACAGGAGACTGAATATGGTCATGAAAAGAAGACTGCTTACCTGATGGTACCGCTTCTGGACGAAAGATTTTCGAACGAGGTCAAAACCAAAATCCGTGCTGTATCTAGCTTTGCCCGCTATTGAGCCGAAGGTCGTTCTCATCACCAGAAGAGTTCCAGTATGATCCCTGAAAGACATTCTGCCACTCAAGTGTTCGTCTGACGTCATCTACCAATTCAATTGTAGCTGCGGAGACAGTTATGTTGGACGGACTGAACGGTGGCTGGCAAAGCGAGTGGACGAGCATCTTCCAGCATGGCTGGTGAACAAAAGACTACGACCACGATCATCAGAGTCTCCCAGTAGTGCTGTAGCAAGACACGGTCTCAATTGTCCGCAGTTTGACGTCACACGCACAAAGATATCGTACTTCAAGAAGGTCGCCAAAGCTCGTCATACAGCGTTACTACCATTCCTAGAGGCGACAATCATCAACGTCACAAGACCCAAATTGTGTATGCAAAAACAAACAGTGATGACGCTCGCACTACCGTGGATCTAACTTCTAACTTTTGACCTTTGACTTTAACTCACGTTCTTTTGTTTCATTTTGTATATAAACGTTTTCCATGATCTATCTGTAAATACGACGTACCGCTTGACGAGAGTCGTCGAAAGGCCTTGCGGATATAATTTAATGATGAAACAATTGTTTTGTCTTCAATTCATGTGCAATACTATCACATCTATCACGTAAAAGTTCATTGAATTCTACCGAATCTCGGTGTTCGAGTCAGATGCATTACATTGCACTCATTGACGAACGCTCATCATCTGAACGCAGTCTTGTCTGAACATCAGCCATCTGCTATTGTTGCCGTATTGTCCTCTCTGACAACAAACGAAGCCAGGAACAATTGGGTTGCGCTTCATTTCTATATTTAGGTACCGCGCCTCGATCAAGAATTGCCGAGAATTTCGTTGCAAAAATTGGAGAAGGCAAAGCATTATATCTATCGGAAAAGCCAATATTGTCGCGGGCGCGTGCACTTACTGCCTCACACGCACACAACTCTCTTTCGTGCAGTCTGAACATCAATGCTCCGTCTGAACACACGACTAGCGTGTGTGTCTAATTGTTCGAAGAAAACAGCTGTGACTCGAACACGCGCTGCAAAACTGTTCAATGAGGTTGAGCGTCTGATTTTGGGACGGAAATGTTCACAGCTATCACGAGAATCTGTCGAATTTAGATGAAATCCAATGAATGATGACACTTTTCATTTTTATAAATGTTGGTCAATTATTTTTGAAGATGCGCCGAAGACCTCGCAGGTACGGAGAAGACGCCACTGCTCTTGATGCTTACAGAAACATATCACAGATAGGTTGAGATAAAGTTAGCAGTCATAAACCAAGACTGACTTGACAGTCCTGTGCGCACCCCCAATGGGTTAGTAATGCTGTTTGAGATTTGTTTGCCTAACAGTGCTCATGTGCGGTCACCCCAGATTGTTTTAGTAATCATATTATAACCTCACTACCGAGGATGCCATCTATTCCTAATAAGGGTACTCCCGTATTCAAAATCTTCTCTCTCACTCCAATTGCATGCCCACTTCTCTATTCTCTTATGTTGCATTCCAAGTTGATCTTGCACTGTGCTATCTTTTTAGATTATCAGCTGAACGGAATCAGACCCATAGATGTCCGACTTTCTGCTTTGTTAGAATAACAATAATAATAACATAATATAATAAATAATTTATATCATTTGCCTCAACACTGAGAATCGTGAGGCTCTACAAAGCGGACACAGAAAATATAACTCGAGATCCAGAAGTAACACACAAAGATTTAGTAAGAAACGTACAAAAGTATATAGTGAAAAAATCATAATTTAACTCATAAAAGAAAATGGTGAATGCAAAATGTCCAGACGCAAACTACGTTTGAAAACCATTGTTGGCTAGCTTTGACATAGAAATGATAAAACACTTTTTGCGACGAAGAGTTTTGCACAAAGGAATTAGGTATCTAAAGAGAATGACAACCAGATTGTTTCATAAAAAATGGATCACCCTTAAACATCGCCTTAACTTCAACTTTGTCTAACTCCGCCAAACTTGAACGAATTTCTCTGAAATTTGGAAGATATGTCAGTTGTGCTTACTAATAGCATTGTTGGAAATTTCAAGCATGAATATTGAGTTTTTTTCCTGTTATAGATAAAAAAGTAGTAGATAATTTGATCTTCATTTAGCAATGTTACACAAAATCATACCTCACTCTTATAAAATTACATCTGTTTCCTTTGTTATGTAATATGTTGTTCTACAAACCAAAAGCTATCAAGCAAAACAAAAATAAAGAAAATCGGTCAATCAGAGCCAGTATAGCACCATTATTCATCAACAATAATGTAACTGCTACATGTGATTAACTGGACTTCATGTTCCATAGCTTCCTGACTTCGTTGCAGTGGTGTTGGCAGCACTCCTGATTGCTTTCAGCTAGAAATCTATCTCTTACCGGTTGAAAACAATACAAAGCACAAATGAACAATAACGAGATCGCATTCACAAAAGGCAAAGTGTCAGCCTTGCTAGAACTAGGGTTTTCTTTGCGAGCTACAAGCAAGCGACTAAATGTCCCTTACACAAATGTGCATCGATGGCATAATGATGATTTTCGACTCTGTCGTAAAGAGGGCTCTGGCCGTCCACGCAAAACATCCATACGTAGAGACCGCCTAATTTTGAGATTTGTTAAAATTGATCCAAGTCTCTCGTTAACTGAGATGGCTGCACTAGACTCGTCTATTTCTAAGTCCACTATTCGTAGAAGACTTATTGAGTAGAATTTCAAGAGCTGTAAGAGGCCCTCTCAGATCGAATTATCAGATCAGCATACAAAAAGACGTCTCAGATGGGCAATGAGTCATTGTCACTAGCGAAATCAATGGGATCGGGTTGTCTGGTCTGATGAGGTATCAGTCCGTCTGAAGGATAGTGATGGTCGATTGAGATTATGGATAAAATCTGATCAGGAAATTCCGAGACATTTACATCGTGCCCGGGTACAAGGTGGTGCTACTCTACTGATTTGGGCTGGCATTTGGACCAATGGCCGCTCTGAACTTCACATACAGCAAGGAACCATGAATTCTGAACGCTATGTTAATGTTTTACGAATGAACATTGGCCAAATGACAGATCAACTTGGTGATTCATCGACTTGGTTATTTATGGATGATAATGCTACGTGTCACAGGAGTAGTAGAGTCAACTTATGCAAGTCTCAATTAGGGCTTAGGACATTATCTTGGCCAGATCGTTCTCCTGATCTGAATCCCATAGAAAATGTATGGAGTATTCTAAAACGTAACGTTCGTCGTTCACTGCTACCTACAGATGGCGTATCACAACCTACGTCACTGTTAAAAAGAGAGTGGAGAAAGTTAGATCAGTCAAAAATCAACGATATCATCGAATCAATGCCTAGACGAATTGGTAATGTCATTGACAATAAGGGTAGGGCCACAAAATATTAGCTTCTTAAGAACCGTTACTGTATCATAGCTTATCAGATTATATAAGGACATTTAAATATATTAGGGACATGAAATAACATGAAAAATGCTTTCTGTATCATACTTATGTTTTATTTAGTCAAATTTTAGGATAATCTACTTTTTATGAAACGGACTGTATTAAGTCAATACAAGACACCAACACCCTTGATTCCCCGACCGCACTCGCCCGACCTAGTAATAGAACCGAAGTCCGTGGTGGAGACGACCTCGCACCTTCTTCACTAGGCCCACGCTGACGGTTTAAAAGGAATGCGGGCGACGGCAGAAGTCATCTCTAAGTGATATCGACAGCACATTGTCCTATTATTATTGACAGAACATTTCTTTATTTTCTATATTCTCTATTCCTTTATTATTTTATTCAGAACATTCCTTTTGAACCGTCAGCGTGGCCTAATGATGGCCCCACATAATGTAAAACCGTCGGCATAGCTCAAAAGAGCAGAGTCGTTTGTTGGACCAACAGAAATGTGACAGTCAATGTCTGCGACGTAGAATCCAAATGGGAAAGGCCCTAAGGATGACCATTGGGGAATTCCTCTGCTGACGTGCTTCGTGGAGCTGACTTGATCTACCCTAATCACTCTTTGAAGTTTTCCAGATAGAAAATTGCTCACGAAATTGACAAAAAATGGATCTATTTTCCGTTCAATCATTTTGTCAATGAGAACATGATGTGAGATCTTGTCGAAACCCTTCCACGTGGATGCAACGAACACTAGGATTTTGAAGTTCCAAGGTAGGAAAGCTTTCTAAATTCAGCAACACACAAACAATTGAATTCTTTGGGCGATATCCCTACTGGGACGAACTATGATGTTGCAGAAGTTCATGTTTGTATTTAGACAGGATGCACCGCTCTAAAATTCTCTCAGGACGTGGTAAAAGAGATATAGGCGTTGTATTATTAAGTCTTGCTGGATTTGACTTTGGCAGTGGCAGAATGTCAGCCAACGTCGACAGATCAGGGAGGTTTGCTAACTTGATGCAGGAATTGAACAACATGCACAATTGTTACATAATATACAGCCAATTTCGACCACAAAATTGTGGGAATACCGTCAGATCCAGTTGCCGTCTTTGGATTAGTGTTCTGTAGCAGCATACAAACTTCAGGAATTGAAAATTGAAAGGGCACAGAATAGGATGGGAGATCTTCGCATCGAACTCCATCAGAAGCAAAGTTGGTGGAGGTGAAAAGGAGCAAAGGGTGGAGAGCAAAGAGGTGGATCGAACTCAAAGTTTCCAATATTTCGCATACACTCATCGAAGGACTTGTGTTTGTTAACCATCTAGAGCTCTTAGAGTCATTAGTAGCAGCTTTGTAAGCATTCCAAATGGATTGATGCTGGTTTCGCATACTTTCGCCCCATGCTTCCTTCGCTTTGAATATCTCCTGCTTCACTTTCTCATTGTGACTAAGCCGTCCAGCTTCGTGACCTTTAGGAATTAAATCGCTTATTTATCCGCACAATTTATTGTTGATGTCATCCAAGGCTTGTTGTTGTGACCAAGACTGAAAAAGTCGACTGGAATGAAGTTTATACCAAGGCGGAGGAAAGTGTAAAAGCGTTTGCATACACTGTTGATATCGTCACCCCAACAAATCCCACTGAGGAAGTCCGCAGTTTTCTTTAAATTGGACTCACGAATATCAAGGACCGGATGAAGGGACGTTGAAAATGTGAGACCGTCAAAGGGTCTAAAGAGAATGACACTGTGATCACTGTCACCAAAAGGTGGGAATTTCGCGACGTGTTGGTACGATGCGACGATTTCATCATTGACAAGAACTTTGTCTAATGTTGTTTCCACGAGTCGGTAGACAGTTGGAATTCTTTTCAAAAGTGCAACAGTCGACATGGTTAAAGTCACCACAAACAAAAACGTGAGATGAAAGGTATTTGCTGAGGTAGTCGTCAATTACAGACGAAACATAACTGCACAGATCAATTTGATTTATTTGGCTCAGCGTTCCACCATGAGGGAAATAAAGAAATAAGAACACTCCAATAAATTTCTTGTAGGAAATGCACATGAAGAGGCACTCTAGCTCCTTCGACGGGGAGTAATTGTATGTATGAAGCACTCGAAGTTCGGATCTAGTCCACACCAAGATTCCACCACCTTTACGGATGCTGCGATCACATTTCTGTATTGAATAGCTTTGCAAACTAACAAGATCATCTGAAGTGGTGTCATCGAGCCAAGACTCCACACAAATGAGAACATCGGGTAAGTGTTTATGACAGAAAATAGTCACCTCGTCTAATTTGTTTTTCACGGATCGAGAGTTAAACAAACAAATAGAGTGATTACATAATCTGGCTTGTTGTCAATTGGAAGATTTCGAAACTGTCTTTATTTCGGAAGTTTTTTTGGAAGTTTTCAGTAACTTGCTTGTTGTATATCTCAAATTCACTCGGGCATAGCGGCGACTTTAAATAGGGAGTTGTGTCGATGTTGAGAGATATGAGATAGGCCTGCTAATGATTACTGATATTAGATGAAATGGCAACTATTCTGGTCTGTTCCCATTTTTCAACTGAGAATGCAAGGAAATACATCGATGTTTCATTTACAATTTGTGACGAAAATTTGAATCGGCTATCAATAATACGTAGAATCTAAAAGTGACAGTAAAATAGAGTCGCAGCTATTATAGTTTTGGAGCAGCATCTAAGTGTGTCTAGGAGGCTCAATAACTACCAAGTAAAACAGACTCAAAAGGAATATTATTATTATTATTGTTATTGAGATTATTGAATATCATTGAGTGATGCCTTGAGGGATTCTGTCCAATGCGACAAACTAATCCTTTAAGTTATCTGTTTGAGCCGACCGAACCACAGTACCAAACAAATTCCGCAGATATTCGGATCCTATCTCATACACCTATGTTCTACTCGCAGAATTAGATTGTTTAAGCATGTCACTTTGCTAGAAGTGGAAGCTGACTAAAAACGATGACATATGCAGGAACGTGCCAATTGGGCAAAAAGAATTCTCACAGACAACCTGTCGGATTCTATGGCTCCACTAGACGCAGCCTTGAAATCACACCAGCCGCAACATTTATTGAGCCATTTACTAGGCCAATAGAATCATGAACTGCATCAGGACAGCCATCTGGGTGTCTGCTCTAACAGGATGTAGCCTATTGCGACAGTTGATATTTTCCTTTGATTTTGAGTTTAAGCAGTTTGGTTGGGTTTGTTGTGTTTCGCCAGTTGCTGCGTTGAGCATTGAACATTGAAATCGTTTCTGTATACCGGGATAGATTCATTTGCGTGTGGTTTATTTCAGAGTGGACATAATCCTACTCCAGCCATTGTATGCAATGGTAGCAAGAGCTAGAGATTGACATAGATATTCGTCTCTCTTTGGCTTGTATGATTGGGTAAGCGTGCTCATTAAAGACACAGCTCCTGTCAGCGAACATGCGAATCTCAACAGTCAGATTGTAGGCAGGCATGTCAATTACCTACTCCTTCGTGATAATTTGTCAAATGGAAATGCAGATTGGAAATGCAGAGGGGATGCAGATTTAGTCGCACATACCTGCATCCATAGAGTAAGTAGGTACATTGTCAACTCAGAAATACTGTCACAGTACAATAAAAATTCATATATTAGTAGATTCAGTTTTTGAGGAGATTGCGTTCCTACGGCATATCAATCTCTAAAAGGCTAAATTTTTGCAGATTGTTCCTGTGTATGCCAGCGTGTTTGTGCTTCAGACTTTAATATAAGTAGTATGAAAGTCATCAGATATCAAAAAGAATGAAAATTTAGTGAACAAGTATTTTAATTATTATGTGCCTCCCAGTATAAATAAGGTTCATTTATCTATATATTTTATTTATTTAATTAAGCGGAAATCAAGCTGATTCAATGAAATTCATGAACCGCATTATAAAACAAGTCTTCAAATGATAGCTGAGATCTTGCTCTGCTTCGTGGCTTAAATTTCAAGTTTGCTAATTTAGGAAATCTTATGAACAACTTTTTTCCTCAGACCACATGGACTTTGTAAAATTGTTAATTAGCTGACTCCATTCTACGGTCAATAAAAATCACTGTGTAAAATTGAATTATAAATGATTAGAATAATAATACTCTGTGCAATTTGAATTCAACTATAGGCATGAGGATTAATTCAATTTCCATAGATAGTCCTACATGATATTTTGATTCAATAAATTAAGTTTCATTTCTTATCTAAATCTGGATAGCATTGTGGACGCATTTGCATATTTTAAAGTTAATTATGATCTTTGTCTTTAATCATAATTTTCTGCTCTTTCTCTGTCAGATATCGTGTGAAAATACTTTTAGTGAGGCTGAATAGTGAAGCAATAGTCACTCTTATCAAAGAACATTTTCTTAACAAAAAGGTTTTCATGATACGGAGAGGATTTGGAAATGCTATTCTTCTGTTATTCTTTCTTTTGTATTGTTTCAAAGATCAGTCAATCCCACGTCAATTTCTCCAAAATAGTGCAAATCCCACGTTGCTACGCCACAACTGGTCACAACAGGAGTTCATTTAATATAATCGAGCCTACATGCACATTGGGGACTGAATTAATACTGAGTTGATGCTCTACCTAATATTTCTTACTCTATGCGTGCATCTCCACGCAAAATCATCACTACGGCAATCAGGAATTGTGCAAAGAATGTAAATATATGACTTATTTGATTCAAACTTTACCTTGTAATACTTCATACCTCCAGACAACGTCAAACCCCAATAAAAAGTGATTTAAATGTAAGCTATTAGTATAGTAAGACAATAGCATATTTGACTTTTACCTGCTTGCATGTTTTCAACTCGTAACTGTTCTCACAGCTTTGTAGAATGTGATTAAGTAATGATGTATTGCATGTTTCAAAATTGTCTCAAAATGCATGTGCTATCTTTTCTCAGGAGTTCTTGAATTTGGAGAAAGATATTTCTAGAGATGTAGAAGCTGACTTATCTTCAGTAATATTGAAATGCATTCATAATCTAATACATAATCGACAGATCGTATTTTCGAATACATTTTAGGGTTTTAGGGCTTTGGGGTTTTAGGGTGCTTGTGGGTCATTAAAGTATAATTGAATTGAATTGAATATCTCTGCCCGCTAAATCCATGATGCCATGTTATTGTATGTTGCTCTCAAGAACTCTATGAATAATACAACCGTTTTTTCATTATGATTTCCAATCATTTGATAGTTTATTTCATTAGCAACTTAAGACTTATGATACAAAGAGACTACTGAAAGAACAAAATGAATATCAAAATACAAAAGCATAAGGAATTAAAGTAAAAAATATGAAATACAAAAGAAAGATATGTCAAAGGAAGAAAGGTGGTAATCGCTAGAGAGATTTGCTAAAACAGCCAATCGGTCGAAGTAACTACAATTCTTGATTACTGCTAGCATCAGATAATGGAGAGATGTTGAAATATTTGATTGATATTTATTAAAGTCTAAGAAAGCTTGCTGTCTCAATACAGTTTGTTTCATAAAGAATTGAAATGCGTAAATGTAGAAAGTCGTTTCCAAATTCAACGATCTTTATATGTGTAGAAAGCTCACGGTCTGAAATTGCTCCTGTGAAAATTTCATGACTCTACTCCAAATATAGGAATCAGTAGACTAAATAACGTTTTAATCGTTCACAATTTGTTTGGAATTCATTTCTCATTTTCATCGCTGACCAGAAGCGTGACTCATCACCCTCATGCATGCATAAGGCATAGGCAGACGAGAACAATGCTGTGTAATCGAAAGACATCGAATTCATTCATTTCATTTGTAGTGTGTCTCTCAGTAACATGCGAACTGCTGTACTGAAAGCTTGCCAGAAAGGCTATCTTAGGAGTCAAACTGAGGCTTTGATTCGAAGTGGCCGGCCAGTTGCCAATGTGTCGCAATAATTAAAGGTCCCAAAAAGTACAATTTACTTTTTGATTGCGAAGAGGCTGTCAGCGGCCTGATGGAAGGTCTTCTAGCCGACCAAGGCTGATTTTCTCACAAGTCAAATCGCTACATCACCAGTGTGGTCGATAGTGATCCCTCTACCTCTTTATCTGAGCTTCCAGCTGTTTCAAATGTTTCCAGGACAACTGTTTGGAGACGACTTAGGGAGTTGAACTACTACAGTCGTAAGAAACCATCGAAGCTGAATCTGCCCGAGCGACACAAGAAACTGAGACTACATTGATCAATGAAACGTTGCCACTGGCAGAATCAGTAGTCACGTGTTGCTTGGTCGGATAAGGCAGCTGTCCGATTAAAATTCAAAGATGGACGTCTACGCCATTGGCTGAAGTCTGGGCAAGACATTTCTGATCTCTTTACATCGTTACATCGAGGAGTCAGGACGATTGTAGGAATTTGCTCATCTGGGGAGCCATTTGGAGTGATGGTCACAGTTCACTGCATGGCATGAGGGAAACATTTACTCCGAATGCTACGTTCGAGTGCTTGAAGAACATGTTAATCCTTTATCATTCAGTTTAGGTGATCCATCATCTGATTGGATTCGCATGGATAACAATGCTCATTCCATCGTGCCAGACAGACAGGAATACGAACCTCAGACTGACCGGCAAGGTCTCCTGCCTTGAATCCAATCTAGCATGTCTGGCCTATCTTGAAACGGTGAGTTTGTCGACGAATTATTCGTGGCAATGATTTGAATCAGTTGGAATCTTAGTGAGGCAGGAGTAGAATCAGATTGATCAACAGATGATCAGAAATTTGATCGGCACTATGCCCAATCACATCCGAAAGCTAATAGAACTTAGAGGAGACGAATCTGGCTACTAGGGAACGCACCCATCAGTCCATTTCATGACAAGGCCCTTACTGGGTAAACATATGTAAAACAAAGAAGAATACTTCAGTTATTAAGTTAAGTTAATTAAGTTATTCAGTTAAGAAGAAGAAGCAAATTCATTCAGTTATAGCTAAAAACTTACTGTTTACTATAAAATGTTGCTGCTCTGACTAATTTCTGAATCTACACCATTTCCAGTTTAATTTCAGACAATGGTGTAGATTCCCTGAATCTAGATATCTTACCTGTGAATCTATGAGTAAAATTCTATGGTAATTTGTATCTCTATAGTGTATACAATCACGATAACATTTTGAATTCTGTCAGCACCTTGGCTAGCATTCTACGAGTAACCAGCTTCCTTCTAATAATTTTCACATCGGCGAATCTGAAGAAGTCTCTGTCTACTCCTTTTCAGAGGACCACACGATGAAGAGCAGAAGTGGTTGAATTCTTTACCTAATCCTCATGTTGGCATCTGCTCAAAACAATGGCCATTGAACAATTGTTTATTCTATGAATAGAAATAAATGCATGTACAAAAATTGCGTCCCATTTGCATTATAAAAAAATGAAAATCAGAAAAAAGGTAGTTATAAACTGACGCCAAGGCTATTCTGTCTTGCATCCTCATGCAATCTAGATATCTAGACGTCCATGTTTTATGTAATGGATAGAGGATCTGTCAGCCAAGCAAAATTATAATTTTTTGCGTGCATCAGAGTCCAATATTCATGCTTATCAGCTACTTTGTTGCAGAATCAGATGACAAAAAGTGAGAGTGGTAAAGTAAACACTGCGCTCATGTTTGCAACAGTTAACATAAACATTATGTAAAGAGCAGTGAGGTGATGAAAACGTGGTTTGAAAGAATTCCTCTGAAGCAATCCATTCCAACAAGAAATCCCAGAACGATAGCCAAGTGTCGCCCATTCTGAACATGTCAATCAATGCAGAAATTCCATACAAACGGAAGAGCATATTTTTATGATACATTGTAAATCGAGATGAAGTGCGGTTCGCACATTTGACCAATGCTCCAACGCCTGTCAAAGGATAATGGAATTATGAAGCATGAAACAGTCATTTGAAACTACTCTAGAGGAGAAAATTGAAGAGTGATAAAGGGATACCTGCCGGATATGTTATCCTTAGAAGAAAGGTAGATACTCATATATACAGGGTGGCTAATAATTTACTGACGGTTTTTAAAAAGCTATAAGTTATCTGGTTTTATGAATTATTCGCTGAAACTACCGAAAAAGACTCGTCTTTCATTGGAGATTTTATGAGACATAATGAATAATCAGAAAGTGAAAACATGATAGATAGGCAGACCTTTATTTATGAAATATAACATCTTTCAAATGTCCTCCACCGTTCACATGGCATTGTTCAATGCGTGTCTTGAAGTTCTCCATTACGGTGAGAAGCATGTGTGGAGTTATCAACGCGATTTCACGCTCAATATTCACCTTGAGCGTCTGAATGTTCATTGGGTTTGGGTATAGACACGGTCTTTAAGGTAGCCCCAGAGCCAAAAGTCTGGAGCAGAAAGGTCTGGTGAACGAGCAGGCCAGGTTATTGTTCCGAATCGCGAAATCAATCGATTGGGAAATCTTTCACGCAGAATGGTCATAGTTTCACGAGCGGTGTGAGGAGTCACACCATCCTGTTGAAACCAGAGTTCATCACTGTCCACTTGAGGGAAGAACCAATCGACAAGCATGTGTCTATAGGCGTTTCCATCAATTGAACCATCGAAGAAATATGGGCCGTAAATCCTTTGTGAGGACAATCCACACCATACTGATGCACGCTCCGGATGAAGTGGCTTCTCGATCATCAGCTGAGGTTGTTGCGTACCCCAAAACCTGTAGTTCTGTTTATTGATGAATCCTGACAAGTTGAAATGGGCTTCATCAGACATGATCAATTTGTGACTAAGACCATTTTGAGTCCAAAAAGCAGCACAGAAGGCCAGCCGCGTTTCATGATCCGTAGGTTTCAATTCTTGAACGATTTGGATTTTGTACGGGAAAAGGTTTAAATCGGCAGTCAAAATTTTCTGAAGCGATGATTTCTTGATGTCCAATTCTCGTGACCTTCTTCGTATTGAGGTGTTTGGGTCTCTCTGCACACTACGAATTACTCGCCCCACGTTCTCTTCATTTCGAACGGAAGTTAGTCGCCCACTTCTTTCCGATTCATGAACTGATCCAGTTTCTTGGAAACGTTTCACAATTGCTTTAATCGTGTTTGCTGCAGGTGGGTCTCTTACTCCAAAATGGGAACAATACTTCCTTTGGGTCATTATCACGGACTTTCCCGATTCAAGAAACAGCTCGACAACTTTTATTCATTGTTCTAAACTTAATCTTTGAGACATTTGATTTTTGTGTTATCCGCACACTTACAATAAATTGGAAATCGAGCTCGTTCACTTCACGTTTTTCTAACAACGATCTGACCTGCGCTCATGAGTGATTGTCATTGTGACTGGCAGACACTGTCGGCATAGAAAGTGAATTCGGACATCGATAACAATTGAATTGACACGTAAATTTCCGTTAATAACACTGGACATGCTTATCAATGGCGAAGAAGAATGTTTTCTAAAATGCTCTTTCCGTACATAATCCAAATCTATTGAGAACTTCTATCGTCAGTAACTTATCGCAAACTTTCAAAAAAAAGTCATAAAAATAACTTTTTATAAATAAACTTATGTTCGATATCTGACAACTTTCCTGAATTTTCTTCCTCACATAAAATCTCCAAGAAAAGAGGTGTCGTTTCCTGTAGTATCAGCCAATAACTCCTTAAAACAAAGAAGTACAGTCCGTTTCATAAAAAGTGGATCATCCTAAAATTTGACTAAATAAAACATACGTATGATACAGAAAGCATTTTTCATGTTATTTCATGTCCCTAATATATTTAAATGTCCTTATATAATCTGATAAGCTATGATACAGTAACGGTTCTTAAGAAGCTAATATTTTGTGGCCCTACCCTTATTGTCAATGACATTACCAATTCGTCTAGGCATTGATTCGATGATATCGTTGATTTTTGACTGATCTAACTTTCTCCACTCTCTTTTTAACAGTGACGTAAGTTGTGATACGCCATCTGTAGGTAGCAGTGAACGACGAACGTTACGTTTTAGAATACTCCATGCATTTTCTATGGGATTCAGATCAGGAGAACGAGCTGGCCAAGATAATGTCCTAGGCCCTAATTGAGACTTGCATAAGTTGACTCTACTACTCCTGTGACACGTAGCATTATCATCCATAAATAACCAAGTCGATGAATCACCAAGTTGATCTGTCATTTGGCCAATGTTCATTCGTAAAACATTCACATACCGTTCAGAATTCATGGTTCCTTGCTGTATGTGAAGTTCAGAGAGGCCATTGGTCCAAATGCCAGCCCAAATCAGTAGAGTCGCACCACCTTGTACCCGGGCACGATGTAAATGTCTCGGAATTTCCTGATCAGATTTTAATCTCAATCATCAATCCTTCAGACGGACTGATGCCTCATCAGACCAGACAACCCGATCCCATTGATTTCGCCAGTGACAATGACTCATTGCCCATCTGAGACGTCTTTTTGTATGCTGATCTGATAATTCTATCTGAGAGGGCCTCTTACAGCTCTTGAAATTCGACTCAATAAGTCTTCTACGAATAGTGGACTTAGAAATAGACGAGACTAGTGCAGCCATCTCAGTAAACGAGAGACTTGGATCAATTTTAACAAATCTCAAAATTAGGTGGTCTCTACGTTTGGATGTTTTGCGTGGACGGCCAGAGCCCTCTTTACGACAGAGTCGAAAATCATCATTATGCCATCGATGCACATTTGTGTAAGGGACATTTAGTCGCTTGCTTGTAGCTCGCAAAGAAAACCCTAGTTCTAGCAAGGCTGACACTTTGCCTTTTGTGAACGCGATCTCGTTATTATTCATTTGTGCTTTGTATTGTTTTCAACCGGTAAGAGATAGATTTCTAGCTGAAAGCAATCAGGTGTGCTGCCAACACCACCGCAACGAAGTCAGGAAGCTATGAAACATGAAGTCCAGTTAATCATATGTAGCAGTTACATTATTGTTGATGAATAATGGTGCTATACTGGCTCTGATTGACCGATTTTCTTTATTTTTGTTTTGCTTGATAGCTTTTGGTTTGTAGAACAACATATTACATAACAAAGGAAACAAATGTAATTTTATAAGAGTGAGGTATGATTTTGTGTAACATTGTTAAATGAAGATCATATTATCTACTACTTTATTATCTATAACAGGAAAACAACTCAATATTCATGCTTGAAATTTCCAACAATGATATTAGTAAGCACAACTGACATATCTTCCAAATTTCAGAGAAATTCGTTCAAGTTTGGCGGAGTTAGACAAAGTTGAAGTTAAGGCGATGTTTAAGGGTGATCCATTTTTTATGAAACAATCTGTAATAGCATATTAAAAACCGTCAGTAAATTATTGGACACCCTGTAGTTCATTATTTGTTACAAAGAATACAATTGACAATATCATTGAAAATAATTCATGCGCAAATATCTGTGAAGGCATGAAGAAACGCTAATAAAGCGTTCAGATAATAATCTTGAATTATGCCTATTTTAAAGGTGGTTGCTTCTTGAAGATAAAGCAAATGCCATAAACTTTTGAATCTGAACTTATGATATCAGCCTCTTTTCTATTTTGAATCCGAGACCACAGAGGACACAATATTCCACGCACAACCTGTGTGCATCATCAGGTGAATGAGAAAGAGCCTTCTTACTTCGTCAAATTTTGCTGCCTATAAACTATGCAAGACTATTCGAATATTGGGCATGAGGTTTTACAAATGATATACAAAATATACTGCAAAAGAGTCAAATATACTGTGGTGGAATTTACTCAGACAATTAAATTGCATGGACGACATGTACAGTGCAGTGTGTGATCTCTGACATGATAAAAGTCTACACGATACTGTAGAGAAGCTACAGAATTGTAGCACAAAGTTGGATTTAATCGCTTTGAGATGTTCTTCCTTTTCAAACCACAATTTCTTGCCTATGATGCGATAGGGATTTATAGACAATCCTATGTGAGAAATAAAATGGCTAACATGCAATGCATGCATGTGCGTGTACATGCAACTAACATACAAAGCAAAATCTCAGGAGAATAACATTTTTCATACCTTTCAATCTATATTTGTACATTAGGCCTTGCCTAGGTACCATGCGTGATGCACGCTTGGGCGATCATGCTTCTTCACCTTGAACGGTTACTGAGCACAACTGAAGATGGCCGCAACAGACTCCACTCTCGCATTAGGCCTACATCGTGTAATTTTTCTGAGCCTACTACCACCATATTTGAATATTGGGAGAACTACATGGCTTAACATATGGCTCAAGAAATAAATGTAAATATTTGATTTCAAAATTAATACACTTATAAGTATTTTGAGTGCATATGCCACGTCATTATATCTATCCTCGAATATTTACCAGATACACAGCTCAAGTGGGAAAAAATATATTCTTGATACAGAATATTTGCCATCACTGCCCAAAATGTAAATTTTACTTATCTTGCACTTATCAATTAAAGAACGTAAATTGTTTTATAACATAATGTACAAGAGATTACCCCTTAATGTACACCTTGCATTTTGGCTGACAGTCCAGGTGTTATATATCTAGGAGTCCTCAAAATTCAATCACAGACTGTATTTGGCATTTGGAACAAGGGCGTTATGGGAGTGAAAGCGATTTCGGAAATTTTGTATTTTGGACCACCCTAATGGATATATCAAATAATTTCACGAGATATGTCAAAGAATCGAATAGCTATCCTCTATCCGCCATAAAGTATGCCAGATCATTAGGACCATAGATATCCGCGATGGAACTCCATCTCTACCAAAAGTTTCCGTGGGACAACTTTTATCAAATATAGAAGGGATTCTGAAATATGATTTTACAACTATGCAATAATCTGGTATAATCCGAATCGGGCTTTAATGACGAAAACTTCGGGCACTAACGTGCCTTCAGATTGTCGTCATTAAAGTCCTCTTCAGAGAAGTATTATTTCCATATTACAATCTGGACAGATTTGAAATTCAAATTTCTATCTAAAAATGATTTGAAGGATCATTTTACGAATTCATTCATAAATGGATTATCAAGCGGGAATGATAGACATCGGTTCATGGCTATCTGGTTTGGTGACCAAGTTATGGTGAGAATGAATGCCGAGTTCAAACTCAGTTATGTGAGTAAAATAGATTCACAGGTATATAATACATATGAGGAGCACCTCGATATGCAGGCAGCTCAACTACAAAAACAAAAAATGTCGCGAACTTATTGAAACAGTGGAAAGGAATAGCCATAAAATTTGGGATGAAATGTCCAAATTCTTTTCTTCAGATAAGCATTTAATTCCTCTAAATAGCCAATCCAATAATTCCTCTAAATATATATGTGATACCGCCTCAATCGATGATGCGGCATTAAGTGATTGCAGAATGCAATCCGCCCTCCACGTGCCTGCGTTAAAGCAATGTCTTCCTGGCTAATTCACGCTCTCAACAGATGGTCCGGTGGCCTTGTGGTTAGAGGGTATTCTTGCACGTCCTCTAGCTCCAACGTCACTGGTTCAAACCTACCCACGACTGATGAGGCCCAACATGCCGAAACATGTCTTGTAGTGGTTACATCTGCTGACTTGATGCAGTAAGGCATATTATATATTTTATATATTATATATTTCATAAATGTAATAGATCTAATATGAATAGAAGAATCTTTTTAAATTCAACCTTAAGGTAAAATTATAAGTGGTATTGCATTTAATTAACTATTTACTAATATTTTACTGATTTTTTTCGAACAGCTGATCTCTAGAAAACCGCGTGGTTTGCTCCGCTTTCCTCGATTATTGGATGCACCAAAATTTATCATAAAGTGATTTATTTTCAGTATGTCAAGAATTTCTGATGCAATAGAAGATTTTCTGATTCGATAGGTAGGCTATCCGATATAAACGATATTAAATCGATCTCAAATATTTTCTGCAATAAAGTGGCAAACATGCGTTGCGCGGATATTTTGATCCCTATCTTAACAATTGAAATAAAAAGCAAAGCAAAACAAATTTTTGCGATTAGTAAAGACGTCTGTTCTGCATTCGGTTTCTAAAGTCGTCATAGTCAGTATATTGCAGAATTCTCTCTTGAAGTACAGAAAGATGACTTTTATACGCGCATGTTACTGTTTTGATATCTAATCAATAGTAATTTCTTAAGTAAAAACATGATGCGGTGAGAAATGCTTTCTTGAACTACTAAAATTTGACTCTAATTTAGAGAAGATTCAAAAGATCCATTATCTCAAAATTCGTTGACTCTGTTAATGATCATTTTTCGATTCTTTTCCTTGTGTGATATTCCACTAGATTTTATAGGGCCTATCTCTGATTGAGTCAGAGATGCCGAGTCTGATAAGTAGCATAATGTGAACTGTGTTTGGCCTTTTCTATACGTGGAACGCCAGCATGCATTTCTTTCCTCGTCATGCTGCATAATCCTACAACCAAGTGGCTTGCAATGCGTCACTGTGCGTAATCACAACATTATATCACGTTCACATCTATGAAATATTATGTCTTGAATAGAGAGGAGTAGCACTTTACGAGATCGTTAATTGCCTTGTACGGGAGGAAATTCCTTTTTGTAGCTATTTTTTTAGAAAAAAAATTGAAAACACTCCCTTGTAATGGCGATGTATCTGTTTTTTAAGATGAATAAAATGCGAATAAAAACCGAATGCTCGCGGTCATAAAAATATCCTAGTAGCTCATTGTTTTCTCTTCCTTTTGTATGGAATTTCTGCATTGATTGACATGTTCAGAATGGGCGACACTTGGCTGTCGTTCTGGGATTTTTTGTTGGAATGGGTTGCTTTAGAGGAATTCTTTCAAACCACGTTTTCATCACCTCATTGCTCTTTACATAATGTTTATGTTAACTGTTGCAAACATGAGCGCAGTATTTACTTTACTACTCTCACTTTTTGTCATCTGATTCTACAACAAAGTAGCTGATAAGCATGAATATTGGACTCTGATGCACGCAAAAAATTATAATTTTGCTTGGCTGACAGATCCTCTATCCATTACATAAAACATGGACGTCTAGATATCTAGATTGCATGAGGATGCAAGACAGAATAGCCTTGGCGTCAGTTTATAACTACATTTTTTCTGATTTTCATTTTTTAATAATGCAAATGGGACGCAATTTTTGTACATGTATTTATTTCTATTCATAGAATAAACAATTGTTCAATGGCCATTGTTTTGAGCAGATGCCAACATGAGGATTTACATGAACAATGTTGTTGGGTAAAGAATTCAGCCACTTCTGCTCTTCATCGTGTGGTCCTCTGAAAAGGAGTAGACAGAGACTTCTTCAGATTCGCCGATGTGAAAATTATTACAAGGAAGCTGGTTACTCGTAGAATGCTAGCCAAGGTGCTGACAGAATTGAAAATGTTATCGTGATTGTATACACTATAGAGATACAAATTACCATAGAATTTTACTCATAGATTTACTGGTAAGATATCTAGATTCAGGGAATCTAGATTCAGAAATTAGTCAGAGCAGCAACATTTTATAGTAAACAGTAAGTTTTTAGCTATAACTGAATGAATTTGCCTCCTATATCATATTAAATATTCTTCTTTGTTATACATATGTTTACCCAGTAAGGGCCTTGTCATGAAATGGACTGATGGTTGTGTTCCCTAGTAGCCAGATTCGTCTCCTCTAAGTTCTATTGCTTTTCGGATGTAATCGGGCATACTGCCGATAAAATTTGTGATCATCTGTTGATTAATCTGATTCTACTCCTGTCTGACTAAAGATTCCAACTGATTCTAATCATTGCCAGGACTAATTCGTCGACAAACTCACAGTTTCAAGATAAACCAGACATGCTAGATTGGATTCAAGTTAGGAGACCTTGCCGGTCAGTCTGAGGTTCGTATTCCTGCCTGTCTTTCATACAATTGAGTTGCCCTGGCACAATGGCACGGAGCATTTTCATCCATGAGAAGCCAATCAGACGATGAATCACCTAAACTGAATGATAAAGGATTAACAGGTTCTTCAAGCACTCGAACGTAGCGTTCGGAGCTAATGTTTCCCTCATGCCATGCAGTGAACTGTGACCATCACTCCAAATGGCTCCCCAAATGAGCAAATTCCTGCAGTCGTCCTGACTCCTCGATGTAACGATGTAAAGAGATCAGAAATGTCTTGCCCAGACTTCAGCCAAAGGCCTAGACGTCCATCTTTGAATTTTAATCGAACAGCTTCCTTATCCGACCAAACAACACGTGACTACTGATTCTGCCAGTGGCAACGTCTCATTGATCAATGTAGTCTCAGTTTCTTGTGCCGCTCGGGCAGATTCAGCTTCGATGGTTTCTTACGACTGGAGTAGTTCAACTCCTTAAGTCGTCTCCAAACAGTTGTCCTGGAAACATTTGAAACAGCTGGAAGCTCAGATAAAGAGATGGAGGGATCACTATCGACCACACTGGTGATGTAGCGATTTGACTTGTGAGAAAATCAGCCTTGGTCGGCTAGAAGACCTTCCATCAGGCCGCTGACAGCCTCTTCGCAATCAAAAAGTAAATTGTACTTTTTGGGACCTTTAATTATTGCGACACATTGGCAACTGGCCGGTCACTTCGAATCAAAGCCTCAGTTTGACTCCTAAGATAGCCTTTCTGGCAAGCTTTCAGTACAGCAGTTCGCATGTTACTGAGAGACACACTACAAATGAAATGAATGAATTCGATGTCTTTCGATTACACAGCATTGTTCTCGTCTGCCTATGCCTTATGCATGCATGAGGGTGATGAGTCACGCTTCTGGTCAGCGATGAAAATGAGAAATGAATTCCAAACAAATTGTGAACGATTGAAACGTTATTTAGTCTACTGATTCCTATATTTGGAGTAGAGTCATGAAATTTTCACAGGAGCAATTTCAGACCGTGAGCTTTCTACACATATAAAGATCGTTGAATTTGGAAACGACTTTCTACATTTACGCATTTCAATTCTTTATGAAACAAACTGTATTGAGACAGCAAGCTTTCTTAGACTTTAATGAATATCAATCAAATATTTCAACATCTCTCCATTATCTGATGCTAGCAGTAATCAAGAATTGTAGTTACTTAGACCGATTGGCTGTTTTAGCAAATCTCTCTAGCGATTACCACCTTTCTTGCTTTGACATATCTTTCTTTTGTATTTCATATTTTTTACTTTAATTCCATATGCTTTTGTATTTTGATATTCATTTTGTTCTTTCAGTAGTCTCTTTGTATCATAAGTCTTAAGTTGCTAATGAAATAAACTATCAAATGATTGGAAATCATAATGAAAAAACGGTTGTATTATTTATAGAGTTCTTGAGAGCAACATACAATAACATGGCATCATGGATTTAGCGGGCAGAGATATTCAATTCAATTCAATTATACTTTAATGACCCACAAGCACCCTAAAACCCCAAAGCCCTTTGAACCCTAAAATGTATTCGAAAATACGATCTGTCGATTATGTATTCAATTATGAATGCATTTCAATATTACTGAAGATAAGTCAGCTTCTACATCTCTAGAAATATCTTTCTCCAAATTCAAGAACTCCTGAGAAAAGATGGCACATGCATTTTGAGACAATTTTGAAACATGCAATACATTATTACTTAATCACATTCTACAAAGCTTCGAGAACAGTTACGAGTTGAAAACATGCAAGCAGGTAAAAGTCAACTATGCTATTGTCTTACTATACTAATAGCTTACATTTAAGTCACTTTTTATTGGGGTTTGACGTTGTCTGGAGGTATGAAGTATTACAAGGTAAAGTTTGAATCAAATAAGTCATATATTTACATTCTTTGCACAATTCCTGATTGCCGTAGTGATGATATTGCGTGGAGATGCACGCATAGAGTAAGAAATATTAGGTAGAGCATCAACTCAGTATTAATTCAGTCCCCAATGTGCATCTAGGCTCGATTATATTAAATGAACTCCTGTTGTGACCAGTTGAGGTGTAGCAACATGGGATTTGCACTATTTTGGAGAAATTGACGTGGGATTGACTGATCTTTGAAACAATACAAAAGAAAGAATAACAGAAGAATAGCATTTCAGAAATCCTCTCCGTATCATGAAAACCTTTTTGTTAAGAAAATGTTCTTTGATGAAAGTGACTATTGCTTCACTATTCAGCCTCACTAAAAGTATTTTCACACGATATCTGACAGAGAAAGAGCAGAAAATTATGATTAAAGACAAAGATCATAATTAACTTTAAAATATGCAAATGCGTCCACAATGCTATCCAGATTTAGATATGAAATGAAACTTAATTTATTGAATCACAAAATCATGTAGGACTATCTATGGAAATTGAATTAATCCTCATGCCTATAGTTGAATTCAAATTGCACAGAGTACTGAGCCGGCCCGATATGCTATATGTTGACATGTACATGTATGTTGGTCATCCATCACCAGAAAAGAACAAAGCGTCGTTGTCTGATGTACAATAGAACTGTCATTGCACATAGAACTGTCACTGGACATTGCATGCTATCAGTTTGTTTACCGATCTGACAGAACATTTGCCGATAAATGTTGTTGAAGCTGGGCCACCGATGCCCGAACTTCAAATGAAGTTCAAATAAAGCGCTGAAAGACGAAGGGACGTACATTCGTCGATACGACGATTTTTCCATGGTGGTTTTGAAACCCAAGTTTGAATGGCCATTGAGAAAACTTCACGTGTAACCTTCGAATGATGCAAGAAGGCTTTTGATATCATTCATCTGATGACTTCGTTGGAAAAGTCAAGGAGGATGGACTTCAATTATAGATAACTTCATGAATATTCACGCTATGTGTCAGCGCCAAGTCAGCGCCTTTTAGATATCGAATATCATAAATGCCATAACGTGCAAGGATAATGTCAAACTTTGAACGTATTGGCATTTAAAAAATATCAATTCTGATTCTGCGCATCGCAAGCCTATCGATAAGTAGCACCGCACACCACTAGATGCCAGCAACTACAGTGTCAGATAACGTTGGATGCTCACAATATGAAGCCGAGTTAGTAAAGGGAATGACCAGTCTAACAAAAGAAGATGATTTAACGATTTAATTAGAACCTTCACAAATGGAATGAGAGGTACATGATTTATGGAATGCAATACAATAAATCAAGATGACAAAAAGTTCTCTCATGGGAGACTTAGGTCCCATAACCCTTATGAATTTGCACACTGGAAAGACGGCGTCAGACACTGTTCGAGATACCTCGTTGAAAATGCCATAGAAAGGCAAAGAGATGCACAAAGAATTCACATCAAAGCATCCACATGACTATATATGGCTGATATTACTTACATAAGCTATTTGAAAGCAGTATGTAATAAATATTTGTTTTTGCTATGTGACTTAAAGCTCTACATACGAAGGGCATGCGAATAAGGACGAATTTGCATAGGGTCTCATATATAAAACACACGAACAACTCATATTTCATCGTAAAACAGCCAATCAGAGATACAATAGTTCGTATCGCTACATACCAATCACATACGAAAGTAAATATGCTTTCGCATGAAAAGCATAGCAGATACACATACACCAGATAAACATACGACAATCTCGTATCAAATGCTAGTTTCAAATTGTATGTGGATTTGGCATATGTTTATATGCAATTTTCGTATCCAGCGATTTACAGTGCACACTTCTCATGGGTCCAATAGGAATTTTGTCCTATAGAATAATCCTTATGTCAGCACAAAATACAAAGAATGCCCTTCGCTTACTTGATTCTACTCATTTATTAAAACTTGGGCTTGGGTTTTGGGTTTTGACCCATGTTTTGGCCGAAAACATGTATTGGATACACAACCTATACAAATTTTCGCCCAACTTTGGTGAAATGACGTCAAAGATAAGTGGACAGAATCAGAACTCAAGTCTGAACATGTACAGAGATGGCTGAGAAACGTTCAATGATAACTGCCGCCAGTGACACCTCTCGGCGAGAGGAAGGAAGAGGTGTCGTCGAGAGGAACATCAAAATTTCTCAATTTGATCGTCATGTTCGGAAATGACGATTTCACTTTAGCTTTGCTCGGAATTTCACCCTGCTAAATGAAATCAACTTCAGGTATTTCAGTCAACCTCAGTCACGCAACATCAGTCACCTCTCGGCACTGATTGGTTGGTGTCACTGGCGGCAGTTATCATTGAAAGAACTCAAGTCCAACAAAATTCTAGATACCTGATGGGACGGCTCCTAGTACTCGCAGAAGTCTTGACTTGGAGTGCATTTTGTCATATCCATTAACGACCGCTCTCCTCTCTTTGTGCAGCATCGTTGGTATGATGGCGAAGTCAGGGCACTTCTCTACATAAGAGTAGTACTATCTAGGTAACCAATACTTCAAATACTGACCCGTTTTGCCTTGACAGTATGACCCGTCTTGCCCTCGGCTGTGGGCAAAATGGGTCAAGTGGAATCACTTAGATTTTTTCAATGTAGTTCTTAACCTGTTGTATTTGTATGAATTTCAACCGTTTGCAACTCAATTACATACATTAACACAAGTTTTAATCTTATCTGTGATCTTGAAGCATTAAAAGACAAAGAATCAATTAAGATAAAACTTTAGGTAACCCGTTTTTTCTGGGCTTCCCTTAGAACTATCTCAGTCCACCTCAATCATGATGAAATTAAGCCCTAAGAAATTTGTAAATTTTTAAAAATGGTTCGTGTAGGGCCTAACTTAGTATCCATAGGCTACGTTTCTATGTAGTGGCCTAGATAGTCTACCAGTGGCCTGTGCATGTTAAAGTTGATTTAGAAAAATGAACCTACCTGGACCAGCATGGTCGAATGCGCTCAACCCTGCATAGCCTCCTCTTGAAGCTGATCTGAAGTCAAAAAGTCGAATTCTTCTTTTGCGGGCTTTTGTGGGCTGCAAACTAGCAATGCGGGATGCGGTGCGGGCTGCTGCGGTCGCGTTGTGGTGTTATGTGGGGCGAGTCCGCATCCAACTCTGCTCCCAACTGTTTACGATGCATAGAACGATGTCATATAAAGCATACACTGTTTATTAATTGCACAAATAGTTAAATCCCACTATGTGCATGAATAACAGTTCGAAGTCATCTAAAACATCATGAAATACGTCCCAATTATTAGGCCGGCTACTATAGCATCACTAAGTTATGGAATCATATGAAGTTGACCTACACGCTTCTAAGAATTGTGCTGAAAGCATTGATAAGCAATCAAGAAAGCAAAATTATAGTCATTCACATCAATTCATTCATTTGTGACCATTGTAGTAGAATTCATGGATAGATCTTTCTTCCTTTCAACACAGTGGCATCGTAAGAAGTCGTATCTCACGACATAAATGATCCAGTTAAAGCTACTGTTGACGAAATAGAACAAGTTCACAATCCTTGCAATTGCCAACCATTTTAATCGTTCCGCTTGATGATTAGGATGTGGTACAAGCTTATAGCCATAAACGAATGCAAATATGTTGCAGACAATTCGAGGAACAGTGCATAACAAAAATATTCCAGCAAGCAATATTAGTGTAATACTTGCTCGAATTTCATTGAGTTTCACGGTTCCTTCGCCACCGCCAAGTTTGCCTGAATCCCTTGAAATTCTTAGAATTTTAACAGCTAGAAATGCGTTGAAAATAATCAGCAAAAAGCTTGCTAGAAACCCGTTTGCAACAATATTGGAAAGGGTGTGAATAACCATTCCAGTGGTTGGATTTCTAGTATTTTTGTAATAACATGACTCTCTGTTAGCGAAATAATTTAATCCGAATGTTATTGGCACCGGCATAGAGCAGCAAAACAAAGCACAAAATAGTATTCCGGCCGCGATCATCATTTTCGACTTCGTAAGATGAACTCTGTGGAAAAACGGGAAGTACAAGGCTAAAACACGATCCACTGCAATCAGTGCCAAGAAGTTAGCTGACATAGAGAATCCGATATTCTTGGCAAAGCTGCAAATTTTACAGATGAATTCGGTAGCGTGCATTGGGATGGGATATTTCGTACCGAAAAAGACATTGATGCCTTCTTTCCAAAATCTGTCCAAAAATACAACGATGATAATAATAAGAACATCACCAACACCCATGAATATAAGAGGAATATGATGACCTTTCAACAATTTCCAATTCCTAACAAGAACTGCAACACCATAAATATTGCCGATAATGCCAAAAATACCGGTGCACGAAGCTACAAATACATACAAAATCGAATTGATGTAAGCCAGTGTATCAGGTACTTTTACTGAAGCTGTTGGCACTGAAAAGAAAAGGATGCATTATTCCAAGTATCCTCATCAGGAGTGACTGATTCGATGGACGATTAAAAACGTAGAGACCTATTTTCTTTCTAAATGATCTCTTCAAAAAGTACAACTTCTTCTGTGACGCCATCGAAATCAGTGAACGTAAACCGAACACTGACTTTCGAAGACAATCGCTTCATTCAGATTGCACGCATGGATCGAAACTCCTGCGAAAAAATAGTTTTAGATCGCACACGGCCTATCCGGTGACTGCAGTTGGGCATGTTAAGTCACAAAAAATAGCATTGTATAAATTGAATTTCTAGAAAATGTTATTAATAGTTTTAATTTATAAATAAATAAAGCCGTCAAATTCATTTTGATAAAATCAAAAACTAATTTCCTGCACAATGCATTTCATCCACTCTTATTCAAGTGCGAACATTAGACTGAATATAAAATAAAAAATCATATACTTCTAGAGTAATTAATCGATGAACAAATTTGAGTGCATGTAAACCTATCATCTATCAGACTTAAGAGATGTGAATTAATAACAATTGAGTAAACAACTAGAAATTAAAGGAAGTAAAACAGAGACTAAATTTCTATAGATTTATTGTTGTAGAAGTATACACTAGGTGACATGCCACACGTAATTCATGCGTAATTAGTCGGAGCACCCCAAACATCCGTGGTTAAAGACATTCTATTCTTCTACGCGCGTACATGCGCGCTGCACTAAGAGTCAGAAATCACTTGATATGATGGTGTTAAAACATGGGAAATGTTTATGAATATGCGCGGGCGAGCGTTTATAGTTTACGCGTCGTCTACGGTTGTCTGCGTTTAAGCTTGAACCACGGATGATCCGCTAAGCACGACATTGAGGTCCTATCACATTGTCTAGCCTCTGATACATGCAGACACAAATGACGCAAAGTCTATATAACAGGACTGCTGACAATGTTGCAACAATGTCAAGCATAGCCACGGATGTTTAGGGTCATTTGTAATTACGCGTAGTTTACGTGTGCATTACGCGTAATTGAGCGTGACATGTCACCTAGTGTATGATATCAGATTTTGCATTTTACTTTGTATATTCACTCCAATGTTCGCACTTGAATAAGAGCGGACGAAATGCATTGTTCAAGAAATTACTTTTTGACTTTATCAAAATAGATTTGGTTGCATCATTTATAAACTGCGCTAATGGGAATCATTTTTTAGAAATAATAACATTAAATCAAATAAGAAGACAATGATTATCAAAAATGATGTTTCATTCAGTGCATGCGTTATATTGTTTTAGAATTATCAATGCTTCAAATACATTTACATGAATGTTATATTCGACATCATGCACATTATATTAATTATCAATATCTGTCTTAATTCATCGCTCATTCCTCTCATATGCTTCTTTGGATATGCATGAAGATAAACCATCTCAGAAAGCACATGAACTTCTATGAGGAAAATTGCAGTTGAATATTGCTTGATTGTATGAGAGGCCAAATTCATGAGGCTGAAAAAATGAAGCTGATTACCGAAAGAAGTGACGCGTTGCTTCATTACTGAATGAGTATCCAGAACAGACCCTTAGTGGCCCATTATTTCCACGGCACCGTATTTGGTAGGTGCACTGCACGTTGTGCGCAAGAGTGTATTTCAGCAAGGATTTTACAGACTGTGTGTTGTCTGCACGAATGTCATGAACTTTCAATCAGAATGAATTTCAGAATGTGACCTTTCCGTGGACCTGATGTTCAAACATGTACAATCGCACTCCCCACAGAAACGCTTGAGTTGATTTCATGGTTAGTAGATGGCTAATCATACAGCCCTACGTTTGCCATTTTGTTTGCAATATTCTGTCTGAAAATACTTTTATCAAACATTTAAGAAAAATGTGCATAAGACATGATTCGTCTGTATCTCAAAAAGACATGTCATATCAGGCCTACTTGCAATTAGTTTACAGGTAGTAAGGTATTAATGTCACTTGCAAGAAGAAAAAAGTTCAAATATAATCAGTACAGAAGAATCAAAGAAGCTACAAGTTTTGTCTATGAAGGATAAAAAACTAAGATATAGAATGACATATTGCCGGACCAGAAGCAACTCTTTCGAATTGATGGAAACGCAACTTGCCTGTATATAAGCATGATTATACAAGATGCTGAAAATACAAATTTATGCAATCACAGAACGCATTCTATACCTGGTTTCTAAAATAAGTTGTGATTATCGTTTCAGAAGACAGTGTAGAACGTGGGTAGGGATACTGTGGGGCAACGTAGGCTGAGAAGCCTTTGTGTCCAAGTTGTGGAGAAGTGATTTCAAAGTTTTAAACAATCTTCGGAATCTCTCTAGTAGTTGCCTTTCTGGTTGGATTAGGGTTGAAGTAGCATGAGTGGTTTCACCACAAGATGCCAAAAAATCATCATAGTGAAATGTGTGCAGAATGTTTTATAATGATAATAACACTATCTTTATTTGACTCACATAAGAAGTCAGAAACTGCATCACAAGTAACACAGACATGAATGAACAGAGCTCAAATGAGTAGTAGATAGATTCTGATAGAAAGGACACAAGGAAAATTAAAGTTGGTGTAAAACTGTACAAAGGAGTTCTTTAACCGCTTCGTCGCAGCTAGAGGAGAGACATTGGTTCCGTCTTGTTAGCTCACGAAATAGTAAGCAGCTACGTAAAGGATGGTCCGTATCTATAGCTACTTCTGAGAAAAACCTCGAACAGTAGGATCTTGCGGTGTCCGTAAAGGGAGATTGAGACACATCTCCGCCGATGCGAAGGGCCCTTCTTTCTATTCTGCAACTGGAATCATGCTTAACACATTTGTAACGAATGTGCCGAAACACATCTTAAGTATATACATGACCGACATCCGTCATAAATCTTTCTTTGGATGCACGCGTACTTCTTCAGTGCAGCGAAATGATTAGAAAGACGCAATCACTGCTAGAGCGGTATTCCGGTAAACACATAGTGGTCAGGCACTATGGAACGATTTCTCGGTAGGGGGGCTAGGCATGTATACCAGTACTTCTTACTCTGGCTGAAACTGCATCTGTCTATGATGACATGATTTTTTACATTCAAGCTGAATTTTGCTACTAATTTTTGGCTTCAGCTTATTTATCATCATGTCCTCCCGTAATCTTGAGTTTGCTTCATCGCTGTCATAAACTAAATGACATCCTGGCCAAATGTGTCAGCTGCCGGCTTTCTATGTGCATCCACCTACCAATGGTTTATGCATAGAACGCAAACACGAACTAGCTATTTGCATTCGTGTTTGCAAGTTCAAATTTTTGAACCCGAGTTCTGAGAGCAAGATTTGAATTATTTCATTAATTGTAGATGTCTGGAGGTCGGATGACGATTTATCGGCATCTGATTTACCGATTCTCTACAATAGGGTGTACCATAGAGTAGGGATATATAGGTAGAGTGTCGACTCAAAAAAGTATCTGTATACAGTGAAAATTTTAAATCAAAAGATTCAGTTTTTTGCGGAGATAACGTTCCCGTGGTGCAAAAAGTTATTTGAGCACTTTTGAAAAAGTCAAAATTTGTCAATTTATATACTACCGAGATGACGCCCTCTTTATGAGTATTATGAAATAAGTTGGATATCAAAAGGAATGAAGATTTGGTAATAAGCATCCTAGCTAAGCGGAAATCAAGCTGATTATCAAGGGAATTTCATGATCCGTATTATAATGGAAGTCTTCATGAAAAAGTTGCGATATTATTCGTGCTTTCTTGGCTGAAATTTCAAGTTTTCAATAGAGTTTTCACCGGCATGATTTTATGATTCACGAAATTCATGTTTCATTTCTAGAATCTGAATAGTGATGTGAACCTATTTGCATCTTTCAAAGTTAATCGAAATCATTGTCTTTGATTATGTGAGTTTGCTGCACCGGTGACAGGTTGCCTGTGATATTATCACCCTTAAGAAAAAGCTCTTGAGGTTGAGCATGAGAGTAATAGGAACCCATCGAATTGCTAATTTAATTCAAACATTAAATCTCCAAGGCTGTCATGAGAATCTGTGAAACACCATCATTCCTTCTGCATTACAATCATGATTAGTCAATTCCGTAGTAATTTCTGCAAAACTGCAAACATTTGCATATCTCACATTTGGCCACAATGCCACCTGTACCCCACGAGTTCATTCAATAAATCGAAAGTGTATACACATTGGGGATTTAATAAATGTGGAGTCACCACTCTACCTAATATACCTACTCTATGGGGTATACTACACTGATGACGGCAAATAAGCTAGAAACGTTTGTAGTTCCCGTAATGATTTAAGTCAGATTTTGTTCTCACCTCTTGAATTTTTATTATACCAGCATAGATATAAATATATTTTGGTTTTATTGTAGCCGTTCGAATTGGCTTGTGCATTGAAAAGTTAAAATTCTGATTATTTCAATTTCTAAGAATTTTAAGAATTGCTTCCTGTGATATACATGTTGTAAGAAATCAGAGCTCCATTTGTAATATTTATGCCTTAAATAAGGCCTAGCGTGTACCAAAAGAAGGAAAATCATGAACTTTCAAACATTATCCATCTTCTGAAAAATTGCTGTAAATTTACATCACTGCTTCATGGCTCCTCGCCGCAGCTGTGCCAACCAGTGATAAAATCCTGTAAGGCCTACTCAGTTGCAGCAACCGACTTGTACACACTAAATCCGTGCTTTTCTTTCGCCGCTGAACAATAATTAGGCCTAATTGCATTTCCAGTCACCTTGTGATTTACAAGTGCATACAATTAGTACAACGGATAATTTACTCTAACTTCACAATTTGGCTAACAGCTTACTCTATGGCTACAGAAGCAGCAAAACCCAAAAACGAACGGCCCTTGAGCCACTGACTCTGTTTCATCGCTGCTATGTACACTATCATGTTCTAGCTTTTTACTTTGTCAACAATTTCAGGAAGAGATTTCCTTATACATTCCGAATGCAAAAATGATTTTAAGAGTGTTTAATATACTCGCAGCTCCATCGCTAGATCCATCCCAGGAGGCATAATTTCAAAAGAGAACCCGCAGTCTCTCCTTGTACTCAGATCATTTGTTGATCTAACGAGTCGTCACTGCCTAATCATTTTTATTTTTAAGCCAACTGCCTGTTCATTTTCTTACCCCCTTGATACTGTCCACCGTGACGAAGCGCGTCGGGGAACTTTATTTACTTTCAAAAAATAAAAAATCGTCTAAATTGAGGGAGAGCTATATTTTTGCTTACATCGTGGAAAATTCAATCTCCTTGTACTGTATTGGCGAGCAGGGTTTCGGGGACTGCTACAATCATCATCCTGTCTGATAGGTCGCATCTTCTTCTAATTTTACCATTCACCAGATAATCCAAAAGCTCTGATGTTCGTTTCGAGGCACAAGTCGAATTTCTCTGGACTTTTCAAAAAGGAAACATTTCGCGATGTATGCGTATCTTAAAAAGAGCTTTCCTTTCACAAATTTATTATAAAGCAAAATTTGTAAATGAAAAATTCCTTTTGATATGAGCTCCCATATCGATTACGATGTATTTTTTGGAAAGTTCCTTATTCAGAGTTTGAATTGTAATTTCGTCGCTTGATACAGGTAATTTCTGGTTGATGCATTTGATTTGTGATATTATTTCATTTTTTTGAAATCACACTTTGATAATAGCGATCCTGTTGATCAACGATATAACAAGAAACTAGCAAATTTTAATGAGCCTATAAATTTTATAAACTTAATAAGTTTGACTGACCAAAGCATGCTTGCAGTATTTAATATTACGTTTGCGGTTGACAGCTTTGAACAGGTGGTTCATGATAAACAGTAAAAAATATTTCTCTGCGTGGTATGAAATAATCGGTAAAAGTTTACATATTTGCAAAATTGTCAATTCAGAAGAAAAGATCCTAATTCTACAGAAAGTATTGTAAAAGAGAAGTTTGCAGCTCAAAACGTTTCGCCTCGGCTTCATCAAGTGTGCCGAGGACGAAACGTCTTGCGGTGCATAGCTTTCGGTTGAAGAAAGACCTTTTTTCTGTATTGATGACATATATGCCAACGGATGAATTCCATGATATTTACAAGAATTAAATATCTCTTAAAGTAAAGATATTTAGCGTTTCACGTCGCATTGGCAGTCTTAGAAAAGCAGAAAAGTGGACCGCCTGCACAAAAGTCCTGGGGCGACCGCAGAGATGCAGTGTTAGGTATTGAGTTGTTAGTGACACTGCAAATTTCAATGGGTTAGTGATGCTGTTAGTGATTTGTTAGCCTAACAGCGTCACTGTGTGGTCATCCCTGATTTAGTCCGATTTGGTCGCAAAGATCGAAGGGTATGAAATCGCATAATAGCTGTAGGAACTTCATTGTCTGAATTCTGTTGACAGTTTCAAATGGTTCAGTTCTCTATGAAATATAATTAAACTTTCTCAAATTAACCTGCAATTTTCCCTTCATCAACGGAAAGGGGTCTTTTTTGCCCCAGCAATGAACACACAGAGACACACAAAGTCAACAGAAAATGAATACATTATTGGCATGAGATGATATTCAATGGCTCATCGCAGTCGTATGTGCCTTTCCGAGTTGAATAGAATTATTGACGTTAGCGTTTGTAAGTGAACACGCGCGCAGGAGGTTTCACACAACAAATGGAATCGCTGAAGTGATTGTTGCAAATGAACATTGACTTTTCTATGTGCTATTAAGTAAAAAGGCCATGTGCCTGCTGTTTTTCCTAAAATATAATGACACAGTTGCTTATTAATACAATGTCCTTGTTTTTGATATCAAGATTAGCTGCTTAATTAAGTTACTTAAAAGGGTGTATTAGAAAAAATACATAGGGGTCCTTTTTGTCCCCCTTTTCGGTGATAATGATTGAAAAATGTTTCCGGTGGTTAGGGGTTAAGACAGAGCATCACTGACTATATGACCGCACAAACAAATGTCTGCTCTCATTCGAAGGTTATTTAGCAGATCCTGAGACCGAAGAGTGTACGAGAGTTGTTCCACAAATAGTGAAATTTGCTGTAATAGAGAAATCGATCAAAGAATTTAGTTTCTTAGAAGGAAACAAGAAAACTGAAGAGTTCATTTGATTTATGATGAACTACTCACCTTCTGTCGAGTTCATTCCTAGCAACAATTTGGATCCACAGTATAATTCACTGAATTTCTTCCTTAAATATGGTTCGTTTAGGCATCAAACTATCGAATTATCATATGCTCCATTTGTCTGTTGTTTTATTGGATATCAAAGAAAAAGCTTCTTATTCGTCACTTGAGAAAGCTTTCATGCATGTAATCCTCCAGATGTTGTGATGATGGAAAGTATCTGCAGTTCCTTTCGGGATGGGATGCTAGATGCAGTTCTTCAGGAGAAAGTCAGGATTCATTTCCGATTCATTATTCCGATATGTGACGTTGGCAAACTTGCGTTGTAATTTGCAATCAATTACATTTTTAGCCATATAATTCAGAAATATTTGCTATTACTTTAACAGTCAGTAGTGTTAAACGTTCATAACAATCAGTTCAAATTACCTCGTCGATAATACCGCGTTGCCATGCTTAGACATGTACCCGATGCACAACTGCCATTACTTTTTACAAAAGATGCTTTACGACGGAACGTCTTTTCAAAATCAAAATTAATACCGGTGTAATGGTGAAGATAAAACCCCTTGAACGCTTGTTTGAAGGTTAAATTTTCTACCTAAATTTAAGAAAGAAATTTTTATGAGAGCAATAAATCCATAAAATAATTTCAGGATGCACATTTCAAAAGTTTCCATTGGTGAAGTGTAAGGCTTGTGAACAATTTACACATGCTCACATTGCTACAATTGATTATCAATTGATATCGAAAATAATCACAAATTGTGCATTATAAACAAACATATATATTTAAAGGTTCATGCAACGGTTTAAAATCATAATTTTGTTGAATTGATCGATGTTTGTACAAGATTATTTTACGCAATATGAACATAAGTCTCTTTCTCATACATTGAATCCTCAAATGCCTCCTGTCGCAGTTTCTGGAAGGATTCTTTTACCGATGGTGCGAACTTCACGATGACAGAACTCGTTCTTCATCAAAACCGCAAAATGGGATAATGATGATTACACCAGACGCTCCTGAGTTATTTTATAAACTTTACATCATTCATACCAAATCTGTGATCCATGTATACTTTCATGAAGATGACTTATTTCAATGACTTTTTCATCTTACTTACCTATGTACAATTACGATTTTCAATTTATGGTAATAAACGCCTATTATTATCATTATTACAATATCGTCTGTATATAGCCAATTCATAATTATAATCATAGCCTAATTATTAATGATAACTTAACTATTAATCCTAACTATTAATCATACCCTATTAATAACTCGGGATGTTCGCACTGCACCGATTCTTTTGTGAGAACCGGTTTTAGGCCCGGTGCACAGAATTTCGATGAAATTGACATTTTACTGTATAGTTTTACTTAAAATTAATTAATTCTATCGGCAAATCTTAGTCGCAACAAATACAGAAGAATGATCTCTTAGCATACAATATGACTAATCCAACTAGGAGAACATTATTCAATTTCGTTGATCAATTCAATTCAACTTAAACTTCAAATTTCTGAGTGATGAAATTGAAGCACTTTGAAAATCAAGGTTATATCATTAAATTGCTGAATGCATTTCCTGATGATGCGAAAAATATAAAAAGGTAGGGAAATTAATCAATTCAAGTCAATGAGAAATTAGTTTTGGACTACAGGAACTCATTACTCACGACGCAAGAATATCGGAATTTCATAGTGGGGATGTCATCGTCCATCTCATAGTTTCATAGGAATCTCACAGTTAAGAATCTCGAGACATATCCAGCGTTCTGTCCGAAAGATTTTTCATCACAGAGAGACTACATGAAACTGAGTAATGTCTGCATGCTGACCATCATGCATAGTAATTTGTAGATTGCTTGAAATTGATTCGACTATTCCTGATGTCTTCAGACATTGTGTTTTTCATGATTTTGAAAACGCATCAATGATGAGCTCTTCCTTTGCTATATAATGCAAGTGCATATGTTTTTTAAAGGAAAAAATTAAAACCCGGACGTTTGGTCCACCACTGACAGCAATTTAGTCAATGCGACTGTTCTGGGCATTTTCTGGTTGCGGCTGAGTGTGATGAGTCACTTGCAGGTATTGGCAAAAAAATTAAAAGAAGATAATAAGTTTGTTGAATTTTAAACATAACACATAATTATTAATTGAATAAACAGTTTACATTGACGCTCATCATCAGTGGCATACACAGTCTAAAAGATGTACAATATCGACACGTTTATATACAAGATAAAATAGAGCGAAGTTTAAAACAAAAAGAGTTCTTCCGATCGCAAGTTATTGTTCATCAATATCTTCTTCTTGTCGATGTACTGCTTTATGAATAGAGATTCAGCGACACGTGTGTTGGAAGTACGCATGAGAATTTTGAAGGAATCACGTGAGGGTGGATGAACGTGCATAGATATCTCTGATGCTGGTCTGCCTTTGATATGTTCCGTTATTCTAGTTTGTGCATGTCTCCGCGTTTCACCGATGTAATACTGTTCGCAGCATTCACATTTGTATTCATATACGATGGATGAAGACATTATAAACTATCAGTCTAAAAGGAAAAAGAAGAAATTATACTTCGGCTACACTTCAGCGCTTCAGTGTAACTTCTAAAATTTATCGGTGCACCGGTTATCATGCCCGATGCAGGTGCCCCTCACGAAAATTTTTCATGACAACTCATGAAATTTAATGCAGATTCATGAGATTTTTATGAGAGCCCTTGAAATTATGATGAGCCTCATAATATTCTCATAAGAAAATATTTAACTCATGATGCGATGATGAGAACATAATGAGTAGTAATAAGAACATTCATGAGGTTTTTGTGAACATAAGTTTATAAGTAGTAAGGTATGCATGCTAGCCGCGAAAGGAAAGAGCCACAAGAAAGCTTATTCAATCGATGGAAATCTCCAAGTTTAGTCTATAAAGGATGAAAAGCATAAATATAAAATATACCATGACGTTATGTAACAGCATTTTCGAAATGATACATATATAATTTGACTTTGCAATTATCATCACTATGGAATATGTTGAAAATAGAAATATATACAATCACAGTTCTTTAATGTATCCATGATAATCGTTATTATTGCGAATACTGAAATCACAGAATTAAATATTTTGTTTATCTGCTTCGGCTTGCTAGAAGTGTGATTAATACGAAATGGATGGCACAGAGGACCCTATTAGGAGGGCAAAAAGGAATTCCTAATACCTTACAGGGATAGGAAAAAAAGTCGTGCGTCGCTTGCGGATTAATGCGAGTTCCAGCAAAGTGCTTCGATTGCCAAAATTCCTTCAGATTCGAAGAATTCAGATCATTGCCCACAAGTTTTCTCCATAATGTTGACCCTTCCGATCATTATTAAAGAAAGTAGCAGGCGTACGAAAATTAGTTCACTTGATGATTTCACATCCTCTCCTCGGCATTTCTCACTGTATAGTGCATACATTGAATCGAAGCCAGGCATCGATGTGTGTTTTGGTGTGTGCGAAGTGATATCACAGCACGCACGCATCTCTCACTGGCCCTGGTGTCCTCTGCTGACAGCCTATTGTTTGCCATTTCCAATAGCAAGCGATACACGAATTATCCATTCGAGTAGGAGCAAGTTGTCATTTCTGTGATGTGCCATTTCGATATTAAGGTTACATACAATTCTTCCTTTCTAGGAAACCGAACCGCGCGCAAATGAATCTAATTCTGTGACTGAAATAGTATTGTTGACATGGCGTGGGAATACTCTGGGGCTACATGGCTAGGCTACGAAAGCTGAGAAGTAAATACCAGCGAAATAAATTCAGAAGCATGAAAAAAGCAACTGTTAATTTACTAATGCGATTTTCATGAGGAGCTCATGCAATTTGATGAGATATTTCATCCGAAAACGTTCCAAATCCGCATGGAATTTCATGAGGAATTTATGAGAAAAATCTCATAAAAATCATGAGGAATTTTCGTGAGGATGCGGCTAACACACACACCTATTAATAACGAACCCGATTTGGGTCGGGCTCGGGTACCGACTGCACACCGCTAGTGTAGAGGCCTTTTGGCAAATGAGTCTATGATTTGGGTTAACTGAAATCTTTTTTATTCTGACTTGGATTAGTTGTGGCTAAATACATGTATGTTAAGTAAAGTATATTGCGAAAAACAAATCGCTTAATGCAGCCAAATTATGGCGTTAAACCCTTAGTACCAAGGTTGTTATGTTCTAGTTTCGATTTTATTCACATGACATAAACCTTTAACGTCACACATGTGCGCAGATGCTTTTCAACAATTTTGAGGATAGAAAATAGTGTCAACAATCTGACGCTGACACTCGTGATAAGGAACAATGACCAGCTCTTGACAATTTCTATTGTTGAGCACTTGAAAAAGGTCAATAAAGTTGAACAACTCATCGATGTGAAAGGTAATAAAGTCAGACCATCATGATTTGAGAGCACAAATCTATCAATAGACACACCAATGAGTTTCCACAATGCACATAATTATAATAATAACAATAGTAATTAAGAGGGATGCTTTATTTGATCAGGACAAAGGAGTTACGACAAGAGAATAATACATGCATGGCTCATGTGACACAAGAAAATTTTACAAGAGTTATTGTAGATCGCCGATTTTCGTTGATATGCATGAAGTTTGCGGGAATTTCGTACGGTACGTTCATTATCTCTATAAATTAAAACATGAGAAAGTGTGTGCTGTCCATAGTCACTTGGTATTAGGTTCACAAGACAGATACAGCCTTTATCCAACGTATCTCGTAGACTTTCTTCAGTGGTGATGTAGCACAACCTTCTGACAACTTTTTTGCTAAAGCCGCAAACTTTCTGAAGAGTTGAACAGGTAAATAATGGACCAATCGTTGCCATTAGCCTTCAGTCTTTTGATCAGGGACAGGCTAGCACAACATTTACGATATGAATAAGAAAACTATGACTCTCAACGCAAATTAGTTGAGAAACAAGCACTCAAAATCATCAAGTTATCCACATTTTCCTTGATAGAGTCATTAATTACAGCCATCGTTTTTGCATCACCAAATGGATTCCTGGAAATGTCCATACATTTCGTTTTTATACACAGTTATTTGCTGGTGGCCCAATCAGAAAAATCGTTGACAATAGACTGAAAACCAATTCTAATCCAAAGTGCGATGATTAATAAGTGCAATGTCATCAGCGTAAAGAACGGTATCGGTGTTTTCAAAAGAGGGAGGGTCATCGATAAAAATAATGAATAATAGCGGACCAAGAATAGAACCCTGAGGAACCCCGCTAGTCACTCCAACCCAAGGAGTGATAGTCTCTTTTGAACAAACACGCTAGACACGATCCACGAGGAAACTCTGAACAAGTTGAATGCTATGAGGATCTACATCAAATTTCTCAAGAAGACATTTCTAAAGCAGATGATGACTCACGGAATCGAAGGCCCTCTGAAAATCTATGGAACACGCTATGGCAGAATTAGACGACTTTATGGTTATGTGCAGGAGAATAGATAGTCTAATCGAGAGAAGGGCGTTCGTGCCGCCACCAAAACCCTGTAACCTAACTGACGTTGGTTGAGAGAGACTTTTAGGGATGGTAAAATGACAAGGTCACGCATGAGTTTCTCAAGAATCTTGCTCAAAAACGGGAGAATCGAAGCAGGGCGGTAATCAGAGGAATTGCGCTTTGGTAATGGGAGGATATTGGCAGACTTCCAAATGAGGGGGAAACAGCCGACTGTAGGCACCTATTATACATAAATTTAATTATTCAATTTTACTATCCAATCTTCGCTGAAGGAATAGCCTCTTTTTCCTTCTTCGATTTTCTGTCGATGTAGTTTAGATATTCTTTGCGTTCGTCTGTTAATTTTCTATCAATAATAATAGTAATATTAACGCCTCTGTTTGTTCCATTTACCTCAATACTGAGTACCGCGTGGCTCTGCGTGCACAGAAAATAGAGTTAGAGATTTAGCACATACGGCGCATGACAAGTTATTTAAGATATTTTATTATGTGCTCTATTATGTGTTGCTAGTAATAACAAATAATAAGGCACATATTAGCACATAATAAAATTCGGACCGAATCACTTTGCTCTACAATCGGAAGAACATGATGTGCTGAAAAATTGCTCCGTCATCAGAAATGAACGATAGCTTGCATTTGATATTTCTAATCGTCATTATATTGGAAGAACAACATTTGTCTAATTTAATCATCAATTAAGTTAGTGAGTTGGAGGAACTCTTGTAGTCACACACAGTGTAAGATCGTCGACAAAGTTCAAAAGTGCAAAACCTCTTGTTGGACCAACCGGAATGTGAGATTAAAGGCGATCTGTGATCATTGCAATCTAAATAGCATTCTTTTGTATTCTTTTGTATTTAGACTTCGAAATCGTAGCATCGAAAATAGCAATCACTCCTTCAAGGCGCGATAGAGCGCTCAACCCGCAGAATTAAATATTTTGTTTATCTGCTTCGGTTTGCTTGAAGTGTGATTAATACGAAATCGACGGCACATCTCGGAACTTACTAAGTGGGCAAAAAGGAATTCCTAATACCTTACAGAGATAGGAAAAAGTCGTGCGTCGCCTGCGGATTAATGTGAGTTCCAGCAAAGTGCTTCGATTGCCACAATTCCTTCAGATTCGAAGACTTCAGATAATTGCGCACAAGTTTTCTCCATAATGTTGGCCCTTCAGATCATTATTAAAAAAAGTTAGCAGGCGCACGAAAATTAGTTCACCCGATGATTTCACATCCTCTCCTCGGCATTTCTCACTGTATAGTGCATACACTGAATCGAAGCCAGGCATCGATGTGTGTTTTGGTGTGTGCGAAGTGATATCACAGCACGCACGCATCTCTCACTGGCCCTGGTGTCCTCTGCTGACAGCCTATTGTTTGCCATTTCCAATAGCAAGCGATACACGAATTATCCATTCGAGTAGGAGCAAGTTGTCATTTCTGTGATGTGCCATTTCGATATTAATGATGCATACAATTCTTCCTTTCTAGGAAACCGAACCGCGCGCAGATGAATCTGATTCTGTGATCGAAATAGCAATCACGCTTTCAAGTTGCGGTAGACCCCTAAACCGGAGGAAGAACAAATTTTAAACACTCATGAAATGCTTAACATCATCAAATCGAACAGATTCATCAACTTTCATCAATTTTTGACTCCTATATTTCCTTGATACGCATCAATCCTTACACGACCTCAATCTTAATTTTCACACGGTTATCTCAGGAAGTGCAAAATTAGCAATGGCAGTTGAGTAGTTGATGTTCGTTACAAAGAGAAACACACGTTCCGGAAACAGATGGGTCATCATTGCAACAGCACGTATGATAGCGGAAGAGGTTTCTTTAACTTCCTCTAACGAAGTTACAAATCCTTGCGACAAAGCCTTTGCATCTCTTATCATTCTTAATTTTATTAACCCTTTCGAGGCATCACTGAAAATAGCATGACCGGGAATTCCCATCAAATACTAATAAAAATCCAAGTTTTGAATCTTCTAAAATTGATCAGGAAAACGTGTCGTGAACTTGTTTTTCATTGCCATAATTTAACTGATTATTTTTTATTTTCAATATCTACTGTTAGGTGGCCCAAAATTAAATGCTAAAGAAAACAAAGTACAAAATCTTGTGAATTTATTCAGAACTTAGAAAAATTGAATAGTACATCAAAACATGCATCTATACACTCGATTGAATAATCACTATCTATTATGAGTCGTTGTCCCAGTCTTTGAGACATTCAATACACAAAGCAGGGCTGTGGAGCCGATGCGTTATCTCATCGGCTCCGGCTCCGGCTCCACGACACTGATGTGAAAGGCTCCGGCTCGGCTCCGGCTCCGGCTCCGGCTTCAAATTCAGGTTCTATCTATGCTGGTTATCCTGGATCCGTTGAACGGGTTTTTTGGATAACGGTGTGGCCTTTAGAGGCTTGCTACAATCATCAAATTAGTTTTCATTAACAAGCAACGACTTAAGTTAATAATAAAAATGATAATAGCCTAATATAATGACAAATAACATACTTGTCATATATTTTTGCATGAATTGACTATCTCTGAAAGATAAAATAAAGTTATAGCCAGGATTGGTTAAATTAGATAAAGATCTCCCGCACTGGCTAAATATAAATTGGCCTAGCCTGCAACCAGTCTACTACGAGGCTACATTAAATAAGACCACATGATTGATGATGATATACCTAATTAGCCGTCACAGGGGCCGAATAGTAGTATAAGCTTTTTAACAAAGCTTGAATATGAAACTGGATAGCGTATGCCTCTAAATAGCTTATAGGACCTGTATCTACTCGAACATGGAAAGGGTATCGGCTATATAGCCAAATATACCGTATCAATAAAGATATCAATTGCTTTATTGAATATTAAAGTGTATATAGGCTAGCTTAGGTTGTTATTGTTATTTGTTATTGCCTTTATTCAATAGTCTGTTGTTCCATGAATAATATGATCGGTGGGTAGCCCACGACTCATCATCTGTAGAAATTGTAATTTAGATAGCCTCATTGCAGTGTAGGCTAGAAATGTACAATTGAAAATTATACTTAAAAAAAATTAAAAATATCTAATTTAGGACAAGTTTTGTAATTCTATGCAGCATACTTAATAAGTTAAGGCCTAACTTACACTATATTAATTTCGTATTTTTCATTATGGCGTAAAGTTGCACTAAATAATTCATCAATGATTCATGCATATTATTATATTCAATTTATGTATAACACATTACCACTATTCCTCTGATGATGGTTAGGCTGATGAAACTGAACTCGGAGTATCACACAGTATGTTGCAGGGTGCTATGCATAATAAAAATTTGACTGCGAGCACCGAGCAGAAATCCCAACTTTGCCAGCTTTCGAATGCGCGCGCGGTTTAATGTCACAGACAATAGAAAAGGGAGGTCAAAAGGCGCCTTTATTGAGAGCGTCTCAGTCTTTTTTTATTGTTTACATATAAGTCAACATGATATCAGCATAAAGTGTTGACAGACGGAAAAAATAATAATGAAAATTCTTGAAATCCACAGGTCTATGACATTTGGGGAAATATTATTACACGATACGGCTCTTGTGCAGTCTTCCCCCCCCCCATTTTTTCTCTGGTCAAAAGATGCAGCACCATTGGATGTCCGTTTCAGCATCATCGGTTTGAGTGAAGCATTCCGTGCTGTTGTAAAAATCTACGTGGGTAATTGCGATGTCATAATCGCAAACTTCGTCAGCAAGTCAACATTGTAATTTGCCTTCGGGTTTTTCGCATTGAAATATAGACTACCCTTTGAATTTTGAAGTCAAAGGAAATTCATTGTGAATGAGATACCTTTAAAATAATGGGGCGCTACTAGAAGTGGCTGGGTCGCTTATTGCTATAGCCATGTGAGGACTTGTAGTCAGGTCATTCGTGTGAGTGTGAAGAATTATCCCTCCAATCAAAATTGATCAAATTGAATAATCGATTGTTTTGAAAAATGTAGGTGGGGGGACTGCACAAGAGCGTACAATACAATCTAAGGAAATTGGCATTGTCACAGATGCCAGTAGCTTCTGCCAGTAGCCATACCGATAGATGATAGCCTACATAGTAACCGTATTAGATTTAAGACATTGCGCAAGAAATGTAGCTATATTATCTTTGCTGACTGAACTGGAAATGTGTACATAAATGACTGGCGACTTGTCTCTAGGAATCTACAATCATCTAGTTAGCATGCATATAACAAGTCTTCAAATTAATGGATTTTGGAGAATACGTTGTCAATATGGAAATTAGTCTTACGAAACATATGCAATAAAAAAATATTACACATGTGTGTAAATATATAATAAATATAATACAAAAGAAGGCGGCAACTGCAAAGAAAGATATCGTGGAGGACAGATCATTGGTATACTTAAAAGACATATCTTTAGATTTCAAATGATTTCATTTTTTTATGATGCCAATTAATAACTTTCAAAATTCTAGATTTATATCAAAGCTCAAACTATCGGAGCCGGAGCCTTTGTGATAAATCGGCTCCGGCTCCGGCTCCGACCAAAACCATCGGCTCCGGCTCCGGCTCCGGCTCCACAGCCCTGACACAAAGCAGTATCACTGCATCCCGAACAATTCCTGCATCTGAGTTGAGGATTCTGTCCGTTTTGTTTGGGCGGAATCAATTCAGGAAAATGGGCTGCAGATACTGGAAGTGGTCGTACTCCGGTTCTTTGAAACTGTCCACTACGTCTGGGCTCAGACGCCACTCCTGAGAGATGAACAATAACCTTTGAACGTCACCTTTTCTTTTTCCCGACAATATAAGATAAAAGCATTTATCAAGAGCCGTTGAATAAAGTTAAAACCAATTTTTTTAATGCTGAGCTTCATCTTGTCGGGCGCGCGAATTTGTCCATCTGGCAAGTCTTTCGAAAATTTCAAGAGGCAGGAACTCATCAATATATTGCTCAGCAGAATTCAAGTCTGTCATAATTTGCCATCCATGATTAGTCGGTTGAAGATTTTGTAGACCTTGAGGCCATATAATGTTGCCACATTGTACAAAATTCCATTCGTTTGCGATCGTGTCGTTGTTTGTGTCGGAATAATCTGATTCACTACTCCTGTCATGCTCATCTTCGTCGTTAGAAATTTCATCAAAATCATTATCATTTTCATCACTTTCATTGTCATCTGATAAATCCAAGTCGACGTCAAATCTGTACCTGTGTACCGGAGCTCGTTGTCGACGCGAAAAACTGGACGCCATCGATAGAATAATTACCGAATGTTTAACTCTCATACCAAGAGAATAAATTCATCAGTGAATGAACATCACAACTACGCCTGATTGGTTGGCTACAAATAGCAATGCCTCATCTCGAAACCTTCCCATATAGCTTTCAGAAAGTCTGTCCAAGAATTCCAGTGATTATTGATTGACAAATTCGCTGCATTTTTATGATGACGTTTTCAAACGTTTCAGGAAGGAAGAGTGGACGTTTTAAAACGGTTTAGGGTCGAAAGGGTTAAACTTTCTCAGTTCAAACTATTGACCCTCTTAAAACTGTGATAAGAACATTTGGGCTTAAAATCTGAGGATAATATGGAAGCGTTTATGACAATTAAAACCCACTTCCAAAATATCCAAGGATTATCACAATAATCTTAAAAATGTATAAGATAATGGTTAATTATTTCGTAAAAAAGAGAAAACTTCGGTTATCTGTGGTCACGCTTGTTCTCTAATGCACCAAGAATGTGAAGTACAGCAACGTGACATGCGTTATAAAAGGTGTTAGTACGTGTTATCACGCATTAATCATTAAGAAACAATAGAATCATAGATATGACAAGTATGCGTCTTGTAGAGACTGTAAAATGAAAAATTCATGTACAGTCATGTTACTCATCAATAAAAGTAATTATCAATACTGAATAACTTAAAATTGGCAGTAAAATAATAAATAATAGACAATTATCTGCACGTAGAAACTCAGCTAAGTCGGAGAAGGAATAAACGGTCCTTCTGGCAGCAAAGATTAGGTTTCATATGACGTATCGTCACACTTTCGAAGATGGAAAGATGGAGGGGATCTTTAACCTGCTTGTGAGCTTGAAAGCCTTTGTCATTCGAGTTCAAGACTTTCGGTTTGTGCTGACACTGTTCAATGGCGAGTTGGCTGATTGTAGTGGTTTTCTGCACTTGGGCCGCGAATTTTAGGTTAACTGATTCGGGTTCATTAATACTAACACCTTTTAGTAAGCTCAGTGAAGCTGGGATGATTTTCCTTTGTTGCAAGCAAATCAATTGCAACTATTCGATGACACCAATCAACTAATTGCAATTCAATCTTCCTCATGTTGAAATACTGCGTTAAAGATAACATAACTGATGGCAGAGCCTGACGGGAGGTTAGCACGTTTTTCAGTAATAAAGTGTGAATAATCTTAGCAGCAAAACTTTTCTTGGGGATACGATATAAACTGACCTTCAGAATGAAAGTTAAAGATAACTTTCAGTTTTCTTTTAAAGGGCTTACAGATCACAGCTGACTATTTGCGAAAATATAATATATGCCAAAATAATTTCTGGAACATGAAGTTTCATGCGGTATAAGTTTTCCGTAGTTTAATCAGGACTTCAATACAAAAGTAAAGTTTGAAAATTGGTTGAAATTATTGTGCAACTATTTTTGAAATGGTCTGAAATACTTTCGAATCCACAGACAGTGTTGTCTACGTGCCTGCATTTGATATAAAGATTGTTCAAAAGTTTGTGGATGACATTGAGTTTATAGTAAATAAAAACAACAAAACAACTACTTTTCATTATCTTTTTCAATATCTGTGTCAAAATCTTTCGCCCATCAACCCATCATCACTAGGGGATTACCTTTTTATGCCATTAAAGTATCTTATGGACTTTGTATCGGAAAATATCTTTCGCTGCATGAAAGCCAGCCAACTTCCGCCAAAGATTTTGATGTTGAAAGATAAGTGAAACAATCTTTCATGATGCTTGGCATATTCGTCATGCCACCGAAATCTAAGGCGGTAAATGGGCTATGACTCATCCGCATGCTTGCCTGAGAAGAGGTAAATGTATTTACGTAATGTAAAGCATCCATTGATTACCTCCCAACATTGCCGTCAATTTGTCACTTTAAAGAAGCTTGAATCTACAGACATTTCTACTGATTTGAACTATTAGTGCGGAGCGGCAGCTCTTTCTACCATATATACCCGCATTTTTTGGGACGTGTTATCCCCAGGGCGCCTAAATATGCAGCCAAATCGAAAAGGAGATCAACGGGGTTCTAATGGTGCCACTCTATACCTCATACGATAACTAGAACTCCCGTAAATTGCATTAGAATTTTTCTTTAAGAACTCTAATTTTTGATGATACGCTCGTCAGTAGTCGATTAAATGATTCAGTCAGGACCACAGAATTAGATTCATTTGCGCGCTAGAAAGGAAGGGTTATTATATGTAACCTTAATATCGAAATGGCACATCACAGAATTAGACAACTTGCTCCTTCTCGAACGGATAATTCGTGTATCGCTTGCTATTGGAATTGGCAAACAATAAGCTGTCAGCAGAGGACAGCAGAGCCAGTGAGAGATGCGTGCGTGCTGTGATATCACTTCGCACACACCAAAACACACATCGCTGTCTGGCTAACATTCGATTCAGTGTATATGCACAATGCAGTGAGAAATGCCGAGGAGAGGATGTGAAAACATTAAGTGAACTCATTTTTCGTGCGCCTGCTACTTTTTTAATAATGATCGAGAGGGCCAACATTATGGAGAAAAGTTGTGCGCAATGATCTGAATTCTTCGAATCTGAAGGAATTGCGGCAATCGAAGCACTTTGCTGGAACTCACATTAATCCGCAAGCGACGCACGACTTTTTTCCTATCTCTGTAAGGTATTAGGAATTCCTTTTTGCCCACTTAATAGATTCCTCGATTTTGATTTCGAATTTATCACACTTCTAGCAAATCGAAGCATATAAACAAAATATTTAATTCTATGGTGAGCACTGTTGAGATGTTCGGGGATATCTATGTCCTATGACAATCTGTTCCATTTCACTGATAGCGTCTTTATAGAATGCCTGTTCGCACACCGCTTTTCCAATTTCAAGCTTTCGGAATTCAAAAATTGAAATGAGTTCGTTTAGAATTTATTTCAAAGAAATCTTTGGATTGACATTCTGAACATGATAATAGGCTTCACAGAGCCCTCCGTGAAATAAAACAATTAATGAGTCCTTGGAATGCTCCATGAAAATAATTGTAATTTAGCATTTCGAACATTTTTGGTTGAACGCACATTTAGTAGTGCAGTAAAACTCTAACAAAAAGTATATAATATATAATAAAAAAGTAGCTTCAATCCGACGTAAATCGGTACTGTAATCTCAATTGTTATTCATCGTATTAATGATCCAACTTCTGAATGAAGAAACTCTGGTGAAAATTCCTGGGAAACTTTCCGGTTGTGCAGCAGCAGTCGCGGACGCAATGCCAGCCTGATATTCAATTCCATCCTTTTCACAGATCAAGGGGCCACCACTATCCCCCTAAAATGCAAAGTCATTCATCTGGAATCTGTTATGATTATAAAATTTGAATCAGAACACACTTCAAGCACAATCAAAGCAATGTCAGTATGTTACCACCGTGAAATATGATTCTGCCTCTTCAACCTGATTAGACGCGGACTGATATGAGAAACGGGGAAAACGATATCAGCAACAGGGGGCAACACAGGCAGGTATTATAATTGTCACCCAACTCTGATTTATAAAAATAAGTAAATTTACGATTCAGTAAATTGAAAATTCTTGTTGTGCAGAATCTAACATGGAAATCATGCATTAGAGGAACAGTAGCTTCATGGTGCTGTATTCTTATGCAATTTGAATTCATGTCCGATGGAGCAAATGAAGTATGCTGCTGACGTTTTTCTTCTTTTTCAGCCGTTTTCAGTGCACTGCTGGATGAAGGCCTCTACGCGATGCCCTCGGATACCATTCCGTTACCGATCTGGTCCAACGCCCATCTTGCCTTCTTGCCACATGTCCAGCTCAGCTCCATTTCAGTTTTGCTGCAGTCTTCAGGACGTCACTTACTCCTGTCTGTTGTCTAATCTATGTGTTCTTCTTTTTATCTCGTCTTGTAATTTTCAACATTGCTCTTTCCATTGCTCTTTGGGTAACTTTATTTCTATGTTCCTTCGTTGTCTTCAACACTTCGCATCCGTATGTCAACACAGGGAGAATGCACTGATTGAAGGTTTGTCTCTTAAGGCACAGTGGTATGTCAATCTTGAATATATCTTCTGCGCGATTAAATGCTTGCCATGCTTGTCCTACTGATTTCCTTAGCGAATTCTTGCTGCTCATGCTTACTAAGTGACCAAGGTACACATATTCTTGGACCTCTTCGATCTGCACGTTGTCGACACTCACCGGTTGAGATAACACTGTTGTTTTTCATGATTTTTTGTTTTGTCTACATTTATTCTTAGTTCTCTTTGTTTACTGGCAAGAGCTAACTCATTTATCATTCTTTGGAGATCTTCCATATTTTCTGAGAAAATAACAATGCCGTCAGCAAATTGCATATGACTCAATTTCATGCCATTAACATTTATGTCTTTTTCTATCCAGTCCAACGACCTAAAAACATCTTCAAGAACCGCCGTAAACAGTTTTGGGGAGATTGTATCACCTTGCCTTACTCCCCTAGTGACACTAGAAGGTCTACTCTCTTCTTCCATCCTGATAACAGCTTGACTTTGACTGTAGATCGTCTTCAAGATATTCACGTAAACAGGGTCGACTCCTTGGATTTCTAATGCTTGTGTTCTACTGTATCAAACGCCTTCTCAAAGTCCATGAAACCCATGCACAAAGGCTTGCCGTATTCATTACATTTTTCGATAAGCTGGTCCACAACATGCACATGATCAGTTGTAGAAAATTCTTTGCGGAATCCAGCTTGTTCTTTGCTTTGGTTTTCGTCCAGTACTTAGGTGATCCGGTTGCAGATGACATTTGTAAACGGCTTGCACATACGTGGTAATAGCGAAATTGGTCGGTAGTTCTTCGATTCTTCTTGTCATCTTTCCTGTGGAGCAGTGTGGCGGTTGCTGTTTTCCAATCGTCTGGTATCCTTTGATCAATAAGAATTTGCGTTGATATTTTCGAGATTCTATCAGCTATTAACTCAGAAACCGTTAAAGAGTGGAAACTGCCTCTCTGGGAACACATGAATTCTGCCGATAATAAATAGCTTTATCGGATATTCAAAATTCAGAATAAAGGCTCTGACATGCTCCCAACATTTTCGTCAATGCTTGGCGATGCCAAAAATTGTGGTTTCAGGAAAAAGGAACGTGAGTTCATATTCACTTGTGCAGGAAGGAAGCCGAAAAACCAGTTGATAGTACGAAATCGATGTAAGTAACAGTAAAGAAAAGGAAGAAATACGAAATAACCCAAAAGTCTTGTATTCAAAGGTAACTAAGTATCTAAGTACGTGTTGCTGCCTGCACAATCATGGAAAAAATTGCCTGCCACATGGGAATCGAAGCCAGTCATCGACACATGCTAACGTAATCTGACTACCGCCAAGACCAGCGAGGCACAAGACTGTCTCAGGAACAGCAATGCATCCACACAGCATCGTGCTCATTGTCTTTGTTTAATAACCAGAGAGACACTGTGTCTTGCAATGTCCATCCGCGTACGATTCTGCTTCATGAAAACACAAATGCTTAAGTTGACATTGCTTTCAAGAAATTGCATTGACGTATTACTTATATTATCTTTATGAGTAGTCGGGTATAAACATTAGCCATGAGAATGGAGAAGTATTTGGTAAATTAACTTTATCGATTAGAGCCTCGATATATCGCTTATGAATATCAAAAGAAGAATGTCAAATTTTTTACAATAATCTTGCACCGATGTCTCGAGATAATGAAAATAACATTTATTCATTACATCATGCATTGCAAGAAATGCAAACTGAAAATGCGCATGAATACAAAATTCACATCCATCGTCCATGCAGGATCACTCCATTGGCTAGAACGACAGTGGAGACTGAACGTCTTGACAGGAGAAGACTAAATGTCTTGAAATTAGAAGTCAAAGACCACGTGCAATGTCGGATCAGCATGAAATCTAGAAAATAGCAAGCGAAACTATGAAAAAGTAAAAATGCGTTAAAAAATGAAAAAGACGGAGAGATTGTATTTAAGTTTCTGTTTGAGTTACAGCACACGAATTATCCTGCAAATTACACATTTTCTCATTGTAGTTGGATGTAGATACTCTAAGTCATAAACAATGCGGATACAGGCAAGGCAATTACAATTAAGTCTTTTCTAAGCCAAATGATGCATGTTAGATGATGCATGTGCATAATCCAATGTCAGTTGAAATGTACTCACCGAACAGATTCCTTTGTTGCCGTTATAATGTCCTGCGCACATGTCATTTTCGAGATTGACATATCGACTGCCAAACGTTCCTAGGCATCTTGAGTCCGGAATTATCGTGAAATTAATCTTACTGGCAAATTTTGAAGACCTCCCACCATTTTGCTTGCATCCCCATCCAGCAAAAACACATTTCGTACCACTGGGTGGCCATTTATTTCTACCTAGGCTCATCGCCGCTGTGGGCAGTCGAATCGGTGCCATTGTGTCATACTGTTGATGGGGAACTGGTTTCTCCATCTTCAGCAACGCGATATCGTAATGCAGCTGTCCATTGCCACTACTGTCTGAAAGTGATGATTGATCAGTTCAAGCATGTAAAGCAGCTATCAAACCATCTTTTTACTTTCGACCTACAGACCAGACAGCATTACTCATAGAGTAAATATTTTAGATAGAATGTCGACTGAAAAAAACATCCGCATACAATAAAAACATTCAGTTTTTTGCAGAGATTACGTTCCTGTGATCCAAAAAATTGTATTTGTACAGTCTTTAAAAAGCTAAATTTTTGCAAACTTTTCCTGTGTTTGTATACTATTGACAGGAACACATAAGTAGTACTTGTTGGATATCAAAAGGAATGTATATTTGCCAACAAGCATCTTAATTAATCAGATCTTCAGCTAATTATCAAAGGAAATTCATGAATCGCATTATAATGCAAGTCTTCAAGACATTTCAAGTTTTTAATTCCATTTTCATTGGCATAATTTTGTGATTCACTAAATTTATATTTCATTTCTTGAATCTGAATAGTAATGTGGACCCCTTGCATCCTCTAAAACTAGTTGCGATCATTGTCTTTGATTGTATTATATTGCTCTCCCAGTGGCAAGGAGCTTGTGATTAGTGATATGATCACGCTCAAGAAAATACTCTTACTGAGAAGGCGAAGTTTGAGCATTGAAGTAATAGCAATCTTCGAATTGCTAATTCAACAAGCATTGCCTCTCTAAGGCTGTCATAAAGCTACTAGAAGTAGTGTTCAAATCGTTCTGCTATTATTGATACAATAGTCAAACAGATGCACTTGTGGATGAGTGAGTATGTTAATCACAACTTCAGTTCGAATTTTATAATGCTCTGTAACTTGAATTGAGTGAAATGCTCAAAAATACTTTTCGCATGTGCAATATTTTATGTAATTTAAATTGGTCACCACCAAAAATGTAGAAACAAAAAGTCTCAGCAAATTGGAGGTCTTAAAATGCTCAAAGGGCCGGATAAAAGATGGTCAAGAGGCGGGGGATTGGAGTTGAAATTGTGCATATACCTAGGCTGTAATGCCATAGCTGATGGAAATAACTTAAGGATGTACGAGTATCATGTATAATGCATTCACTGGATATTCAGTTAATTCAGCATTATCGAACGCTTGTCTATGTTGATCATAGTAATGAAAAAGTGCCATATTTTGTGATATAGAACGATGAAACACATTGAAAGATATCTTTTGAAGTAATATAAAAAGGTAATATGGAACGGTAATAGAAACGGCAATTGAACGGCAATAGAAAATGGTGTGATGCTATATCTAGATGTATATCTTTAGACGGTGGAGATCTAATCGACAAGTGTTCAATAAGTCACATGGTTACAATCTGCAACGAAGAAAAGGTTATTTAAATACTACGTATAAACAATTAAGCAATAGGTAATGTTAGTTAAATATCTTTAAGAAATAAGAGCTACCATTATAACCTAATGTTCGGTTAAGTAATGGGTTGCTACTAAAAATTTTTATAGATTCAACAATACTAATCTCAAAGTCCGAGTTTCCACGGTAAATGATTTTAAAGCAATCATTGTAGTTACGAAAACAATGGTTATATTGTTCTATGTGTTTTGCAATGGCACTATTGCCACTTAAGTGGTCAAGTTTACGTTGATGCAGACGTCTTTTGGTTTTGCCAATATATTGGCAATCAGGATCAACCTGACATTGAAAGCAATAGACAAGACGCGATTGCATGTCTGGACCTAACTTACTTTTAAGGGAGAAATATCTTCCAGTTTTGAGCGAGGTCATAAAGTGATGTGATATGCTGAGTCAGTGTGTGGTGTGTTCGCTGTCACGTGATTCGATGTAGTCTGCACGGCTTGCTGCAGTAGCAGACAGATCACAACAAGCGGTTACGACGTGAGTAAAGGTTGCATTCAAGATTGCTGTTTTATCTGGTAGCAGAGCGTGATTTGATGATGGATGGCATTCCAAAGATAAGTGATTTTTCAACGGCTACAGACTTCATAACGGCGTTTGAGCTACACATGGATTGTTTTTTAATGACAAAGTCCTTTGATGAATCAGAACATGACAGTATTCGTGTGAAATTCTTGAAATTTGCGATGAGCAAATCACCTGGCTTCAATGCTCTTGGTGTTGATGGAAGAGCTACTTACGAATCGTTGAAGCGGAAGGTTTCCTTGATACTTCAGCCCACAAGTACGCCTCTGAAGAGTTTCTTTGAATTGGATTGTTGCAATTTCAAATCGGCAACAGATTACATTGTTGAAAGCAAGAAGTTATTGAGTTGTTTTATTGATGATGAAACGATCATGGAACTACTGATTAAACAACGATTGGTGGAACTATTACCTTCTGATGCTGGACTCATGTTGGGAAATGCTTCTAATTTTACAGAATTCATGAAGCAGTTGTCGTTTATGTGGAATTTGCTATCTTCGTCACCACAATCGTGTTTGTCAATTTCAAAGAATGTGTCTCAGAAACGACGATTTATTCCCAATTCAAAGGCGATGACTGACCGTTGCTATGCTTGTGACGGTTATGGGCATTATGCGCGAGATTGTCCGAATAATCGTAATTGTAATCGACAACCAAGAGATGCCTTGAAGTCTGCCAAATCTGATTTTCCGAAGGCCTGGTCTCGTCGTTCGGTCACTGACATCACTGATCCTGATTCAAAAAACTCGACAGAGTAATGGGTGTCGCTCGGCCTGTTACTTACAGAGATTCAGAGGGTGATGATTATGTGGTGACTGGAACTATCATTGACAATAACGTGTGGTTGCGAATATTATTGGATTCTGGTTCGACATCTTCATTTGTTAGAGACGAGTGTCTGGACAACTTGAGTAGTTTCATTTACAAGAGCAAAAACGATTTCCGCTTTTACTCCGGCAAATTTTCCGCTGATTCATGTATTGACTTGTCTGTTCGGATTTTTCAAACGGAATTTCGACATTCATTTTATTGTGATGACCACTATCTCTATTATTTTCCTTATGATATGATAGTTGGTCGTGATATACTGAATGCGCTTGGAGTGAAATTGCAGTGGCCGGATCGAATGTGTTTGAACGTCGAAGAAGAAGAACCCATCGATCTTCATAATGATGATATCTATTTGCCGTTGCAACCAAGTGCTATGGAGTCAGTGAATCTTGGTAACTGTCCTAATCAAATAAAGCATATATTGCTGCAGTACTCGAGTGTTTTCTCAGATAATTCCGGAATTATGTCTGATCGATTCAAGTTTGATGTCCAGTTAGATACCACAAATGCATTACGCATACCAGCAAGGAGGGTTCCGATTCATTTCGAAAGTGAAGTCCAACGGCAGATGTGTGATTTAGAAGAGAGAGGAATTATTACAAGGACTACATCCCCCTTTTCCTTTCCGATTGTTATTGCCAAAAAGAAAACTGGAGATATCCGCCTGTGTGTTGATTTCAGGCAATTTAACAAACATACTGTGAAATTGTCGTGCGATATTCCACAATTTGAGGAAATCCGAAATAAAGTGCATGGTAGGAGAGTATTCTCTACATTGGATCTATCTCACGGATATTGGCATATTCCACTAACTGACAGTGCAAAAGAAAAGTTGTGTTTTTCTCCTGGTCCCAGTATGGGAAATTGGAGCTTCAATGTCATGCCATTTGGACCGAAGAATGCACCTGGTCATTTCCAGCGCTGCGTGCAGGATATCCTTGGTGATCTCGATTTTGTCTTTATTTACATAGACGATATTTTGATTTTTTCTCACGATGTGACAGAGCATTGCAAGCATCTAGACATTGTTTTCGATCGTCTTCAGCAAAATAACTTGCATTTGAAAGCAGCAAAATGTCACTTTGCAAAAGACTGCGCTGAATATTTGGGTCATGTTTTGAGAGGTGACTCTTATACATTCAATGATAAAGCAAGGCATGTTTTACGAGATTATCCTCTTCCAACTTCCTATAAAGAGCTGGAGAGCTTTATTGGACTGATAAACTATTACAGAAAGTTTGTCAAAAATTTCGCTGCAGTCACAAAGCGATTATTTGACTTCAAAATGGCTTGCTACAAGTCTACAAAGGAACTGAAATGGACTTCAGAATTGATTGATTCGTTTAATAATATCTGTTACTTGATCATTAAAGCCACCCCTTTGGCGATTCCTGACCCCAAATCTCTGTTCAAGATAGAGACTGATGCTTCAGATGTAGCTATTGGAGCCACTTTGATCCAAAATAATAGGCCTATTCAATATTCAAGTCGCTTGTTGAAGAAGGCCGAGTTGCAATATTCGACATACGAAAAGGAACTGCTCGCGATTATATTTGGATTAAAACAGTATTGTGATTGCTTGATTGGAAAGAAATTTATTCTGAGGTGTGACCACAAACCTTTGATTTGGATTAAAGATCAGAAGCTCAAAGGTCGCATTGGAAGATGGATTCTCACATTACAGGAATTTGACTTGATATAGAGCATGTCGCTGGAGCTTCAAATGCAGTTGCTGATGCATTGAGTCGGCGAGCTTTGGCTGTGATTCCCGACGTCAAGTGCTTTGATTGGAGAAAATTGCAGGAACCGTTGTTGTCCGATGGTGTCATTTCCACATATTTGGATGCATACAAGAAGCATGTCAATATTGAAGATGGTCTGGTGAAATTCAAGATCAGGATTTTGTGCCCAACTCAGTTATTATGGATTTACTAAAGCAGACACATGAGCTTTTGGGACACCCTGGTGTGCGGAGGATGCAAGACTTTATTAGAAGTCGCTACTTTTGGCCTAAAATGTTTTCTCACATCAGAAACTTTGTGAAGCAGTGTGATTCATGTTCATTTTCCAAATCATACTCTTATTTTCGGAATGAGGAATACCAATATCATGCAAATTTTCCTTTTGAGAAAGTGTCTATCGATTTGAAAGGCCCAGTCCACTTGGCTAGAGGTGGCTACCAATATATTGTGGTTGTAAAGGATTCTTTTAGTGGATACAGCTGTTTCTATCCATTGATGTCCAAAGACAGTCAGACGGTATTGAACAAATTGTTGGATTTCATGTGTGTCTATGGCAAACCAACCGTCTTCTTATCGGATGGTAGTCTTGAATTCTCTGCATTAAAGAAGTTTTGTGAACGCTTTAACATTCTACATCAAACAACCTCAGCTTTCCATCATGGTAATGGTTCAGTGGAGAGGACTATCCGTTGGCTGGAAGAGAAATTAATTCAAAATCCAACAGGCTGGCCTGATAAACTGCTGTATTGGCAATTTATTTACAATTATCAGCGAAGTGCAACTACTGGCCTCACACCTAATGATGTTATTTTCTCATACAAAACTCGTCATATGTCCGATTTTGATCACCCGAAATATCCCCTGGACACTCGGCCAAACACTCATAAGCGTTTGAATGTCGGCGATCTTGTTTTAGTAAAGAACTCATTACGCAAGAAGGGATCTCCTTATTATTTGGATGATGTATTTGAAGTGGTGCAAATCAAGGGACAATCAATAACTGTGAAATCTGGACGGAAAACTTTGCAGAGACATATAACATTGTAGGTGTTTGTCGGCTTCTCAGCCGTGGTGACCTCTTTGGTGCGTGTGTGCATGTGGGCTTTGCCGCCTATGATGCGGTATTACTGTGTCTCGTAGGTGTTTGTCGGCTTCTCAGCCGTGGTGACCTCTTTGGTGCGTGTGTGCATGTGGGCTTTGCCGCCTATGATGCGGTATTACTGTGTCTCCCAGTCTCCCATGTATGGCGTCACACTCTTGCCTTCCATTCTCGTGCGTCAAATTACATGACGTCATGTTTTCGCATAATTGGGACCTAAAGTGGAAGTCGGATATACATTTCTGTCTATATCATTGTGATGTGTTTGCCTGAGTAATAAGAAAGCGAATCGACGCGGAACGCTGGCCTTTTTGATTTGCAACACTACAAGCTATCACGGCTCATGAAGCTGATCGAAGTGGTGAAAAAGTTTGCTGGCGGTGCGAATGACGACATCGAGCAATGGATAGACAAGTTCCGGGTTGCGGTGGACGTTACGATCGAGGATGTCGCCAACAAAACCGACGACAAATTAGCAAAGATTTTACCAATCTTTCTTGATGGTCCTGCCTATGCCACCTGGAAACAATTGCCAGACGCTGACAAATCCAACTTTGCAACGGCGCTCGCGGCGTTGCGGCGAGTGTTTGGTCGGTCGAAGTTGCAAGCGTGGCAAGACCTGAAGAGGATCAGACATCTGCCCGGTGAATCAGTGGATGTACTGGCAGATGAAATCAAGAGGTCTCTACAAGTCATATCTGGCGATAAAAGCATGGTACCTGACCAAATTGTATCGTGCTACTTGGTGGACGCCCTGCCCCCATCAGTTTCCCCTCAGGTACGGCTACAATGTGGAGAAGATCTCGACCTACAATCGGTGATATCCTGTGCCAAGTCCCTGTTGACCAGTGTCTGCGATACAGCGGGGCTCTCAGCTGCAACAATTTCAAATGCTAACAATCAACGGAGGAGAGCGGACAAATCATTCAGACCGCGCTGCAACAGCTGCCGGAGATTCGGACATACCGAACGAGAATGCAATACCGTCTGCTACAAGTGCGGAGAAGTTGGCCACATGCGTCCTGACTGTCGGAGAAACGCCCAGGGAAACGGTCAAGCGGAGGCGGCTGCGCGGATCATGCTGCCCCCGCACAGATGCATTAATCCGGGAAATGTGCATCGATGGTCGGACAATGAGAACTCTGATCGACACCGGATGCAGTGTAACCCTCATAGGTGAGCATGCCATACATGGGAGACGCCGTAATTCTTCTAAGATTTTGAAGTTGGAGATGATGAATAAGGCTTTGCTGTTTACGCGGGGGTCGGTTGAGTTGAGTTCTATAGTAACTGATAGTGGTATTGACTTAGGATCCGTAAGTTCTCACGTTGTTTCAAGTCTACCTCTAAATGTAGACGTAGTTCTAGGGCTGGACGTGTTGGCCTCGAATGGGTTTGAGCTATACTATTCAGACGGTAAATTCTGCGTAAATTTCGCGTCTAAATATGACAGGGTTAACCCCTATCGCAAGCGTAACAAAGCGTTAATTAAAGAAATGTGTATTAACGGTAAAAAATTGAAACCACTTATTGATACAGGATGCAGTTTGACTTTAATCAGCGACCACGTACGGTGGAAGCGTTGTAGTTCTCCCAGTATTGCCTTAGAAATGATGAACCGGACAGTTTTGAATACGAGTGGGTCAGTTGAGTTTAAATCGATTGAAGCGATAGTGTTGACTTAGGACCTGTTACTGCGTATTGTGTCCGTAGGCTACCGTTAGACGTAGACGTAGTCATAGGATTGGACGTGTTGTCACAGAACAGGCTTGAGCTGTGTTGTCGTGACGGGAATGTTATGATAAACTTCACTAAGTTAGAGGATAATATGGCCAATGTCATTACTCAGCCTACCATTAGCAAGGATACAGTTATTTCCGATAGTGATTTTGAGGCAAGGTTTAACAATGGCCATTGGGTAGCTAATTGGAAGTGGACTAATGAGGACGAAACTAAAGAGCTGCACAGATTTCCGTGTAATTACGTTAAGCAAACTAATCGGGAGGCTTGCGATAAGGAAATAGAAACATGGGTAAGAGAAGGCATTCTTGTCAAACACTCAAACAATAGGCATGGCGAGATACGCGGTTACCTACCGCTGATGGCTATTGAGCAAGACAAAGGTGATGAGAGTAAAGTCCGCCCGGTGCTAGATTATCGCAAGCTGAATCGTATTGTTCAGAGTTATCCGGGTGGGGCGGGTCCCCTCTGTGCAGATAGGCTGAGAGAGTGGCGTATGAAAGGAGAGAAAGGAGCTTTGTTAGATCTCAGGAAAGCCTATTTACAAATTCATATTGATAAGTCACTATGGACTTACCAAGCTGTCCGTTGGAGAGGAAATATTTATCTGCTTACCAGACTGGGTTTTGGTCTGTCAGTCGCGCCCAAGATAATGACAGCTATAGTTCAGAAAGTATTGGACCAAGATGATAAGATCAAGAAGGCGGTTTCGAGTTACGTAGATGATCTATTTATTGATACTTCAGAAGTTGATATTAATCATGTAAAATCACATTTACTGACGTGGGGATTAGTGACAAAGGAACCCTTGACTCTGGGTCGCACTGATGGAGTTAGGGTGCTAGGCATGAAGGTGAAGGAAGACTTGTCTTGGGAAAGAGACAACAAAATACCGACTCTCCCTGATGAATGTTCCAGGAGGCAAATACATAGCATAGTGGGTGAGCTGGTGGGCCACTTCCCAACAGCAAGTTGGTTGCGAGTCCACTGCAGTTTTATGCAGCGGTTGACTGCCGTCTCTAAGATGGGATGGGATGACGTGGCTTCCGAGCACCTAAGGAAACCCTTGAAAGAAATCCTAGAGAAAATTAGGAACGAAGGCGATCCTGTGCGTGGGCAGTGGCCAGTCAGTGAATGCGCTCCGATGACAGTGTGGGCAGATGCTAGCGGTTGGCAATAGGTGTAGCGCTAGAGGTTAGTGGGAGCATAGTAGAGGACGCGACTTGGTTGAGACCGCGGGACGACTCGGCACACATAAACTTGAGCGAGTTGGACGCCGTTATCAAAGGAATCAACATGGCACTGAGATGGGGGCGAAGATACTTGTACATCAGAACCGACTCTTCAACAGTATACAAGTGGCTGCAGGCGACTATTAATAAAACGCATAATGTAAAATCTCGGGCGCTATCGGAGAGATTAATTCGGCGCAGGCTCGATACTTTAAAAGAAATAATTGAAACTGAGCAGCTCCAATTAGAACCGATTTTAGTTGAATCAAAGAAAAATTTGGCTGATAAACTTACTCGTGTACCGCGTAATTGGCTGCAAATAGAACAAGATTTGGTAGTGTCAAATGACACCGCGACTGCTTCATTAGCGACTGCTGCTGTTCAAGATAGAGAAGAAAATCAGCTCATCAACGACATAAAGTCAATACATACGAGGTGTCACTTCGGGGTAGATAGGACTTTACGCTTGGCTAGGGAAAAGTGGGGCGCTCAAGTCTCCAGGAGGATGGTTAGAAAAATTGTCAGCAGATGCGACACCTGCTCTAAAATTGATCCCGCCATCAACTTCAAATGGCAACATGGTAGAATATCTAGCCATATCGTATGGGACAGGGTTGCTATGGACATAACGCATTTTAAGGGAAAGCCGTACATATCATTAACTGATTTAGCATCCCGTTTTACCGTATGGCGTGAGTTGAAAAATGAATCAGCGTCCGAATTAGTCAGTCATGTAGAGCAAGCCATCGCTGAGTTTGGCCCTCCCTCCTCGATCTTAACAGACAACGGGACAATATTTCGTAGTCGTCTATTTGCAGAGCTCTTAGATAATTGGGAGATAGAACAAATTTTGTCATGTGCATATCGACCCCAGGGCAACGCAGTCATAGAACGTATGCATCGAACGGTTAAAAGGTGCGCTGCGCGTACATCTAGATCGATACAGGAAGCTATTTTTTGGGTGAATAGCAGTAGGGACGGAAACAATCTCAGTCCGTTCGAGCTGATGTTCTCAGCTTCTTCGAGGAAGCCGGGAATCAGTAAGCAGCGGCAACAAATAACAGGTGATATCGACCACATACTAAAGCAGCAGAACGTAATAGATAACGACATGTATGACCCAGAGAGAAATCCGTTCACCGTAGGAGATAGAGTTTACATGCGTGATCCTGAGGGCAAGTGTGAAAGCATCTGGTCAGGGCCCCATAGAATCACCTCCATTAAATCGAGCGTAGGAGTGATTATTAACGACGATGGGGTTACGAGGCATGTCTCGCACCTTCGTATGGTACCCAGCGACAAACATATCATAGAGGACTTCGAACTGAATGATGATGAGGAAGATGGGTATTCAACCAATGCGAACGATAATAGCATCATTCCTCGTAGAAGTGTGCGTGTGAAGAGGCGCCCCGAGTGGATGAACGATTACATTTGTTGAGCCTGTTAATCTCTCAGTTTTTAGGTCTTAAGACCTGTGGGGCGTGTAGGTGTTTGTCGGCTTCTCAGCCGTGGTGACCTCTTTGGTGCGTGTGTGCATGTGGGCTTTGCCGCCTATGATGCGGTATTACTGTGTCTCGTAGGTGTTTGTCGGCTTCTCAGCCGTGGTGACCTCTTTGGTGCGTGTGTGCATGTGGGCTTTGCCGCCTATGATGCGGTATTACTGTGTCTCCCAGTCTCCCATGTATGGCGTCACACTCTTGCCTTCCATTCTCGTGCGTCAAATTACATGACGTCATGTTTTCGCATAATTGGGACCTAAAGTGGAAGTCGGATATACATTTCTGTCTATATCATTGTGATGTGTTTGCCTGAGTAATAAGAAAGCGAATCGACGCGGAACGCTGGCCTTTTTGATTTGCAACACTACAAACATTTTTGAAACCGTATTCTCCTGTTGATCCTTCATTTTGATGCGTTTTGAATTTTAAATAGGGAGGAGTGATGTGATATGCTGAGTCAGTGTGTGGTGTGTTCGCTGTCACGTGATTCGATGTAGTCTGCACGGCTTGTTGCAGTAGCAGACAGATCACAACAAGCGGTTACGACGTGAGTAAAGGTTGCATTCAAGATTGCTGTTTTATCTGGTAGCAGAGCGTGATTTGATGATGGATGGCATTCCAAAGATAAGTGATTTTTCAGCGGTTTTGCTGTTTTATCTCATAACAACCTTGCATTCCAAGTTAAGTTTACGAAATATTGTTACTAACTTATTACTAAATTTCTGTGATGCATAACCCACGAAGGGAATTTTGATTATTTTTTTGAAGTCATTATTAATTGTTACGCGAGAAGAATTAAACAATTGTTTACACGTAGTATGTATATGTATATCTTTACATCCGTTTCTGCGCCACTAAAATTACCATAGACATGATAGAGGGGCCACAATGATATCTGATAGTCCATGTGAGATCGGCAGGCAACATTGACAACAATAAAACCTCTAGAATGGAAATTTAGCTTCATGCAATGCACAATAACGGCACATAAATCGCACGCATTTTCACTTAGATGCACCTGCCAACGTCTGCATGATTGGGTTAGAATCAGTCACATGGGTAAATCGAAGCTTTTAATTGGCGGTTCATGCCCTTAGTTCCCCCCGGATGTGCCGCGACCTTGAGTCAATTTCCATTTTCAATATCTAAATCTATTAGATGACCATAGCGCGTTCGATAATAGTTATACAGCTAGCTACCATGTCGTAGCTGTATAACTATAATGTTGTCTACGAGCACCTGATTGTGGTGAAGAAATTTAGCTTCACAGTTGCAATTATCCATAAACCGCATACAAAAAATGGTTTATTGAGTAGTAGTCCTAATTTGCTTGCAGATTTTCATGCATACTTTAAACAAACTGAAGCTCAAATTACCTTGGTGTATAAATCGTGGGTGAATAATAATCTTCTCAATATCTACCTTCCACATGTACCACTTCTTCCGCCGCATAACTCGCCCAAAAAGGTGCTTCACATAATCCCTCCAACTTGGCTGAAGATATTTCAAAAGGAACATAGAAAACTCAATTCAAGCAAGACTTCCTCAAATATATGATAATTACCGAAATCCGTTTGGTGGCAAGAGTAGCTGTCCACTTCGAAGGATCATTGAGACTGAAAATGGAAAACATCATTCGTACACTGCGATGTATACGAGTACCCTTCAATTCTATGATGAGAATAATGACTTCCTGAATAGTCACATGCATGAATCTGCCGTGAATAAATGTATGGACGAAATTGCGCGGTCAACATCTTGCAGACCCGGCTGCCAATTGCAGAAGTACAGCGTCTTTGCAATACTAGCAGTCAAAATGAAAGGCAGGGATGTCCAATTTAAGAACGCGACTGACTGACTGACTTTCAAACATGCACTCCTTCATGACGTGAATTAAAATATATAGGAAATCATCGCCAAAGCTTTCGACAATTTCTATCCCTGCCATTTATTTAGACTGCAAATAATAGTGAAATATTGCTTCTTTTGCACTTGGCAGACAAGTTTGGCATGGAATCAGACTTGACGCGTGGTTTGGACCATAATTACAATAATTGATTTCATTTTTACATCTGCAGTGAAGAGCAATAGTGCTGAAGTGCAATTGCCTAATTATTCAAGATATCAAAATATTGAAAACAAACTTATTGGATATTTTTCAAGGAAAGCACACAGCCTGATTCTACCACCTGTCAATATCGCTTTAAAACAAGCACGCTATATCTTATTTCGAAGCATTTGTTACGTTTTATAGATTTTCAACAAAGAAGGGTTTACTTATGCAAACAAATATTCACTGGCTTTGATAACGATTTAGAAGCCTTTATTAGTGAGTGTCGATGTGGTCTACCTGGATTTGGTAGTCCCTAATTTTACATTAGCCTTATACATGTCACTGATACTTTAGGTAAAACATAATTGTAGCAAGTCGTCTTTTTCTACATGAGTCAGAGAAATGTTCATGTATAAATTCAATTAGTGCATTTCAAATGGACAAAAATATTGCAGCTTCAACACAATATTTGAATCCAGTTTTGAACTATGTGGTCACATCGTTTTTGAAACCGTGCTTGAAAATCATTCTAAACCGGCTTTAATTATCGCTTCAACTGTGTATATGGATAGTTTTCCATAACAATGATTTTAAGAATATTCTTCAAACATTACTTAAGATAAGCGCTTAAGGGAAACTATCTTTTTGTAAAACTGAATTGCATAAATGCATTGTCTAACTGAGATCCCAGTTATTGATAACTATGAAATCTAAAATCAAAATCAAACATTAATAGCTTCGCAATTCTGGGGCAGTACACTGTAAATCCAAGTCTACCACTTAGTATCACGTTTTGACGAGACATCTACTCATTGATCATAATTGCTATTGGAACTGATTTGCTATAGCGAGCATTTGTTCCCGCCGACTGACTCGGTCACAAAAGTGTGCAGAAAGAAGAAAATACAGTTTTTTGAAGATTTATCTCTTACTAGTTATCAATGGTGGTAGGCAGTAATGGTTAATGCCAAGCAACATGAGGTCGAGCAGATTAAATCCGCCTAAGAAGTCGCAGATAACTTTGTGTGTACACTGCAAATCGCTCAATACCAATCACATACGAAGGATGCACACCAAAATTTATATTTTTTGGTATATTTCTGTATTCTCTTGGTATATAATTATTTGCATGCTTTCCGTAAGTAATTTCAAATGTGGTATGCTTTACATACTAAAACCATACTAGCACAATGTTAAAAGAAAGCATAAATCATGTCCTAAGTATGCTGATTTAAGGCCTATTGTCAATAAAGATCACACTAATGTTACTACTGCTTTGTAAGTAGTGAGATAATGACATTCAAGTGTGTTACTTTCAATACTGAATTCGATTTTAATACACGTAAGTCTAAGGCATTTCATAAATGATCTATAAGCACCATCAACAATTATGCATTAAATGTAATTTTTAAATTAAGCATTATCAATCTGAAATAAAAACACATTACAAATGTATAATTCATGAAAGCTAAAATAGTTATGTTTGAGATATATAAGTCAACATGACTGCACGAAATATATCGCTTGAATGAATTGATGTTTATCAACTTGGTTCATAAGGTAGAGCTAACTAAACGTCCTGTTAATGTTGCTAAACAAGTAGCAACGACGACAATCTCGTGGAGTATAACATTCACAATAGATCTAATGTACTTAAATATCGCTCTATCAAACAAAAAATATTCACGACTGGTATTACCGAAAAAAGTTATTTGATAGTAGTATGTAATACATATATGCTATGTGACTTAAAGCTGCACATACGAAATGCATATCAGAGGCATACGAATAAGGATGAATTTGCATCGGGTCTCGTATATAAAACATACCAACAGTTCGTATTTCAGTGTAAAACAGCCAATCACAGATAGAATAGTTCGTATCGCTACATACCAATCACATACGAAAGTAAGTGAGATGTCGTATGAAAAACATACCAGATCTCTGTAGACATACCAGAATCTCGTATCAGATGTTAGTTTTAAATTGTATGTGATTTTGGAATATGTTTGCATGTAATTTTCGTATCCAGCGATTTACAGTGTACGATTTGCAGATGAACGAAACATCATCGCATGTTTAACTCAAATTGAAATCAGGACATGATACGATCGGCAATCACCGATGGAGGAGAGTGTTGGGCACCGATGAAGAAAGATACACAAAGGGTGATGGTGACCGAAATGATGATGCTCAGGTGATGTCAATGCTCAACCCTCCGGCACCGAATCAAGAATGAAGAGATTCGGCGCACAGTGAGAGCCCCATGAATCGACAGATTCATGGATCATGGAGTATAGGCACGTCAGAAGAAGACCGGACGATCATGCAATATGGAGTAATATGTAACTTTGGAGTAATATGGGATTGTTAAAGTAAGGGTATAACAAGGGTATAGCAAAATAAGGGTGAGCAAAGATGAGCATTTGCAACATTCGCACATCTACATCATGAGCGAAATGTCTCCGCAGTCTAAAAAAAGTTTTTGATGATTTTTTTGGTGACAAAATCATCAATTCTTGCGATAATCCACTTATGGAGCTAATTTGAAAAGTACATCAAGCTTGTAATAATCAAACCATTCTTGAACATTAGAGAGATCGGAAATTTACATTGAAAAGAAATGCGTCAAATCTCTGCATTCCGATGCGAAGTTCAAATTCAAGATATCACTTACTTTATGATGCGATTATTTAGCCTCCTCGGGAAACAATGAGCAGCAGAGAGTAGCCACTGATTATTCAGAAGCGAAGCTCCACATTGCTCAATCATTGGCACGGGAATAAAACCAAATAATTTGCGAAAGAAAGAGCCCCGAATGGATACCAAAAATGGAAATTCCGTCTTGTTTAAAGATCTTCCGTTAATCACTCGTTTCATTCGATGTAGAATCTGTTCATCTTGAGATGCATGGACTGAAAATACAGATTTTCTCGTTCAAAATGCTGTCTGCATCAATTCAAAAATGCGTCTGCATGCAGTGAAAAATTACATTTGTTCTTGCAATGATAAAAATACTGCAATCTAGAGGTACTAAATACGCCCTCACGAAAAGTTTTCATGAGAACTCATAAAATTTAATTCGGATTCATGAGATGATGATGAGACTTATGACATTCTCATAAGAAAATATTTAACTCATGATGCTTCGATGAGAACATAATGAGTTGTAATGAGTTTTTTGTGGAGATGAGTTTATAAGCAGTAAGGTATGCATGCCATCCGCGAAAAGAAAGAGCCGTAAGATTGCTCATTCAATCGATAAAAATCTCCAAGTTTAGTCTATAAAGGATGAAAAGCAAAATCATAGAATATAGAATAGTGATATACAAGAGCATTTTCGAAATGATGCATATATAATTTGACTTAACAGTTGCCATTGCTATGCTGCATGGATGTTGAAAATAGACATATAGGCATATACAATCACAGTTCAATATCTTATCATGATAACTAATGGTTTATCATTGCGCATACTGAATTAGTATTGTGAACTTGGTGTGGGAATGCTCTGAGGCAACGTGGTGAGGCTAAGAAAGTCTCAATAACTAATTGCCAGAAAAATAAATTCAGAAGTATGAAAAGGCAACTGTTAATTTATTGATGAGATGTTTCATGTTCATGTTTCATGAGAGAAAACGTTCCAAGTCCGCATGAACTTTCATGAGATAAATGAGATAAATCCTGAGGAATTTTCGTGAGGGCGTTATGGACCAAATAGTCGTTGTTCCTGATTAGAAACTTGAAAGCGATCAGCTTGTGTCTAAGTGTGTAAGTAAATCACTGGATATGAGATGTTTTTCCTTTGACTGGTAGTGGTGATTGCCTGTAAATCAGTCGATTGCTTTTCCCATTTCAGCACAAATTAATCAATTAATTGTAATTATTCGATGGTGCCAATCAATTAAATGCAAATAAGGCGGACCGGGTTAGTTGTCAGACGGGGCACGTCGCTACAATGGCTCTACAGAGAATCTATTGAATCAAGTATCGCTCGCAGATAAATAAAGATGAACCTTTACTGAAGAATATTTTCCTATGAAAGAAGTTCAATTCATTATATAATGTGAACTGCAAATTCGAAAACCTGTTTTCGTGCTTTGAGTAATTTTTTTCATTTTTTGCAAATTATGTTATTATCGGAAGATAAAGAAGAGTCTCAGTGGCATTGCATTTTTTTGCTAGAGAATAACTACTAGGCGTGCTGTTAAGATTGCACTTATCAAAATTTCGCAAATTGCTTTGATTTTAGATGTAGCGCTATTTTTCCTAAACGAATGCTACTGAGGCAAGTTGTTACAATTTTTATCGACTAAGTGAACAGTTGCAATGGAAAAAGTGCTTGGCTTTTCTGAAGTCTACCACATGTAAGTTTTATTCACGATCCAAATATATTTGACACAAAAAAATGAGGCAGATAGCCTTAATACTTCCATCACAATCTCAATAATCAAAATTGTAACAACGAGCCCCGGTCTCCCCTATTAGATGGCGCCACTCAATTAATTGGAATTATTCGATGGCGCCAATCAATTAATTGGAATTATTCGATGGCGCCAATCAATTAATTGGATTTATTCGATGGCGCCAATCAATTAATTGGAATTATTCGATGGCGCCAATCAATTAATTGGATTTATTCGATGGCGCCAATCAATTAATTGGATTTATTCGATGGCGCCAATCAATCAATAGTATATTTTTGACAACAGCAGTTATCAATTTTTGTTAGCACCTAGTTTGCATGCTAGATACATTGCATCTGGAATTTGAGACTTTGATATTTAAGCAGTATGAAACACATTAATGTCAAATAGAGTGAAAATTTACTGATCAGAAAAAGGGAAATGGACCACTCCTGGTCCATTTCTCTCCACACAAATTTTCTGAAGGAAACAGAATACAATTCCACACGCTGCACTATATGCAAATTATCAAAACCATCTATTGACAAATTTGGTTGTTGATACAATCACCCAGGCATCATTAGGCTATGAATACTACCTCTGTGGTTTCAGGCACAATTAACAAAAACATACATTTTGAATTTTCTAGGTAAACTGCAACAACGTGTGGTAGCATCACAATATTTTGCAAAATCCTGCAAGAAATGATCATGCTATATATGCTGAGATATTATGGGGGTCCATTTATTCTCGTTCTCCCCTACATAGATTCACTATGCACTACAGCGAATTCATTTGCATCGCTCGTCAATATGAGTAGAAAAACCTATTGTGATTAGTTCGAAAGCGCATTGAGAAATACTTTAATGACTTTCCGAGCCTGTCAGAAAAGCCCAGTATGTACTCTTCAAGTACTGTTGGGAGACTATTGTGTCAAACTTTCAAAGTCATTTGAGCCTTTTCTCAGTCATTACATTTGGAAGGGCCATATGGGCAATTACATAATCGGCAGAGGGTATGATCAGGCGATCACGGAACAGAAAAAAGAGGATGGTTTTCAAAACGTCGAAGCGAACGATTGCATGAAATATGATATATATACAAGCGAACGAAATAAATGCATGAAAATTTTGTGCTCCAAATCTGGGAAAATCAAATATCCTTTCGTGGCATAGTGCCCATTTTGATAAATTGGGTAGTATCGATCTTAACTCTATCCACAACTATAGCGAGTGCGACCAATAGAAAGTTCAGACCTTCAATATGTTATACTAGTCCGGCAGCCAGCACGAGTATTTGCAGGGAAGGAGACCGAGAATGAGGTTTTTATAGAATGATGTACACTTCATAGTTCGGCAGCCAGAACAAGTTTCTGCAGGGAACGCGGACGAGGATGAGACTTTCACAGAATGATGCACACCTCACAGTCCGGCAGCCAGCACGAGTGTCTGCAGGGAACGAGGCCGAAAATGAGGCTTTCACAGAATGATATACATCCTATACCTACTGCAAAACTACACGTCTACCGAGTTCTGGTTAGTTCCTCTTCTTCTAAGACAGGATCAAAGAAAAACACATGTTAATCCGATGGGATGTAGATTCCAGTATCTGGCAATGATGATATTTTCTCTGTTGTCTCTTATCAACTGAAGCACACAAAAGTCTAGAGTCATACTTCTTGACAGTGAATGTCTTCAGGTCATTTGCATGAACGTTTATCTGTGAACCTTAACACATTCAAATTTGTTAAGCCTGCCACAGTCAGGAAGCATCAACATGTCGACTCACTTTATCCACATTGAACCACATTCTCACATGCATCATCGATCAGAAACATGAGAATATCACATGCACATGATAGGAAATGTATTGAAGACATTCCAAGACAAAAGTCATGGCTCTAGCCATAGTACTTTTCAGCTGTTAATCAAGAGAAAACACAGAAAATTTCATCTTTGCCAAAAACTGGAATCTGCGTCCCATTGGATTGACATGCGTTATTCTTTGATCGTGTCAGACACGCGGATTCGTAGTAGAAAAAAGGGATGTACATGTACATCAGTCTGTGAAAGTCTCATTGTCGGTCCTCGTTCCCAGCAGAAAGTGGTTCTGGCTGCTGCCGCACTATTGTGCGCAATGATCTAAATTCTTTGAATCTGAAGGAATTGTGGCGTTTAAGCATTTTGAAATTTGCAGCAGCAAACGGCAACGACTGTTTTTCCTATTTCAGAAAGGTATTCCATTTTACCCACTTACTAAGTTCCTGCATGTGCCATCGTTTTGAATAAATCTGCACTTCTAGAAAACTCGAACTTCGGTTAACAAAAACAATCTAATTCTGTGGGAGAAACACTTTGGAAGTTGAGTAGGTGGGGCCAAATCGCGTCACCCGAAATGGAAGGGGAGTGGAGTAAAAGTCCTAAAAGTAACAAATTAATGGTACTCACCAGAGACTGTCAAAGTTAGGACAAATACAAGTGCTGTGGTCAGAGGGTGCATCGCGTGAGTTGATTCAATAGTAGCAGCACAACGGTTTTATCGCCCACTCAATGCTGTGACATGAGATCTGTATGTTTATCAATCGTTAAACGAGCCATTTGATTGGAAGTGTCCTGTAAAATCCTTGAACAATGGCAGGCATCATTCGGTGTAATAATTCGTTCCAAGTGCATCAGCTGGCAACGGAAATTATTTCTATCAAACTCATGATGTCATTGATAAGTTATTGTACAAAATATCACAGAATGCTGTTGCTATTAACAGATTTCCGATCGTGTTGTAGGAGTGATGTCGCCTCGTCCTGTAACCTGCAGAGATACGCGTGCATACAGGTAGAGGTATAGAGTGTCTTTACTACATGGACAAGAGTGCTTCATTTAATTTGTGAAAAATGGCATTAAGATGCATGCTTCACATCATACATGAACTCACAAAAATTAGAGAATATGCTTTGAGAAAATTATGTAGAAAGAAATATGTGCTCCGAAGGTTCACATTAATGACTTATATGCATGTCGGGATGATGCTATAGTAACGTACGTCAAAATAAATTAGCAATGTTTAAACACTAGTAGCAGGCTGACAACTTCAACGGTGACAGATAAACGTTGTTGTTCGATATTTCATGGCTAGCGTACCTCCCACATTTCTACATCATGTGATGCAGCATGAAGACCATGCAAATGATAATTATTTCAAAACTCTTTTGGAGCTAACGCCTCATGTCTAACCACATTTTTTACTGGTGCTATTTTGAATAGTTAAGATTATGCATGTTATTTGTAAGTGTGAGTATTTGACAATTGACAGGAAACATCGAATGAAGTCGAAATTAAGCTCACTATGTATTTGCCATTTGAAATTAACAGCGCAATTATTATTCTAAGTTATATTTAGAAATTATTAGCTAAACTCAAATTAGAAATTGAAAGAAGTCAATGTTTTTCCTATGTTTTTTTTCAATGTTTGCAGGCCATTTCCTATCATATTCATGTCCCCCTGTCTATGAAGCTACAGTAAACAATTTCAGATTTGGCAAGCCTACGAATGTTGGTAAGCACACGCATTTTGAGCAATTTGATCTAGAAACATGATAATAACACATGCACATAAAAGAAAATGACCTGAAGCCATTCCATGTAAATAAGTATGACTCTAGACTTAGTTTTTTTAAACTTGTCAATAAGCAAAAACATGGAAAATTTAATTTTAACCAAAAACTACAGCTAGCTGCGTTCCATTGGATCAACACGCGTTTTTCTTTGATCGTGTCTGACAAGAAGAGGAAATGAGTAGAACTCGTAGATTCGTAGCATGAGTAGATTAGTAGCATGCATGGAGTTTACACCATTATTTGAAAGTCTCATTTTCGGCCTCGTTCCCCGTAGACTCTCTCTCTCTCTTTCTGGTTGCCGTACTATGACCGCCGCCTGCCCGCGTCGTTGTGCAAGTAAAAAGACAAATATAGCCTTCAAGATTTTCTTCTCCCCAGCGATATAAAATCGGACCGCAATACTCTAAACCACACGTATCGAATGCTCTCACCAGGATAACTCGCTCTACAGGCAACTGACTTACATGTTTCTGTCGACGGCAGGCCTTGGATTCGATTGCACAAATGACATTTCCTAAGTACGCGTTTAACATGTTAGGCCTCTCAACAACCAAAACTTTTCCCTTATCTTAGCAAGGGTGAGAGAAACACCTCCATGCATTACGTCTGAGTGCGACGTATAAATTATGATATCATTGAAGCATGAATTCTGCAGTAAAGGTATCGGGTAATTCTGATTATACTGCACTGCGTTTTGCAATCTCCCTTTACAACGCAATAAATGGTCTTTCCCTAAAAATGTCATTAGATTTTTAGTCAATCTCGACTTTTGAGATGTATTGATTGTATCCTCTATCTCTAATTGGTAATCTGATTTCTGTAAATCCTGTAGCGAGATTTTCTCGATACAAAATTTTTCGTACTGAAATTTTAAATTCGTTACCCAAAGTAGGCTTCCAGTGATTCCATATTTTCAACCTTGGAACCATTGACTCTATAAACCTCATTAGATAAACTGTAGCCCTGTAAATTTAAATCATTGAATCGAGAAAGATCAATGCAATTTATCAGACCAAACGATTTAGTTGGCGCCTTTACATCTGTGGCTAAAAACGTCTGTACCACTGTTTCCCTTGAATTTGTTTCTGAATTTGAAATATTATGCCAAGACGGCTCAGAAGTTCGATGTTCCCCACAAGGGTCCATGCAACCAACTATCAAAAGTTTCTGTAAATCGTTGTGGCATATCCCCTCTAGATAACAAATCTGCAGGAATCAATTCCCCTGAAACATGATTCCACTCATATTTTGAAGTGAATTTACGAATCTCTGTGACTCTATTCTGCACAAATACATCTCAAACTTTGTGATCGCCGTGAATCCAGCACAATGTATCTCTACTATCAGACCAAAAAGTATCTTTTCATATCATGTAATACCGGCTTTAAAAAGTTAACTAAACGCGTTGAGAGTAAAGCGCTTATAGCCTAACACTAGACGAGCCACACGACTCTCAGTCATTAATAACTTCACCTGTATTTCTCCTGACAAAAAAAGTATTAGCAAAAATACCACTTTTTCCATCTTTGTGCTATTTTTGTTTGTGCAATCGAATCCCAAGACGTCACGGTAGGGCGGAAACACGATTAGGATAAAAAAATTGTCCATCTGCATATTATACACCAATCGAGAGCTGAGATCATGAGGAATTCGAATATGTAAGTTAAAAAATCGAATCTCAATGTCCTTTTTTGTACAGAGAGCAAAATTCAAAATGGCCGCCAAAATACTATATTTTGATACCTATGTTAACAGGAAATGATAATCTGTCTACGTATTTGGCAATTAGAGACCATTTGTATAGTCCGCATTATGCAGTGGATGCACGAAAATAAATTCAGACAGCAGAAACAATGATTACGCTTTTTTAATAGTACTATGTGACGAGTATTAAACTATAATGTAATTATGTGATGCAAAAATCACCAAAAATTACTATCCAATTTTGTTTCTTTTATAAATGCACCAATATGAAATTATGGAATACGTTTTTCATACATCAACCCAAAATTTCGCACTACAGCTTGTAGCAGCTGTTTTCTACGCGCTTTACGATTGATTGATCTCTTTGCGGCAGGATTGCATACAGAACTCGATGCATGCATTAAGGTGCGTGCGCCCGCGGATTTTCATTATTGATTCGATGATTAGGAACGGCATCGCAGATAACTTGCTGAATGATCATTTCTTCGTGCGCGCTATCATGCCTCGTGAACGTCGATCTCATGAAAGCAGCCGGCTTGAAGTATATCTCCTTTGTTTCGGTAAGACCAAAACCATGCGCCTCATAACTTCAAATATGCACCGCACTATTGAGAAATACTTTCTCCATGGGTACGACCCATCTGGTACCATCATGTACGTCTTCCAAAAGCATTATGCAACACATGTAGGTTGGTAGTTGGTGAATACGACAAGGACATATTCACCCGTTCAATAAGTCTGACCATTCGAAGCTTGCGGAATTACCTCCACCTATGTCAACACGATCAAATTCTGAGTGCTCATGTCTTCTGTGTAAGACCGTAGGTATGAAGGGATAGACTGAGTCGAAGGTGGGAAGACCATCGGCTGAATCATATCCGAATTCAACATTGAAGATTTGTGGCAAGTGTCTTACACATTTAGGGAAAGGCCTTCCTCATCAGTGCTCCAAGACCACTAGATTTGATAATCTGAAGCAACTGTCGTCTAAAGGCAAAACGTCTGAGCAGCTTGCAGCATCTGTGCTGAAGTCAAAAGCAATGCAGTCTCCCACAAATTCAGTAAGTCTTTCAACACTTGTAGGTCAACCATTGAAAATTGAAGTTTCTCCAACGTCCACGTTGAGATCTCCACTCCGCAGACTAGATGTAAATGATCTTTCAGATCATCAGGAAATGATATTCAGTCCGATCTGAATTTGAGTTCCAATGCAACACTGAAGCTAGCTGGTGCCATTCGATCTACTTCAGGTAGTAGGAAGAGTGTTGAATCAAATGCTAAAAGCAAACTAATTGAGTTAAATCACTCGCTTGATTCGTTCTTTGCAGTTTCATGTGAAAGCTTTTTTAGTAAGACTGCTGATGAGTGCAAGCATGTTGACAGACCGTTTGTGCGTTGCACCTATTTGGATGGCTTGATTCGAGAAATTATCGAGCACCGTCATTATGGATCGGCAGTGGGGTTACTTTTCAAATTGGGAGTTAATGGTAAAGGTGGTTTTTTAAGATTTGTCTACCTGTTTGCTCGAATGCCTCCAGGAGAGAAAACAGCGTTAAAGACATTTTCCTTATAGGTATTATCCCAAACATTCAAGAAAATTACTCGAATCTTTTAAAGATTTGGTATCTGATTCGCTTGGTAGGGCCAGACTCCGTTTCCTCATTGACATCGAAGGTTATTGCTACAGATTTGAAATTAGCAAATCTCTTACTCGGTCTGATGTCTCACGGTTCTTCACACCCGTGCACTTGGTGTGACTCAAGCAAATCTTCTCTGAGATTTAAGGGCAATCTTCGAACGCTTGGAAGCTTGAATGATGCTTTCTGGCGATGGTATGACGAGACTGATCAGGACAAGTCCAAAGCAAAACATTTCGGGAATGTTATACTTTGTCCAATTCTGAGAGGCGAATCATCAGAACGAGTAATTGATCTTCTTCCTCCTGAGTTACACCTTCTCATAGGACCTTTCAGCAAAATGTTTAAAGAATTAGAAAAAGAGTGGCCAGAAGCCATGACTTGGCCACGCACATGCTTTGTTGAGAGAGAAGCCATACATGGAGGCTTGTTCAACGGAAACTCGTGCAAGAAGTTGCTATCCAAAATCGATGCACTACGATCCATGTGCGCGTTGCAAGGCTTGAAATATGTCGAGGCCTTTGAAAAATTTCGTAAAGTTGTGGGCGCCTGCTACGGCCATGATCTCGATCCAGATTTCCGAATGATTATCCGTGACTTTGAGAAAAGTTACCTCTCTCTCGGTATTTCGATCACTCCAAAGGTCCACACAGTCTTTCACCATATTACAGATTTTTGTGATTCTGTGCACACTGGACTCGGACGATACAGTGAGCAGGCTGTTGAGGCAGTTCATGCTGACTTTAAATCTACTTGGGCCAAATACAAGGTCCATGAAGTGAACCCGCGTTATCCGGAGCAGTTGTTGAAGGCAGTTAACGATTACAACGCAAAGCATTTGCGAATCTTCTGATTTTGTGTTATTTTTTCCTTTTTTCAATGGAATATTGAATAATGATTTGAGCAACGTTTGTTTTTCGTGAATGAATTGTAAAGCGCGTAGAAAACAGCTGCTACAAGCTGTAGTGCGAAATTTTGGGTTGATGTATGAAAAACGTATTCCATAATTTCATATTGGTGCATTTATAAAAGAAACAAAATTGGATAGTAATTTTTAGTGATTTTTGCATCACATAATTACATTATAGTTTAATACTCGTCACATAGTACTATTAAAAAAGCGTAATCATTGTTTCTGCTGTCTGAATTTATTTTCGTGCATCCACTGCATAATGCGGACTATACAAATGGTCTCTAATTGCCAAATACGTAGACAGATTATATCATTTCCTGTTAACATAGGTATCAAAATATAGTATTTTGGCGGCCATTTTGAATTTTGCTCTCTGTACAAAAAAGGACATTGAGATTCGATTTTTTAACTTACATATTCGAATTCCTCATGATCTCAGCTCTCGATTGGTGTATAATATGCAGATGGACAATTTTTTTATCCTAATCGTGTTTCCGCCCTACCGTGACGTTTGCGCAATACAAAGCTTTTGAAATAATAATTTTGGCATCAGAGTTATAAGACCAAGCAACCCTAAGGGATCACACAATTCGTCAATTTGGCAGCATTTTGCAGAATATTTCGTTTTGTTATCTAAGAAGGTTCATGCTATAACTCCCATAAATCCAAAATTAACTCATCACTGACTGGATCCCATTGAATTCCTAAAACTTTAACAAGATTATTTGATAGAGACGGATTTAAAATGACTTCAGACTGTGCTTTCTCAGAATCATGCTTGGATTGGCATTGATAAGAAGAAATGCACTCATTTAGCTCTTCACTGTTCGACAACCACTGTAGAAAATTCAAATTAGCAGCATTGAATATTCTTCGAGCGGTTTTAAATAGAACTTTCGCCTCGTCCAAAGAATTAGTACCTGCAGTCGTCATATTATCCACATACATGTGATTCTTTATCCTATCTATTTGATTTGGAAAAATATCAACGTATTTACTTAAATGGATATCAATTATGGATTACAATATCACTGGTGAACAATTTAAGCCAAACACTAAAGAAGTATGTCGATAAATTTTTATGGTACGATCATCAGCGTGTATATTGTCGATCCATAAAAATATTTATCATATTAGGCCTTGATAAAGCGTCAGGAAGGGAAACGTCGGCCACCTTGTATCTTTATTTACTTCATTATAATTTTCGGCCTAACAACAATCGGGAGAGTTTTGTGCCTACACACTCGTAGTGTACATGTATATTTTTTGAATAATGGTCCTCCCGCCCAAAGCCATCGATCATATTCAACGATATGTGTATTGTTAAGTTTCTGAGAGGCATTGAAAACATTTCTTATGCGAGTTAATATTGATTCAAGTTTTTATGCAGGTCTATGAGGTAAGCAATGTATTATTGAACTCAAATGAGGAACATTAGCTTCCTGAAGGTCCACCATTGAACCCTTCATAGGCGCTGATACTAAAATATCGTTTCTTAATTGATTTTGTAAAATTTTTTATTTGGTAGAGTCTGAGATATCAGCCTCTTATCATTTTTCCAAGGTAATACACCATTGACATGTTAAATAAAAGACGAATCAGGTAGTCAACCAATGTATAGACCAAGAAGCTGGAAAAGACATGAGAGAATGAAGAACAAACAAAATAAAAAGTCAAAGTGGTTCAGAAAAGGGAACGTTGATTCAGTATTATTTGTGCCATCATCACCTAATTCGGAATTAAGAAAAATAATGGAACGTAAAATACGTAAAAGCAAAGTAAAAATAAAAGTTGTGGAAAATGCTGGTACTTCTTTAAAAAGAAAATTGCAAAAATCAAATCCATTGAAAAGTCAAAAATGTAAAGATCGATGCTGTCCTATATGCCAATCAGGAGGCAAGGGTCCTTGCAACAAAAGTGGAGTTACTTATGAAATCAAGTGTGAAGAATGTGACTCAGTATACATTGGTGAGACTTCAAGAAATAGCAAGATTAGAGGGAAAGAACATATGCAACAATTAAAACAGAGAAGTAACAACTCAGTTTTGTGGAAACATTGTGAAGGGAGACATGAAAACAAAATAACGAAATTCAAAATGAATATTATCAGAGTATACAACAACGATGCATTTACCAGACAAATAGCAGAATCAGTAGAAATAAGACACGCAAACAATGAAAAATTAATGAACACAAAGCAAGAATTTCATTCACTGAATTTGGCTGGATTAGCGATATCACAGTAATTTCCAGCCTACAAGATTTCTTCTTCTAACTACATGACATGCTTCTAACTTATGTGAGAGAGATATCTTAGCCATGAAATGTGATTTGACTTTGATATTATTGTCACACCTTTAAATTTAGGCCTACCTTTTGTAAATGATGCAGCTGAAGCGGCCAGACCGGCGAAATAATTATTTTGTTTAAATAACTTTCGATCATTTTTCTTATTCCGTTATAATCGCGTGTTGAATTGTTCTTTAGATAAATATATAATATGATAATTTCAATGATATAATACACCATTGTTTGATCGAAATCAAAAATCAAATCTCTCCCTTTTTTATATCACGACGTTTTATTGAAAATAGAATGACCCGACGCGTTTCAGTCACCTAATTAAATTTCCTACATGATATCGCCCATCTTTAAGCGAGACGTCTGATAGAAAAGGAATCTCTTCTTCATCTGGTAAAATAGCAATATGATCTAGCATCCAAAATTTATGAAGATCATATTTTGTGTAGTTATTGGACTTCGCAGAATTACTAAATAAAGCGCATGACTGTTGCTGTCGGCATTATGTGAATATTATTATGACAACATAATTTTCACCTACTAACCAACCGAGTTTGCTTTTAATTGCCACAGGACGAGATGGACCTCGAATGATGTTGCCTAAAACAATGTCGTAGAACTGATCTGAACCAATTAAATCCCGATTTGTAAGTTATCATTATCGTCTTCAGTCATCTGCTGAGTCTAGACCAACTATATGTGGATAGCGATCAACTTCCACCTTGTTGTTGTAATTACAAATATACGGTGCAGAAAAATCCTTTAAATTGATTATTTCATTAGAGTTTCTCTTCTTAAATTGAAAAGTAACTTTGTTCGAATATGTTCTGTGACTTAACTTTTCGGCAAACACATTTATTGACAGTGTTGTTTTTGCTTCAATATGTAATCCCAGTATGTGACAGATCAGTTCGTATATAAGACTTGTTATCAGCAGCGTCAAACAAAACTTTCACTAGTATGTCTTTTCCATTGCTGCCACATATCAAAACCTAATTAGCTGTTGACAAATGCTATCGGCAGTCAATAAACAAGTTGTAAAACTTGGAGTCGTGAATGAAGTAGTTGATACCGTAGTGTCTGAGATGATTTCGAAAGTAAATTCATATCACTGCTTTCATTTACTTAATTATTCTTGTCATTCACCCTGGTCCTATTCCATTTGGAGCAAATGCTTGGGTGATGAAATTTATTTACACAATTGCAGCATTCCCCCTTTATTCTGCAAACATTGATGTGATGGCCTTGCCTTAAGCATGAAAAGCATCGTCTCTCATTTTGAGAAATTCCGTACGTTGCTCTACTGAAGGAACACTTTGACATTTCGTTGAAGAATGTGGTTTCCAATAAACTACATCTTTTCTAGGAATTCATTATCAATTTGATCATCATCTTGAATACTATTGAGAATCTCTTCATCAAGAGATCTTAAATTTTCATATTTATTACTGATGACCATTGTTTCAATGGTTTGTACTTCTAGAATGTCACAACTTAGAAGAATAATAGATCGAGCCTTATTAGATAACTTTGTTATGGCTGTACGAATACGAGTTCTCTTTTTTATTAACTCTGAATTATCTGACATGACTACGTATAATTGTCATCGAACAAAACTGGCAAAGGAAAAGATTTATCGTCCAGACTTGAACTTTTTAATGAATTTGAATACATCCGAGTGGTGAATTTATACTCAAGAATTATCTCCAAGAAGAAAATGAATATTCCCAATAGAGTTCAAATTTGGATCAAACAATCTCGTAAAATGAAGATAGAAGGGAAGACACTTACTGTTTCTTAGACTTGGATCATGTGAATTACTTCTTTAATTTTTCTTGAATAACTTCGCTTCATTGAATGTGATCTTCAGTGCTTCCATATTTAACGTTGGGCGCCATGTTAACAAAATGACAAAACGACTGTCCTCTCTGGCGTCAAAAGATGCTATAATATCATCAACCCAGATTCATAATTTCAAATGAGCTGATGCATGCCATAGCACTGACATGCACCTCAACTGAGAATAGAGAACTTTCTGTAGATATCATCATAGTCTTGGAATGAACTTGACATAGCATTGAATTTTCTACAGCATCAAAATAATGTTTAAAACATGTTTACATCAATTATATTGTTCAACACATACTACGTATGTTATACAATGTTCATTGACAACATCTTTGACATTGACAAACTTGCGATGATCGATTCCAGCCGAAGGTTGGCCCTAAAATGCTCTCTGTTGATTATTTGCAATACATATATCAATATTGTAGTTTCAGCCTGGTGAATGGCTCGAATAGTGTTGTTGACATGGGTGAGCCTTATTAATAGCCAAATTTTCAGTGTGATATTCGCATTCTCACTGAAATTGCTGATAGTCATGAATTCTACAGAGGGAATTGGGTGTTTATCAAATAATCCCACATCAGTCTTCATGTGAATATTTTTCCTTCCACTTGGATTGATAGTATAGCATTAGATTGCTGTACATTATCACTGTAATCTTCAAAATTTTTTTCAGAGAAACGTCCTGAATGACAATTCTTGAAACTGAACATGTACAATAATATCAGTGACTTATGCTTTATATAATATGCCATTTCTGTGGCTTTTTGTCGCATCGCGATGATATCGTACAGCCAACAAAATAGATCGTCCCATTGCCGTAATGCTTTTTTTACTACGATAATTAACGACCGAGACTCGTCTCACTGCTGGGGCCTCTGTTTCTCATTAAGCCCTTTTAAACAAATAAATATTTCTACCTATAACTCATAAGATTGCTAAGCATAAATAAATAAAATAAATGAATCATTGGGCGCATAGCTGTTCAATCGTTTCCATTCATGTGCAAAATATGCCATCAAAGTAGACCCAAGGTTGGGTCCATACCCCCCAAGACCCAAGACCAAGATTAATCTTGGGTCTGATCTTGGGTACCCCCAAGATTGGACCCAAGAGTGACTATTTCTCTAATGAAGCGGAACAACAATTTCCATAACATTTTTGGAATTTTGATTGAGCTTTAAAATTGCATGAAGATATTTTGAATCATAACATATTGTACATATTGTTATCCAATTAATGTGTACCTAATGCTCATATTAATTACTATTTATTACATGAATTTATTATTGCGGAATTGAGGCGATGTTAATATTCAGCTAAAAGTTTTAATTAACGGCATAGGTTATCTCTGGCCTTCATATCATCAACCCTGTTTACGTCTACAGCCTAATAATTTCCTAATTAGAACAACATGCATGAGCTACATTCCTTACAACATGTCTGATCGAGAAACGAAAGGCCTCATATAAGATGAAAATACCACAAATGTAGTTATAACGATATTTTTACTAATCGTAAGAGGCAATCATCAAAGAATATCACTGCATAAAATGATACCGATATCTTTCTATTTCTAATACATGTAGCCTAATAGTAGAATAGACAACATAGACCGAAGTTTTTAAATTTCAAGGCAAGAGGTTACATGAAGCAAGTTATCTACGAATTCTTGTAGGCCACCAATTTAACAGCATTAGCGTTATGCAGGTATTGGTTTAATGCATTGCATTTTTCATGTATTATTTGCTTTATTTCACGCAAAATGATATATACAAAATTCTGTCTAACACAATATGCATTACATCTAGTTTAATGGATTAAATTCACAAGGAAGCCATAGGTAATCAAAGCACAGCTAATTAAGCAAACAATCAGATAGACATTTACGGTAGGTCTATATCAAAGTTGATGATAACACAGTTTTATCATAGAAAGATCAATCGTGTGGTTGAAGTAGGTTACCAATTTACATGTAAATACAAGCAAGCTTGCATGTAGATGACTTGCTATGACATAATGTGGTCATAAATAGAAATTTTCCAAGAAAACCGCAAATGATCATTCATGGTCAATTTCTCTACTCTTGGAGGGGGGGGGGTTCCCAAGCTATTGGGTCCACACACCAAGATTCTTGGGTACCCCCAAGATTACCCAAAACCCAAGAGTGAACCCAAGACCCAAGATCCAACCTTGGTAGACCTATACTCAGATTTGTCTAATTGATTGAAGATTAATTGAGAAAAAGAAGTTGATAAATACGAGAATCGGTGCGCTTCACTGAAAACTTTTGTACTGCACATACCATTCATGTAGTTGATCGATTGATGTAGAAGCCGATTGACGTCTGAAGATCTAAGTTGACCACCTGCTAGCCACAGAAACAGTCGCCACCGAACTGGCCTCATCTTTCTGAGTTGACCGTTGTAGAGCCATTTTGAATATGAGCGGATGCAGCTAGTCTTTTTGACACTGCAGATATTCAATTGATATAAGAAAATTTAAATCATTTAGAGTATTAAGTTTACAACACGTGTTTATTTTTGTTTTTGCTTGTTTATGGAAATTGATGCATGAATTACTGAAAATCAAATCCATTCAAACACGGGCGAAGGGCTATTAAGAAATCAACCAAAAATTATCAGTGTGTCACATAATTTTGAAAAAATTGATGAATATCAAAAATTAATTTGACAGAACATTTTATTTTAAAACCAGAAAAATCTTAAAGCAAACCACGGTTTTCTAACACCACAGGTGTGGAAAGCTGTGATTCAGTTGCATTGACAATTTAGCATTTATGACTTTTCAGCATGAAATCAGACGACTGTTCTTGAAAGAAATGAGTGTAAGAGACGAGAGAAGACTTAATGAGTGTGTAAAGACGCACAAGAAATGTGACGCTCAACATATAGGGACAGAAATCACATGCATCGATTATGGCAATATTACAGGCGGGAAATAACTGCACATTTTGGTGCATTTGAACCACCGACCTCATGCATTCTCGGCCAACGCTCTACCAACTAAGCTATCGACGAGCAACAGAAAGACCTTGGTTCTCAATAGAAGAATCTGCTTCAATCAATGGTTTTGCCCTCCAAGATATGCGCATATATTAACCGTCAAGTCAAACTACTCGTACTAAATATCAACATATCAGCACACATGTCGGTTATAGTCCGGGAGCTAGCGTGAAGTTGTGCAGGGAACGAGGTAGTACATAAAACTTTCACATAGCATATTAAACCTCTATCCTACTGCAAAACTTCGCGTCTGCCGCTACTAGCAATATCAAACAAAACTGTCACTAGTACTTCTTTTCCATTGCTGCCACATATCAAACAAAACCTTAGCAGTTGGCAATGTAATGCTATTGGCAGTCGATAAACAAGTTGTAAAACTTGGAGTCGTGAATGAAGTTGATACCGTAGTGTCTTGACTAGTAGTCCGGGAGCTAGCGTGAAGTTGTGCAGGGAACGAGGCAGTACATAAAACTTTCACATAGCATAGTACATCTCTAACCTACTGCAAAACTTCGCGTCTGCCGGATCAGATCATTTGCTTTCCAGAAATAGAGAGGATAACACAATCCTATGTATTTCCAATGGTAAAATTGTGACATTTAAGGTGCTGACTCCATTTTTTCGAATTTTTGCTCATAAAATTACACAAGCTGGTATTTTGTTGAACTGGTTATTATAGAAATCATCTACAGATCATGATCTTTCAAATGAGTTATCATTCAGTGACAGAGGATGAAGTAAAGTGTACAAACAGACACTTTTCGTTGGTGTAATTGCTAATTTTAACATAGAAATTTCAGGAAAATTGTTGATATACTTTAACGAAAAGTGTCTGTTTGTACACTATACTTCATCCTCTGTCACTGAATGATAACTCATTTGAAAGATCATGATCTGTAGATGATTTCTATAATAACCAGTTCAACAAAATACCAATTTGTGTAACTTTTATGAGCAAAAATTCGAAAAATGGAGTCAACACCTTAGATGTCACAATTTTACCACTGGAAATACATAGGATTGTGTTATCCTCTCTATTTCTGAAAAGCAAATGATCTGATCCGGCAGACGCGAAGTTTTGCAGTAGGTTAGAGGTGTACTATGCTATGTGAAAGTTTTATGTACTACCTCGTTCCCTGCACAACTTCACGCTAGCTCCTGGACTATTATATCCACACAGATATAATATATAAGCTTACACATGTATTTCACACGCCGGTCTCAATTTTCGAAGAGAAAAGGGTTGCGGCAGGTTTGTGGCTTCAATCGATCGGCTCCAACCCTGCTCATCATCTCTTTGCCTTTTCCGAACTTCCTAATTTATCATTTTAGTCAAAGATATTTTCTCAGCTGTTTATAGCAGTTAGCGACGTGCTGATTATGATGTCAAACTTTAATTTTCGTCATAAATGGCTGGCGACTAGAAGAATGCGTTGAGGAAATGAACTTGCTGGCGAAATAATGCACGTCGAAATATTTCTACTGACAAACTACATGTTAATTAGACGAAATGATTGTGACGATTCGAAATGTCCCCGTCGATGATAAAAATATATCAGCGGCAGCAGGCCTCTTGCCATTGCTTCTTCCCGAACAAACAGGCTCTGTTCGGACGACTGTCTTTCTCCTTCCATGTTAAATTCTTAATTCATGGAATACATACTGTACAACATAAACCCACTACAACTCGCAAAAGCGATGGCGGGCACGTGCTCAGTGCTTGAGGTCTCTTAGTATTAGCCCAATGGGTCGAGGAAGAAAGCAGAGAAGGACACGTGCAGGAGCAAGGAGGCGTCAGTTGAAATGTGAGCGACTCGCAAAGTGAAGATTAAGCTGCATCGAGTCTGACAAGCAAGCTAACCAAGACTTTACTATCAATATTATGTCTACGCTAAAGATGAAATGATGCCCTTGCATATCACTTCAATATCACATAAACCTGGAACATCAGTAAACAAGTATGATCGTGAGAGTGAACTAGGGATGGCAACCGTGGGCAAATCGCAACCCAGGCTACCCGACTTCAAGCAGATGACAACCCTGGAAACCCGTCTGGCGGGTTACCCTGGTTATGAGCCTTTTGAACTCCACCGGAATCAGTTTGTGTTGGCTTTTGGTTCCACATTTAAGAGACCAGTGCTATTTACCTACATTATTTCTTATCTTAATAATACGGTGAAAAAACACTTTTATATATAATTGTGGACATTTAGCAGGTGTGGGCACATACATTTGAACTACCCATTTGAGTGATACCCGAAAGGAGCTTCCAACGAATACTTGCACAATGCACATGAATATCCCAATATTCGTATTCAGTTCTGTCAAATTATAGGGCCTATAGGAGCTCATATCTCCGAATTATCAATAACACGCTTGCAAGAAAGGAATCGATAACAATTTGATAATTTATCCTCATACTGGTGTCAGAAAGTAACCAGTAGTCCTACTCACCATTGACCATATCAAAGGAACAAGAATTAGTGAAATATACACAGGAATGTATTACTTTGAATGCACAATTATGAAATAATAATGATTCCTATTGTCGGACGATCGAGATAATATCGCCTCTGATTTATCGAATTGTTCAATATGCAGTTGATGCCATTTGATAGACGGATGCATCGGTCAGCGCACTATCCAAACTCAACGTTAAAAAATGCTTCTGGCATGGCAAAATCTGTTCTAGAATATTTCGTGACTGCACTGATGTCATTGCTGGTCCAGTTACAACTAAGCAATTCATACGCCCATCAGATGTAGGCTACACAACAGTTATTACCAACAAGATTTTTATGTGGCTTTCCCAGCTAGTGACCGGATTCACGAAAAGTGAGGCACACGAAGCGAAGAGTTCGAACACTAGGTGACATTCACGCGGCATGTCGGAACACCCCAAACATCCGTGGTTAAGAACATTCTATTCTTCTACCCGCGTACATACGCGCTGCACTAAGAGTCAGAAATCACTTGATCTAATGCTGTTAAAACATCGGGAATGTTTATGAATACGCGCGGGCGAGCGTTTATAGTTTGCTCGTCGTCTACGGTTGTCTGTGCTGCCGCTTGAACCACGGATGAACCGCTAAGCATGTTCTGTCTTCTCTGAACATGAAATTGAGGTCGCATCACATTGTTTAGCCTCTGATAGATGCAGACACATGAGACGCAAAGTATATAACAGGACTGTCGACAGATGTTGCAGCAATGTCACGCATAGCCACGGATGTTTAGGGTCATGTGTAATTACGCGTAGTTTACGCGTAATTGAGCGTGGCATGTCACCTAGTGCGGATTCATGAAAGCTATAGGAAGGGAGGTATAGGCATGAAGCGAAGAGTTCGAAGCACGGCTACAAATAAACTACTTAATAATATAACTAATTATCATTACACAAGTTTAATAAGTATGGGGTAAGTGAAAGGACTGTTTAACAAAATAATGCAGCACCGGGGGCATCAATACCGAAGTACGCAATGTTCGTGAGTGGTGTGACAAAAATGGACTGATCCTTAATGACAATAAAACTAAGCTTATGCTTATCGGATCTGACAAGTATAGGCGCTTACCTATAACATCTATTCCAACTTCTGACTCTATTAACATTCTTGGAGTAGTTTTCGACAAACATACAAAATGGAAGTCTCATATCAACTACATAGCAAAGAGAGCATCACAGCGTATACACCTGCTCAAGACTGTTCGTAAGATTCCTTCGATACGCAAGCAGGATCCCATTCAGATTTATGCTCAAATGATTCTTGTAGTGATCGAGTATAATTGCCCGCTGATGGTCGGAATGAAAACTTCATCTTCGACAATATTGGAGAAAATACGGAAACGATGCCATCGAATAATATGTGGTACCACCTGTAAACGCGAATGCTTACCCAGTTTAGAAGAAAGAAGACAGCAAAAGGCCTTAAAAGTTTTTTACTCTACGCTAGTGAAAGGACATATGCTCAACAAATTTGCTGCACGCCGATTAACTTATTCAAGGAAATTTGCTGTGCCACTCTCCCGAACTAAACGTCGGTCTCTTTCGTTCTTCCCCTTTTGTATAAAGTTGTTTAATGCAACGTAATTAATTTATCACCACTTTGATTTCCTTAATTTATAGAACACTATGAATGCTTCTTGCACTGCATGATTATCATTTAAAATATAAACGATTTATTATCATTTGAAGATGAAAATAAAACAATTTGAAGCAACTGTTTAAACGACTGTGAAGGACGAAGTGAAACGCAAAACATCAAATTTGATGCAGACTAATATAATTGAAGAATTTCCAGTTATAATTCATAAAATATTTATTTTGTTTTTATGATAACTGCCGTGCAACGCAATTCTAATGAAAGCAGGGTTGGCTTTTTGCCGGCTAAAACTGGTTTTTGCCACTAAGTGGTAAAAACCGGCAAAAACTGGCGAAAACCGGCTAAAACTAAAATTCCGAAAAATCAGTCTATTTCTTCACGAAATGATCGACAGCAAGTTGGGGTTTAAGTATTGCGGTGCATGCGGGTTTGCAGTTTGCAACTCTTATCTTCCAAAACATGACTTTCATTCTGTGATGGAACCACAAGATATGTTTTTATAACGAACGGCAAACGATGTTGTCTTTCTTTACGGTTGCTCTGCCTTTTTATTGTGATTAAAGAACAAATGTAGACTTCAGCACCATTTCGGCTCTTTGGCTCATGTAACAGAAGTTGTTACTCGCAGACTTATCATCAAATGAATGATAAAATGAAAATAAATATATGAATATAACTGGTTTCATAGAACTAAAGTAAGCTAGCCACTTTCTTCATGTGGACGAGCTTCAATAATCCCACTGTCATTCACTTCTGTGTTGAGTGTTCAGCAAGAATCTAGAGTTTATTTCAATAGTAGCTTAGGTTTCATCAGATCTAGATTCGAACCCAGGTCTCATGAACGCAGAGAAAACATGCACTCTATCAAAAAGTCTCTGCACCGGAAAATCTCACCTCCCAAATCAAGCAATGTGCAACAGTCACTTAGAATGCATTTCTACTTTTTTTAGAAATATACTAATGCTTGTGACTGTAGCAGGATACCATGATTTGTAAGAACAAATAATAATTAAATAACATAGTTCGAACCAGCAATCTTGATAAAGTGAGGTAAAGTGCATGTCTGAACAGCTTCAGTTATAATGTCAACAAAAGAACATGTCCAGTAAGCTGTAAAATTGATCTTTTTAATAGAATCTGAGAGCGACAAACAATTTTGACATTATTGTGATATACAAGTTTGTTTAAAGTTCTTGAAATTTCCATATTTTGAGCTTACATCGAAACTTTACTTTCGGTTTTAAATTCATTTAACATAACCTTATCCTCTAAATATTTGAGGGTAAATTACCATGACATAAAAATTGTTGAAGGGCAAAATTTTTAATCTAGTCCTTCTGGGAGTGCAGGAAATTTCATAGTAATATTCGTGTGATCACAATGGGTATTGGTACATTTGCCCCAGTATTAGAAGACAGTAATGGGCAAAAGACCGTTCCAGGACACCATAAAATTCAAAAAAATAGTATCTTTAAAAACGACATAAATTCATGAATTTGAACCCTTTTTCAGGTTTTTAAGACTTAAATACATGAATTTAGTCCATTCAAAAAGTACCATTTTTTCAAAAAATGACATTTTTAAAAACGACATAAATTCATGAATTTGAACCTTTATTCAGGTTATGAAGACCTAAATTCATAAATTTGGGCGTTTTTAAAAATACCCAATTTTCAAATTTTTCAAAATCTCAAATTTGAGAATTACAATTTTCACCCTCAAAATCATGACCGTTCCAGGACACCGAAAATCATAAAAGTTAAGAATCTCAAATTTGTGATTATGACATTTTTCATTGCTCAAATCATGACCGTTCCAGGACACCGAAAAAATCATAAAAGTTAAGAATCTCAAAATTTGAGAATTACAATTTTCATTGCTTAAATCATGACCGTTCAAGGACACCAAAAATCATAAAAGTTGAGAATTTCAAATTCATGAATTTTATCCATCTTTCAGGTTTTTAAAATATATCATGTGACTAATAATATTTCTTTAAAAGTGGAAGAAACAAAAGTGGAAGAAGCCGCAAGAATATATCCTTCAATATCATATGAACGTAGTTCTACTACCCCCTCCCTTCTAACTTCTAGGGGTCCCTTCTGACTTCTAGGGGTCCCTTAAGAAATTTTTTTATTATAAAATGAACAACATAAATGAGTTTTTAAAATTATATGGAACGCAAACTACGACAAATTTCGACCTAAAGAAAATCGCAAATGAATTAGGAATAAAGAATTTTCATGTTCTAATGAGAGACGAATTACAATTCCTAAAAAATAAGCCAACAGGAAACTTCAGTTCCCGGAACAAAGTTCCATCAATAACTGTAAATTTCGTAACCAATCTTCACACTTCAGACCAAAAAGGCGTACATTGGTCAGCAGGCGTTAAAAATCATCAGCAGAACTATTATTTTGATTCATACGGTTTGCCCCCTACAAATGAAGTAACAGAATTACTTGGAACGGGAACATACAATACGTTTCAAATTCAAACACCAGGCACTACCTATTGTGGACAATTATGTTTATACGTTTTGTACAAATTACAAAAAGGAGTACCATTTCTAGATATTATGTTAGAGTTAAACAATCTATAACTCAAGCGAAGCTAGCTAAAGCGCCACCTAAAGGTTAAAGCTCTGTTTTCTGTAATTCATTTTAATAAAAACGGCCTCTGATATCCTCATTATCTAAATCTTTAATTTCATAAGTAATCGGATAACTTTGATTTATTTTGCAAACTTCAAATATTTCTTTAGTCCAATAGCCAACAAAGCCTATTTCAAATTTATTCTTATATTTAAATATTCTAACTCTATCTCCAATTTTAAATTTCGGCTTAAGTTTCTGCAAATTCGGATTACTCTCATTCAAATTATTATTCTCGAATATTTTCTTTCGTACTAGATCAGGGTCGTCAGAAGCATTCTTTGGAGTTTCTTCAATACCAGAATGAACTTTATTATTGTACTCTTCTACAATTCCTGGTAATATCTTCAACCATTTCTGATTTCTTTGCTCAGTAAATTTCTTGAGTAATTTATTTTTTAACGTCCGATTGAATCTTTCTATCACTACAGCTTTTCCTGCATTTTCAGTTGAATAAACTGAGCCTTGGCGATGACTTTCGTCTGTTTCAAATAGTGGCTGAACGTTTCTGTTATAAAATTCCGACCCTTTATCAACAAACAATTTTTTTGGCTTTCTATTACTTTCTTTAAAGATTTCTTCAAACGCATATTTAACTGATAGACTACTTTTATTTTTTAAAGGTTTTACCCAAGCGTATCGTGTATATAAATCTATAACGGTCAATGCGTATTTATAATCTTTTTCATTCGGCATATGAATAAGATCAGCACTCCAAATATCATCTTTATTAAATACTTTTACTTTCAATAGATATTTCGGCTTTCTATATTCCTTGTGGATTTCAGACGCGTAGGTTCGAGCGTTGCTCTCAGAGTTATTAGTTCGAGCGTTGCTCTCAGAGTTATTAGTTCGAGCGTTGCTCTCAGACAGCTTAGCTGTCGTTTCATTTAAACCCTGACCGAATAACATTTTAGCTTGTAAAGCTTTCTTAACAAACATTCTTTCAATTTTTTCTCTAAATGTAGGATTCTGAATACTATCTAATTCTTGAATCATCTTCTTATCAGCTGCATGTCGAGAACTTAGATCATGATTTCGATAAGCTAAATCATGCCTGTAAGCTGCGGCATCTACTCTATTTATCGGTTCTTCACCTGGTTTCGGATTATTATTCTCATCTAGTCTTATATCTAATCGAGTTCCTGGACCGGTATATGAATGACCAGGAAGATGTTTTTCTTTCGAATATTTACTCCAAATAAATCCAGGAAAGTTTTCTAATGTTTTTTGTATGTCACCACCGTAGGTAGTAGCCAAACTTTGTTTGTCGTCGTTACCTTCATAAATTTTACAATTTGAGTTTTTATTTTTGTTTAATAGATAATTCAATAAATCTAAATTAGAAATTTTTAATTTAATTAAATTTTCGGAATTTTTAGAATTCATTTTAAAAGATAAACAAAATTTAAAAGATAAAATAAAATGAATGTTTTACCGAAAAGAACCAAAGGTTCTGAGGTTATTACCGAATCATACTAGGACTTAGATATATTCCAGAACCATCTTTAGTTTCTTTAATTTCAATTAAATCATCAACATTGTGGAGAATATTTTTAAGAACTCGTTTTCCTTCATCAACTAATTTTAATTTACTAATAAAATTATCTACTATTCCGTCACCCCTAGCAACTTTCTCTAACTCTCTGTTATGACGTTTTTGTTCTTCTAATGCTGCCTTCTCTGATTTATTTTTATTTACTGCTTGGACAATACCAGCTGTCCCACCTGCAACACTTCCTGCTGCAGCTATGCCACCTATTATTAGTGGAATTAATGGGAGAATCCCGCCATTCTTTTCTTCTTGTAATTGTATATTCTCTATCATTGGTTTACTTATGTAATACTTTTTTTGTTAATCGTAATAGTTTTAGGTGTATTTTTGTCAACAATATTACGTAATTTTAATTCAACAGTTTTATTATTATTATTACTTTTCGCTTGCGACATTTTTAATAAAAAAATTTTAAGTTACCAAAAAATTTTAATCTATTCTAGTTATTAAAAATTTTAAGTTACCAAAAAATTTTAATCTATTCTAGTTGACAAAATTTTAAGATAAGAATTTTTAATCTATTCTAGTTATGAAAAAATTTTAATTAACTTATCCTTACCATCTTTCCATTAAGAATTTCAATAGAATATTTTACATCTTCTAGCAATAAACCATAAGCCATCAATGAAGTTGTGGAATCTTTTTTTTCAATATTAATTGTTACATCACAGCCACTCTTGATAATATCTTCAGATTGTGCACTTAAATCGAAACAGAAAACAGGATATAAATGTCTCCAATCTCCAGGAGTTAATTGTGGTTCAACTCCAAATTCTATACAAAGATTTCGATAAGAATCATATCCTTCCATAACTTGATTATTGGTATCATCGAATCTTAATGGATCAATTGGATAACGGGTTTGATTTAATGAAACTTGTAAACTTCGAATTGTATTAATATGGAAGAGATTATTGTTCTTATCAAAACTTGGAGAATTATTTCTTTGAAAAGTTAGTAATAAATATCTTGGAGTATTCGCAGTTCTAGTAAAATGCCAGTTAAATCTTTGTTCGGAAAAAGTTACTGAACTAGCAGTACGCTTTAGAAAATTTACTGGAATTGGTTTGTTAGTATTTAATCTTTTGCAATAGCTGTTTCAATCTCTAAACTAGGAGTAATATGCTTAATCCACCATTCAAGTCTATCAATTTTTAAATATGCTTTTTTTCCAGTCTTACCAAAAAAGATTAATTCATTATTTGCTGTACGATGAATTATTAATTTAAATTTTAATTGATATGATATTTTATCATAATCTAAATATCCGAATAATGGAGACAATGAACAATTTACTGTCTGTTTACTTTTTTTGTTAAATTCACGTCTTTCTTTATATGCATCATTATTTGTTTTATTTAAATGTTTTGCAATATTTTCTACATCTTTCGCAATTCCTGCGGCATCTGTTCCAGCGTGAGTTAAATCATCAACAATTATACCATCATTAGTATCAGGAAACCAACCTTCGATTTCATGCTTTTTATTATTTTCACCAATTGTTACAAATCTAAGCATTGTATCAATTACACCTGGAGAATCACTTATTGTTTCTATATTTTGAGTTGCAACATCTAAACGCATTTGTGTAAATAATCTTGGAAAGAAATTATTCTCTAGTGCAATATTATCGCTATCTGGTAATGGTGTTGTAAAATTGGCATCACTATACAAAGAATATTCACAGTGTAAAAATGAATCAGGTAGATATAAATAACTCTGCTGATTATCAACTTCAAAAATTAAATCACCTCTACTGGAAGATCCGGGATTCATAGCAATTCTTATATAGTCATTCTTTTTTTGATTGTAACTGACGAACGGAGGATCGTCTAATCTAAATTTATTTTCGATAAGCGAAGACATTTTTATAAAAAATAATTTGACTTTTTGTTTTTCTCACAGACAGAAAAAAATTTTACTAAAAAAATTACTAAAAAATTTTACTAAAATATAATTTTAGAATTTTGCTAGACCATTACCTCTTATTTCTTCAATTGTTTTTTCATTATGTTTACTATCAGACGGAGCTCCGCTCCTCAAGGTTTCACCCCCCACAGCTATGTTAGCAATTTTATTTTTTGTTTCCTCTGAAAGTTTTTTTAAATTTTTTAGTTCTTCGGAATCATTCCTAAGTTTACGAATAGCTTCTAGTTGTTTTAATTCGTTTTGAGACTTGACAGCATTTGATATTGCACTAGCTGTACTACCTATAGCAGCTGCTCCTTTTGCAGCAGATGTAATCAAATCTTTATTATTTTTAATTAAGTTAACGATACTTCCAATACCAGAAAAGATGCCAGCCCCTTCTTTTTGGACGGCACCTGCGGTGCCTAGGAACTTTTGTGTTCCGACAGTTTCTACACTATCATAATGGTACACAGGTTTCTGAGATGGTTCATGAGCAATTTTATTATTTGATGCAAAATGTTTAAGATTGTGTTTATAAATTATAGGCATTTTTTAGGATTAAATTTGACTTTTGGGAAAAATATCTACGTTAATATTTACGCTAAGATTTACGTTTGTGAATGGACAACAACTTCGAGATAACTTTATTAATTGACTGTTGCACTTTATCTATTGCGTCAAGCAGCGTGTGATGTACTTTAATTTCTTTTCTATTAACTTGCATTTTCTCCTGATTCATCTTCAACGCCGTTTTAAGTGCATTTAACTTAATTTTAAGAACATCTAATTGTCTTTTAACAGAATCTAACTGTTTTTTATTTTCTTTAGAGTTTTCTTGTAAATTTTTCTTTAATTCATTTTCTAAATTGATTTTCAGATTTTTCATTTTATCAACTTTTTCATTAAGTCAGTTTACTTCATTTATTATTCTATTCATCTTTTTCATTTGTTGAGTAATTTTAGAACTTAATTCATCAACACTTTTTTGGAATGTAGTTTGTAACTGCTTTAAATTTTTTTTAATTCTTTCAGGTAGATTTTCTATTTCATCTTCTAATTGTTCTTTTAACATTTTTATCTGATGTTTATTTTTAATTACAGCAGATTTTAAATTTAAAGAAAGTAATATTAAAATTTTTGATTGTTCAGAAATCTTTTTAAAAAGTTTTGCTATATCTGCTTCTAGCTCTCTATCCTTTTTATCAAGTTTTAATAATTTTTCGTTTAATGATTTGTCATTAAGTTTAAGCAACTTTAATTCGTTCATCAGTGGAACCAAAACATCGTTTATATATTTTTCTTTTAAATCATTGATTTGTGTATCAACATATTGTTTATTTGTTAACTCTGTATTTTGTTGCGGAAGAATAGAAAGATGCAATGGACCAGATAAAACGTCTCCAGTTTTCATGATATAATTTTCTATCTCTATTTCTAATTCACGATTATTCGGGATATATGCACCTCCACCAACATTTGGTAACATCATTTTTAAAACAATAAAAAAGTAAAATTTTTTCTAATAAAAATAAAAAAATAAAATTTTTTCTAATAAAAATAAAAAAATGGAAAATCCAAATTTAAAAAAATTATATTCGCCCGCATCATCCTGTTCTTCTTATTCGACGAGATCAACGGGATTTGAAAATAAATGTTTTGATAATAATAATAATAATCCATGTATAGATGTTAATATTTTATTTCTATTACAAGCCGAAATATTTAGAGAACAGACTAAAGTTTTACCTTCTATAGAAACTAATTATTGTTTATTTCCGGGGGATCCATTTATTAAATTTATGGATATTGTTAGTAAATATAATGATGTAGCTTATGTGGAATTAAATAAAGAAAATATGGTTATAATAGGTCATAATAATGTTTATGGATTTATTAGAGCAGTGTTACCAATTAGTAATACTGATTGGATAGAAACTAAAATTATTAATTATATCAATATTAAAGAATTAGTTAAAAAATTAAAATCTTTTTCGAAAGAAAAAATTAGATTATTTGTTGACGATCAAAATCAATATAACATTCACATAGAGAGTAAAAAACATAATGAAGAATTATTATGTCAAGTTTATTATAGAGACACAATTTATAAACAAGAAACATTAGAAATGCCCCAAAGATATGATGATGATACGTATATAGGATTATATTCAAACTTAAATATTAATTTGTTAAAATCTTATATGAATGGTTTAGCTCAACAAGAGAAAATTTATATGTGGACTACACCTTATACTATTAACAATGACCATAATCATAATAAACGAACCGAAGGTTCTAGGGCTTTGCCCGATCTTAAAGAATCTTATGATAATAATGATGATTCTGTAACATCTGAAAAAGGTGTAAATGGTAAAAAAGATTATAAAAATATTAGTAATTATAAAAATTTATCTAAATTTCATTTTCTTACAATTGAAAATAATAATGATGGTATAGTTGAAGATACTGTTAGACAACTATGTGTCGGGTCTACAAAATTTAAATTAGGATTTACATCTAATCAATTTAAAATTTTATCATCTTTAATAAAAACTAAAAGTGATTCAGATTATAGTGGTGTTATTAAATTTTCCAAAAGAGATCAAAGACCAATATTTTTCTCTATTATATTATTATCAGATAAGAAATGTAATTTAGAATTAGATATTCCAATAAGAGAATGGTATCCTATCATGGAAGGGCATCCTATACCAAAAAGTGTAATTTATGATGATGAAGAAACAATTTATGATGATGATGAAGAATCAATTTATGATGATGAAGAATCAATAGTTAGTGAAAATAAATTTAAATTATCTTTTGATAAAACATTATATGATGAAACTTAATATGATAAAACTTAATATGATTAAACTTAATATGATAAAGCAAAAATAACTAAAGAACGTGAAATATATAATAATATAAAATAACACTCAAGTCCTAGATATTAGAATGTTTATATCTAAAATTAAAACACAATTTTTTTCTTAAATTTTCTCTAAAAAAATAAAAAAATGGAAAATACCAAGTTTTATTGTGTCTTATGTAAAAAAAGTTGCAAACAAAAAGAAGTTATCAATCTCATTTAAATAGTAAATTGCATTTACAAAATGTAGAACGAGTTGATGAAGGAAATATATTAAAATTAAATAGTTATAAAAACTATCTAGAAACATTGCCTACTGATATAAAAGTTAAAAAAATGTTTGATGATTATTCACATTCGGAATATAAAAAAGTTTTTAATAGTGAAGATGAGACCATACAAACCGAAGGTTCTAGGGCTTTGCCCGTACCAGATGGAAGATATTTATTTAGCGATACTGATGAATTTGATGAAGCTGAACGTAACGATGAAGCCTTAGCAAATATAAAATATTTATTTAATCAGTCTTTTCGCACCGAAGGTTCCAGGGCTTCGCCCGTTGAATATAATGAAACCGATAAAACTTTTTCTGATATTCTAACCAACTTTTATAATATATTTAAGAAATCTTTCAAATGTTATATGAATGTAGAAGTACTTTATACAAAAAATGGACCTGATGGAATTCCTGAAGAAATAATACAAGGACATTTTACAAATTCACAAGAAATTCATAATGTAAATGATATACAACCCATATTTGAATCGATGATACTTAAATTAGAAAATTGTATAATTGAAGCCCAGTTACGTGAATCTGGTTGGAGATTTGTTAAAATACTATCTAAGAAAATAGTAATTGATAAATATAAAAATAATACTGGTGGTAGTTATGTTCCTTTACCTTTCAGTTCACCACAAATAATCAACATAAAAAATGAAGATGATTATTGTTTTCTGTAGAGTATTATAGCACATTTACATCCTGCAGAATATCATAAAGAAAGACTAAGTCATTACAATAAAGAAGAATACATAAATGAATTTGATCTCTCTGATGGCTTAGATGAATTTCCATATGATTATAATAGGTTAAAAAAGTTTCATAAAAAGAATAAAAATTTAATAGAAGTAAATGTTTTTGAATTAAATGTGAATTATGTTTCTATTGGTAAAATTATTCCACTTTACTCAGATTCAAAAAAATTTTATTTGAATAATAAAAATTTATGTCAATCAGAAATAGTATATAATGATAGAGGAAATTACATGCATCATAATATTTTTTACCAAGGAAATATAATATGTACTGAAAAATTTGAAATTATTAAAACACTATCACCAATAATGATTAATCATAATAATTATAAAGGACGTAATTATAATTATGATTCCGATTATTTATCTTTATCTTTAGAATATCAACAAAAATTACAAAATTTAAATGAAATTTTACAAAAATGTAAAACAGATTATCAACAACAAACGAAAATATTAGTACAAGAATATCACCATAAATATCAAAATAAGATAGAAACGATTCAAAAATTAAATGAAGAAAATAATGAAGAAAATGAAACCAATCAAAAAATAAATGAATCTTTAAAAAAATGTCTACAACAATATAAAGAACAATATGATAAAGAATATGAACAACAGCTACAAATATTAAATCAAAATTTTCATCGAAATACATTTAATCTTGCAAAAGAAATTGATGAAACACATGAAATATATAAAGATAAATTTGAAAAATTAAAACAAACAAAACAACCAGCACAAGCGAATATATTATATCATCAGGGTCATTTTATATTGTGTAAAGATGTTTCTATATTTACAAAAACTTCAGATAATACAAATTTTCCTTGTCTTCAATGTATGACAAGTTTTAGAACTAAAGAAGAAATGAATAGACATTTGGAGAATTGTCAACAAAACGAAGCAGTTGAAAATACTTTCCCTAAAGATGATTATTTAGAATACAATAAATGGTATTTTAAAAATAAAGTACCCTTTACTATTTATTGTGATTTTGAAGCATGTAATGTTAATATGATACAAAATCGAACGGAAAGTTCCAGGGCTTCACCCGATTCTGAAAATGATAATTCTGAAAATTATAATTCTAGTAAAGAAAAATATTTATTTGAACAAAAACCATTATGTTGGGGAATGTACATTCATTCAAATTATCCTGAATTATTTAAATCAGAATATTTACAATACTATGGTGAAGATAGTTCAGAAATGTTTACAAAGAAAGTAGAAGAATTACAAGGACGTTTTTCACAATTGCTTGAAACAAATATACCGATGATGCCATTAACAGAAAAAGAAAAATTAAATTTTATTAATGAAACAAAATGTTATTACTGTGGAAGAGAATTTACAAAAAATTATAAAAATGGCAAAGGTAGATATCTTGATAGGCGAAGCGACGGCTCTGCCGTCAAGGTAAAAGATCATGATCATCTAAATGGATTATATAGAGGTGCAGCACATAATTCTTGTAATCTTAATGCTAATAAATTTAAATATAACTTTGTTCCTTTATATTTCTATAATGGTTCTAAATATGATTTCCATCTAGTAATGAAAGATTTATTTTCATCTGAAAAATTACAACAACAACAAATAAATGTACTATGTAAAACAGAAGAAGAATATTTTTCAATGCAATTAGGTTGTATTAGAATTTTAGATGCATTTAGATTTTTTACTCCTTATTCATTAGATGTTATGGGAAAAACTTTGAAATCTGAACAATGTAAAATATTAAATAAATATAATTTAAAACCTTTAAAAGGAATATTTCCGTATGAATATTTAACTGGAGATTTTAATTCTGTGAATAAAATTATGGAAGAAAAACAACTTCCTCCAATAAATAAATTTAAATCAACATTAAAACAATCACAATTATCTGAAGAAGAATATGCAGAAGCTGAAAAAAATTGGAGAGAGTTAAATTGTAGAACAATGTATGATTATACAATGAAATATCTACAGATGGATGTATTAATACTAGCTGATCTTTTCGAAAACTTTCGTGACATGTGTTTAGAATATTACGGAATAGATCCATGTTATTGTTATTCTACACCAGGTTTAACATGGTTAGCAGGATTAAAACATACAAATGTTAAACTTAAACATTATAAAGAAAATACATATGATAAATTATTATTTTTTGAATCTGGAATTAGAGGTGGAGTTTCATCAGTTTTAGGTAATAGATATGTTAAATGTTATAATAAGAAAGTAAATCCACAAGAATATGGAATAATGAAACCTTTATCTCCAGAAGAAAAAGAAAAAATATTAGAAATTTTTCGAACGAAACGAGAAGGAGTAGAACGTGAAAATGCAATTGATGAATTCATGAGAGAAAACTATTTGTTATATTATGATTTTAATAGCTTATATTCTTCTTGCATGATACAAGAATTACCAACAGGTGAAATGTCATGGTGTAATATTCTAGATTATCAAAAAACATATGATGGAAATTATAATCATGGTTATATATATGAAGTTGATTTAGTATACCCTGATGAAATAAAAGATAAAACAAAATATTTTCCTTTCTGTCCCGAAAACAAAATTCCTAATATAGAAGATTTTTCAGATTATCAAGAATCTTTAATTCCTAAGAAATACAGACCAACAAAAAAACTTATGTTAACACAAAGCAATAAAGGAAAGTATGTTGTTGAAGGAAGAATGCTAGATTGGTATTTAGAACATGGAATGATTCTCACCAAAATACATCGAAAACTATTTTATCAAAAATCTAGGTGGTTAAAAAATTATATAGAGTTCAATATTGAAAAACGTAAAATAGCTAAAAGAAATAAAGATGATTTTGGAAACGTGTTCTTCAAATTAATGAATAATGCATTTTACGGTAAGACTTTAGAAAATGTGCGTAATAGACAAAATATTGAAATAGTTTATGATAAAGATAGGTTTCAAAATTTAACAAGGAAACCTACATATAAAAGAACTACTAGATTTAGTGATGAACTATGTGCTGTACACTTACGTCGAATTAGCGTAAAACATGATAAGTTTAATTTTATTGGATTCACTATATTAGAATTAGCTAAACTATTTATGTATAGATTTATATATGATTATTTAGCACCTGCTTATGGCAAAAACTATAAATTACACTTTACAGATACCGATTCTGTTTTCTTAGAATTAACAATACCGTATAATTCTACACTTGATGAAGAAATTAATAAAATAAAAGATATCATTCATCCTTCTGATTTATGTAAAGTAAAAGATGAATTAGAAGGAAATGAAGATTTCATAACAGAAGCTATATTTTTAAAATCTAAATGTTACTGTTATGATACAACTAATAATATTAAAACACATAAAACATTAAAAGGAATTTCAAAGGCATCAGTGGCTAATCAAATAACATTTCAAGATTATAAAAATGCATTATTTAATAATGAAATAAAAACAGCATGTAATTATAGACTTAATTCAAAAAAACATAACATGTATTTAAAAGAAGAACATAAATTAGCATTAGATCCATTTGATGATAAAAGAAAAATTTTACCTGATGGAATAACTACTGAACCTTTTTAATTTTCTAATTTCTAAGATAGACAAATTTGATATATACATAAAATAAAAAATAATAAAATCTTAAAACACTATATTTGTATATTTTTTATCACTCCGCGAAAATATTTTCTATAACTCTTTCATGAATTTTTTTATCAATATTAATTGTAATGAAGCCATAATCTTTTGACCAAGCATTGTTACACGATTGTTTAAATTCATCTTTATTTCTTACACATAAATCTCTTAACAAATCACTTAAGTTTCTTGCATTTATTTCAAATAGTATAAATATATTTGCATTCTTTCTAATAACACTTCCGTCTAATGAATACATACTTTGTGTTAAATAAAAAACACTACAGTTATTATGTCTACCTCGTGTAAAATAATTTCTCTGAACTGACTGATTTCTATCATTAACACAATCATCAAAAATTACACAATGTTTCATTGTTTTATCTAGTTTACTAGGATCTTGCATATTACCACTATCATCTATTAGTTGTATCTTTATATGGTTATTTTTATTAGATTCTACTAACTGATTATTTTTTGCTGCTTCTTCACACCACGAACTTATTTCTTCTTCATCTTCAGATTTTTCATATTCTTTGAATAATGAAGCAATTGCTGTTTTTTTAAGATTATTTTCAAATCCATATTTTAAAAATTGATAGACTGGTTGTTCTGCCGTTGTTGTATAAATTATAAGATTGTTATAATCCAAAAAATTTGGAGTCGTTAAAATTTTAAATAATAGATATGTTTTTCCACATCCTGATCTTCCACAAATAACTGACAAAACTTTATTAGATAAATTTGGATGATGATTAAATTTAAGTTTTTTTTTATTTAATGGAGGTAGTTCACTCATTTTTTAATAAAGAAATTTATTTTTATTTTTTTTATTTTTTGTTTCTAAAGAAGAAGAAAATTAAACTTCTCTAGCTTCGCGTAGGAGTTTATACCTCCCGAACCAAAAGATCTATCATAATCTCTTCACCTCCAAAATTTATTTCTTGTCCTTTTTCATCAGTGATTCTCATGTTAATGTTGTTAATAGTTTTTCTTGTAATAGGGAAATATATTAATGTTTGTGGAATTACATTTAGTCTATAACCAATGGGTACAGTAAAATCTGGAAAAATGAATATTAAATTTGATAATTTACCATTTATATATCCTCCTTCAATAATGTCACAATGTACAACAATTGAATTTATTTCAGTTATTTTTGGAATCTTCTCACCTAAATGATAACCTTGACTATAAGTTTGTTTATTAAATCCTAATAGCTTTGACAATGATCTATCATGATTAAAATCAACTTGATGATTTTCGTCTAAAGTAAGAGAAAATTTATTAACTGCCGGTTCAACTGCAAAATGTAATTGTTTCTTATCTTTAAATGGTATACCTAAATGTCTCTTAATTTCATTTGATATTGATTCAACTTCGTAAGAACCAGGAAGAAAAGTTAGTATTTTCCATGTTTTGCCTTTATCAGTAGAATATCTAAATTGATCATTCACATCTTTTATAACATTTTGAATAGTGTTAAATGTGGAGAAACTAGTCAATGCAATTTGATAATTTTTATTTTGTTCCAAATGTAGAATGGGTTCTAAATTACAAGTGTGTGATGAAGTAGTTGTTATAATTTTTAACGTCGTACTAAATTTTGATGAACCCAAAATCTCTGTCAAATTTTCTAAATGATTATTAATTTTGTCTAAATCTGCTGAACGCATTTTTTAGTTAAAATTTTGAATAAATATTATAGATAAAAATCGTAGATAAAAATCATAGATAAAAATCGTAGATAAAAATCATAGATAAAAATTAGAAACAACATATTTCAGCTACGGGCGAAGCCCTGGAGGACATCAGATATGTCCGGTTATACTTTATAATCCTCTTCATTTAGAATCTTCTTTTCTAACAGTCTTTTCAATATAGCATGAATTTCATTGAAACTAGAATTATGTCCTTCTTTTATTGCCGATATTAAAATATTTAATCTATTTAGTAATTCTTGTGGATCATCTGGTAAAAATACAGTTGTTTCAGTTTTCTGTTTTTCAGATAAACCTTTCCCTACTTTAACTCCCGTTGATAATAAATTTTCTAATTGTTTATAACGTCTAAGAGATTTTACTGCACCAACTCTGTCTAACATAGCTTTATATTTTATGAGATCTTCTACAGCATAATTATTTAAATCTGCTCCTCTTAAAAGATTAACAAAATTTCTATCTAAATTAAAAGGAGATTTATCTGGTGAAAAAATTAAACCTCGAAAAGGTTGTGGAAATATTTCTTTTTGTCCGAGATAAAATCTAGGTATTGTTTTTCCATCTATAAATGAAATAGAATGTTCAAATTGCATAGATTTTGGTAATTTCTTATTAATGTTTGATTCTAGTAATCCATAGTCATCTAATATAGTTTTGTGCTCTGGATCTGTTATATCAATTTGTTTATCATTATTTGTAAGTTCTTTTTCAAGAGTTTTAAATGGTTTCATAGTTTTTTCAAAATCAGTTTTTACTTGTTCGGTTTGCTGCATTTTTTCAAACATATCAGATTGAATACCAGCTTTTATCATTCTATGTTGAAGATGATTTTCTTTCATAATATTTCTTTGTTTTATTAACTCTTCTAATTGTTTTATTCTTTTAAAATTATCAGCCCTAATTTTATCCATTTTTAAAATATAATATTTGAATTTTGTGGTAACATTGGAATACAACAAAAACATTTTACTGAACAAATTATTTTTTTATTGCTTTGATGTTTGACATCTTTTCGTTTAAAGTTTTCTCGTTTAAAGTTTTCTCGTTTTAAGTTTTGTTTAATAAAGTTTTGTTTAATAAAGTTTTGCTTAAATTTTCGCTTAAAGCTTTTAGCTCTTCTAAAAAAAAATTTGTCATTTTCTTCATTAGAAATTTTGCCATCCTGTTTATTCTTATCATCAACTTTTTCGGACTGTAATTGAAAGGTTTGATTTACTTCATTAGCTATTTGATCAAATTTTTCAATCTCATCTAACGTAATAACATTATCATCACATACTCTCTGAAAGTAGTAATGTAGTTTATCATAGACTTCTTTAATATGTAAATGCTTAGTTTTTAATGATTTTCGTTTCTTAGTTATTAAAGATTTATCTAACATTGTAACAAGTGAAGTTGCAAAAACACCCGTACCTGTTAAAGCTGTAGCAACTACTGGAATTACTAAAACACCAGAAGATATAACAATTGTCAAAGCACCTAAACTTATTGTTAAGAATATGCCAATTCCTTGTGTTACATTCTTAACTTTAGTCCATCTCTTTCTTAATTTTTTATAATGCTCTAATCTTAATAATAATTGAGATTCCTTATCTTTCATATACCTAACTCTATCTTTGTGTTTTTCTTTGTTCATTTTTTCAATGTCCATTAAAGTAGAACTACGTTCATATGATAACGAAGGATATATTCTTGCGGTTTCTTCCATTTTTGTTTCTTCCATTATTAAAGAAATATTTTGAATAAATATTTTGAATACAATCTTCTGAATTTTGATTTAAATAGAAATACGCAGTTGTTTGTTTGCCGTATATTTCTAAGAACACAGTCAGACCAAAAGCTCTGGGAGAGGATGAGACGAAGAGGGGAGAGAGAACAAAGGAATTGTTTGCCAGTATGAATCGTAGATAAGCAATTGAATTTTTTGTATACTCCAGTATAACTCTACTGCTCAATACCGATGCAATCGTACATGTTATGAGGATAAAGAACTACTCTTCATTCCACGAAAAATATCCTTTTTTGGGAAGACATGCATCTTAATGCACATTTTAATTAGTTTTTGCAGAAGAAGTCGATAATCTTCGTTTTGTTTCGCTTGACTTGTTTTGACGTTGAACATTGAAGCAGCTGCGACTTGTGGCAGACAATAGCGCCATAAATGCGGGTATGCTTTAGTCGCTTGCTGGGGCAAAGGTCATAAAGATTCTCTCTCTCTCTCTCTCAGAAACAGCTGCTGCCATTATTCCAAGTATTACAATTTTAGTCTTACTGCGTGCATTCATTCTCTGAGCGTTCTACGAGACTGTTGACTGTTTACAATTTATCCGAGACCCAAAATATCGAAGCTGTGTCAAAAATGAGTGCTTCTATTCATCGCGAATTCCTCAAATTTTGTGATCAAGTACTTCCAGTAATAGAAAGATTTTTTCAAAACTCTTATTGTAAATCATGAATTCTATTTTCAAAAGAAGATAAAACCAGAAAAAGAAGACGAGAAAAATGAGATTTTTTCTGAAATAAGAAACTCATTTTCATCAGGACAACTAATCCAACGACAGCTCGACGTGAGTGCACAGGCGACATGCACTATCCAAAACTGTGTTACAACTCTACATTCTCTAATTTATCAAGAAAAAGTACACAATAATTCTTCCTTATCAATTGCTATTTGCCAAGGATTTGTGATATCTAAATTAAAATCAATGGAACATTTATCAATGGTAGCCTTTACTCAAAAGTTGGAGAGTGAATATAACATTAAATTCTCAAGAAGGTATGTAACGTTTTTGATAAAATTATATCGCCTTTCTCAAGCTAACACAAAGCTTCAAACATGTACTTTAAGTATATTCTTTGTTTTCAAAAACTTTAAGTATTTTGAAGATTATTTTGAATTTGAAAAAGAGGAACAGTTGCTTCAAATTAGCTCAGGGATATTTTCTTCCCAAGAATCCAATCAAACATCTGATATGACAACTGGACTAACGCAGCAATTAGAGACACAACATATACAGGAGCGCCAAACACAAAATGAGTAGTATGTATTGACAATCATTTTATGTAACAGAATAGAAAAATGGGAATGCTATTCGCAGCTTATAAATGAAACAGTGGTTGCTTTTTCTTATATTGTAAGACTTTGCTATATTATGTGAGTAGCATGCATTAACATTTTATTTTGTGAGACGGAATAAGAGAATGGGAATGAGCATTCGCAGCTTATAAATGAAACATTCTTTATTTTTTCTTATACTGTGTGTCCTCTAGCATATTATTTGACGTACTGGTGTGTATTGTCAATCATTTTATGTAACAATAGAAAAATGGGAATGCCATTCCCAGTTTATGAATGTAACATTTTTCTAGATGTCATATATTTACTTTGTAATCTAAACTACTTGCACATATATGTGAATAAAATATTTCAAAAAGAAAAAAAGAATGTGTTTTCATTTTGCATTAACCGCTACCTGTTAAAGAAATATTATTAGTCACATGATATATTTTAAAAACCTGAAAGATGGATTTAAAAGACGTTTTTTAAAAAACTAACTTTATGATTTTTTCGGTGTCCTGGAACGGTCATGATTTAAGCAATGAAAATTGTAATTCTCAAATTTTGAGATTCTTAACTTTTATGATTTTTTCGGTGTCCTGGAACGGTCATGATTTAAGGGGGGTAAAAATTGTAATTCTCAAATTTGAGATTCTTAACTTTTATGATTTTTTCGGTGTCCTGGAACGGTCATGATTTGAGCAATGAAAAATGTCATAATCACAAATTTGAGATTCTTAACTTTTATGATTTTCGGTGTCCTGGAACGGTCATGATTTTGGGGGTGAAAATTGTAATTCTCAAATTTGAGATTTTGAAAAATTTGAAAATTGGGTATTTTTAAAAACGCCCAAATTTATGAATTTAGGTCTTCATAACCTGAAAAAAGGTTCAAATTCATGAATTTATGTCGTTTTTAAAAATGTCATTTTTTGAAAAAATGGTACTTTTTGAATGGACTAAATTCATGTATTTAAGTCTTAAAAACCTGAAAAAGGGTTCAAATTCATGAATTTATGTCGTTTTTAAAGATACTATTTTTTTGAATTTTATGGTGTCCTGGAACGGTCTTTTGCCCATTACTGAAGACAAGCTATGAGATCAGAAGGGAGGTTAATCGTAGAAATCCGAGGCCAGATTTCTACATTTTCCTACCCTTCATGGAATGCCTGTGTTTCGATCTTTGGAATAGAACCAAGTGATTTCCGTCCAGCATCGACGTGTATTGCATCTTACAATGAATGAATTTCGTAAAGCAACAATTAAAATGCGTGCACACTTAGAAGAAAAATGAACAACAGCTTTATAACAATATTTTTTATAATAATTCATATTCTTGCACCTATACTTGGAACATATTCTTGATTGAAATACGACATTGATAGGTTTGAATTGTGAAAATGCAAGCCTAATGTTTATCGAATGATGAAAAAGTAAAGTGAACTTATTGCGACCAACGTTCATCAATAAAGTAAGGAGTGACGATGATTCCTTACATTGTATGTACCCAAAAAACTTAAGTAGTAATGCTGGAAAAATAGTTTTAGCCGAAAAATGGTGTCAATACCTGTGGTTTTTACCGGCCAACCCTGAATGAAAGCATCATGGCAACTTTCAATCTCAGTGTCCGATCTCATGTTTTTTTGCTTTTTATTTTCAGAAATTTGAAGTGAAGCAGAAACAATAATAAATCTCCTTGTCCATCCTAGAGGAAAGACACCTGATTTCGGGAATTAATGGAATTGGACACCCCTTCACTTCTAGATGAAAACAAAATTTGGCAGATAAAAACACATCTATTGAAAGCAAAGTTTTACAGATTTCGTATCATAAGCAGTCTGTGGATTTATATTCTGCATCACTTGAGCAATCGGAAGGGTCAAAACTCTTCTCTCTTCTTCTTTTCCTCGCCGATTGCAAGGACCGGCGTTGATATCCCAAATCAGAAGCATTTTTCAGGACTTTTTGGACCACTTGCTCTACCTCAGAGTCCGTAGCATTCTTGAACACTCTGCGAACAGCCACTGCAAGAAAAGAAAGCATAATTCATCATGTAGCCTACATGTAGGTGCCCACTCATAAAATTATCAGGAACAACTTCAATTTGCTCTTGAGAAGACTACGGGTTTCCGAAGTACGGTACTTCATAAAAATGATCCTTTTAACATCGCTTCCCTTCAGTTTGCAAATCTTCAACAGCAGTTTTGATATGTGAAATGGAACACACTATATAATAGGTGGTTTCAAACTTTCGGTTGATTGGATTGAATGCATTCCGGTTGAATAATGGAGCACTTATCTCACTAATGAGATGTTGTAAGTATTATGATTAGATGTCCTCAGTTGAGAGACGGGAACAGAACTGAATAGCTGCTGCCACTTCATCCAATATCAGGAATCATCAGCAGGCCTATCTCATATCTCTCAACATCGACACAACTCCCTATTTACAGTTGCAGCTATGCCCGGGCAAATTTGAGATTTGCAATTAGCAAGTTAGTGAAATTTCGACGGGTGATCATTCAATATCATTTTAAACACACTACTGATAAGTCGCCTAAGTTAGTAAGTCTTCAATAATCAATAAATGCCGCTTTTTGCAACAATATAATAAATGCAACAATGTACTTTATTTACATTAGAGTACTTTATACATACTATTAATTGTATTTATATATTTTTTCAATTACTTTATTACATTAAGCGTCGCTTGGAGGACCTCCGCGCAAATTGTGTAGAGCGGTAAATTTATCACATTAGATTTTGAGCTACGCCTGCAAATTACGACAATATATCGCATCAGCACACTACAATGATATCTGCGTTGACGAACTACGGCCGCTATCGCACTCCAAACTCAGATTTACCATAGCGCAGCGAACGTGTTAAACTGTGAGCAGTGGCGTCGCGTGCTCCCAGACCATAGGCCTTCACTCGGCATTGGAATACTATTTCTATGCCAGACATTTTTTATGTTACAACATTAATTTTCATAAAAGATGAATTTTCAATAAGAATTTCCCGAACATTTTTAAGGCCACGTGAATGTGCACGAGAAGTGATTGCTCATGTCTCTTAACCGACTTACTCAAGGAACTGATTACTATATCCCCTCTCTGTCCAGACCACATTTTCTCGAGAAAAAAAGGAGGCAAGGCCAACAGTTTCTTGCGTTTCTCACGGCCGGTCAACCACTCACATGTTTGAAATTTTGATGCGTTAAAATGTCTTGTGTATTTCTTATTTCTTTCTCTGTGAGTACTTTCAATTTTTATATCAGGTGTTGGCCTACCTTGCTTGACAACTGTCATCTTTTCAGTATATTCCCTTGGGACGAAAGGCGTTGTTATGATCTCATCTGCAGCACTAAACATAGCGTCACATCAATCACGCAAAAACAAATGATGAAATTCTACCGAATCTGTGTGTTCGAGTCAGATGCATTACTCTGCATTCATTGGAGAACGCTCATCATCT